>JADLZK010000833.1:600000-860722 GCA_015847255.1 Hyparrhenia diplandra | reverse complement strand
GAATCCACAGGCTCCTTTGAAATCCCAAGCACCTCAATGTCATATTGTGCAGCAGCGAAGTGACAGAGGTCCCCGCAATGCAGACAGAGGGAAGTCTGCGTGGCTGTGTGTGTTGGTCAGCTCAACCACACATCAACTTTGGCCAACCTCTCCGCCACTGGTTTCGCAGCCGTACCATCTCCATCCCTACACCTGGCCATGCGCCTGCACTATCGCTGGCTACCCTTACAGATAGTGAATAGGGAAGAGCAAAATCACAAATCAATTCAACATAGGAGATCACATGGAGATCACGGATGAGGCCTGCACCCGCAGTCGCCACTGCACCCATGCGACCCTACATGCCGCCACTACGTGTGTCCCCTGCAACGCCAGCCACACGGTCCCGCATTGTTCTAGCTTCGGCCGACCCCACCACCGACACCGCTGCACATTAGGGCGAAGGAGAAAAGTGTGACAGAGGACACAGGGTGTACGGTCAGACTTTAACTGTTAACTTAGTGTTCCAGATTCGGGGTCATGTAATCTCGTGATAGTAGAGTCCAGCAGTCACGCCATAGAGGTCCTAGCATGGTTAGGAAGTAAACCGTGGCCAGTGTCATGCTTGGTTACGTTGAGCTGCGATCCGGAGCTGTAATCACCCGCGCGTCATTAATGCGACCCGCGTAGAGGCGTACATCACGCGGGAAACTACGCATGGCGTACCTAGCCGCGACACGACATGGGGAGGTATAAATGCTGAATAAAGTTGTCATGCTCTAGCGGTTGGGCAGCAACAAATTTCCAATCTGTCATTGTTTTATATTTTCTCTAGTTTCAATCTGTGCGCTGGCGATCACGGTCTACCCACGACACGCGTGTACGTTCCACAGCGCTCCGGCATGGTCCAGATTCAACACGTGACTCCCATGAGTTATTATTTGAAGTCAATTGGTACAAGATCGTCCCAGATCGGAGGTTGCGTTGCCAAAATGCCAGCAGGTTGCGACAATTAGCTATCACTAATGGATTCACTACCAGCTGATATGTAAATACACTAATGATAAGGGCTATTTCTTACAAAATCATCGATAATGCAATCTTTAAGAGAAAAAGTGTTACACTCTCCTCGAATATCATATCGAGTGGAAGGATCGACATAGAGAGCTATTTCACAATTCTGACGTCTCTATCCCTTCTGCGCAGAGTTTGCTCTTTGCTTTATATATTCCACTTTGATGGCCCTAGAATGTAAAGGCCGGATTTTGTATCAATATCTAGAAACCAATCGCTCTAGGCGCACTTTTCTGCTGCTGCTGCATGTCTCTGCCCATAATTATTCAATATCAAGTATGATGCTCTGGGCCCATTCTTGTCAAGATGGTGTATGACAAGTGGAGGCCACCACCATTCGAGGAGTATAAAACAACGAATACCCACTGCACTCATACACAAACCTCATAGCTATGAATTTCTGCTACTTGTCACTCTGTCTAAACACACGCACTAGTCAAACAGTTGCTATATCTACTCAACACACTTAAAAATATCGTTGGACTCAAATGGGCTGCATGACGTGCAACTTGCTTCAGTGCAGCAATATCGAATGAAGTCCTAGCTAGTCATGGGGAAGTATCAGGATCTCTTGGACATCTTGAATCATGCCATGTTTGCTCTCAAGCTGCACTGATTGGTCACATGACTCGACAGCCCAGCACATTCCTATTCTTCTGCTCAGATCTGAAGATTTGGAAGTGTTTAAGTTGACAAGGAATAGATGGTATAGAAAATAAAAAGGAACAACCACAGAAGGATCCAACAGTCAGAACAGATAGTATGAGCAAAAGAACACCTGGACATTATGTATAAAGGCGCTGAACAACTTGAACTTATCTCCCGGTAGCGTAACCAAAAGAAATAACCATCGAGAGCTTAAGGATAGAGGAGGCTTACTGCATCTTATCTTACTATTACCAATTGGAGGCTCCAACGAAGCCTCCACGTTAATTCTCCAAACAGCTAGAAAAGATAAATGCTGAGAAATTCTCACATTAATTAGGAAACATCGGCGCGTCAAATCTACTAGGCTCTCTTAATTTCTAAATCCAACCACTAGATCTATCTTATTTCTTTATAGAGTACTCCACCTCTGCCATTACTAATTCAGATATCCATCATTTATCACCTAACCACCAAATTATTAGTAAGTTAATAAATACAATTCATCCGATGGGTGCCCGTGTTCTTTCCTGTTTCCTCCACGGGCGCCGCCCGGCAAGTCCTCTGCTCCCGCAGATGAGTCCGCGACACGGTATGCCTCGGCGAGTTGGAGGGACCACGGTGGCCGCCCGCACGCCCGCGTATGTTATCACTCCTCACCTACGTCGACGTCACTCTCCAGGACAACGCCAACTGCCACCTCTCTGCAGCTGCAGGGCGCACCGTGTGGGGACCGGCGCCATCTCTCGAGTGTACAGCGGATTGACGGTTTGCTTTATTCCTTCTACTCGGTAACAATAGCATGGAACGAAGATAATTGCTTGCAGCAATGACACCATGCTCACGGAAATTTCATCTTGCTATTCATAGAGGGGCAGTGAGTCTGCTCGTAGTCTGCTCGTGTTTAAATCCTTTCCATTATGAGTTCCGACTATAATTGATTTTGATCATATATATTTGAAAAAGGCTCTCTTCCATATTGCCTGCAAAAGGATTCTGATGACAGCCTTAACCTTTGAGGATGATATTTCTCAAAATCAGGAGAGGAGCATCTGTGTTTTTAGAGCTACTAATCTAAAAAGAGGCTACGATTAAGGTGCAATGGTTCTAGATCTACTTCGACTCTGTAGTGTACAAAAAGCGTAAGGTTGATTTATGTTACCCCCGTTCTTTATGGATTTATTTACTCGATTTGAACAGGTGGGCTCAGGCTTGCGGCACGATGTAGGAGCATTGTGTCTTTGCAGGGGGAGTTAATTCAACGAGGCCTACTATTGGTGTGTTTGGCTGTGAAGATTAACGAGGACGGCATGGGGCAATAAACCCAGTTTCATATGTGTTTGGTTAGGCAAACGAGGGAGCTTCCAAGGTAATTCTCGCCTGACATGATAGATAAATGTAAAAGAGATTCTCACACATAAATTAGAAGCATCTAGCCATCAAATCTTTTATGCTCTCATATAAACATTAGACCTGGCGCATCTTCTTTTAAAACCCATATCTTCTATTATTATACATAGAAAAATAAAGGATAAACACATACTTTTCTTACTACCAGCTGAAAGGGATCGTCACGTGAGGAATCTATTTACCCAAATACATCTGCGCTTTGTCATGTGAGCATACACATGGAGGTAGGTGTCTGACCGTGCCCCAACCACCAACTTACATCCGGCCATGACGACCACCGACAGTTATCTACAGATCCATGTCCAAAGGAGATGGATGAGAAGATCTTACAACAGCGAGATTTGTAATTTTCAGTAACACCATCTGGCATCAACGACCGCATCATTGCTGGTACCGGTTGCATTGCACACTGAAGGTATGGAGATCTTGCAAGATCCCCATAGTTACAATTTAATTTGTTCCCCCTTGTGTACATATATGATTGTCATTCGCCATTATGTATACTTTCATTTTAACAATTTAATTGTATTTGAATTACTGGGCAAATGAGTTTTGATATTAATCTTAATGATCATTAGGTATACTTTTTTCACTTTAATTGCATTACTTTGAGTTTACATGCTAATGATGCTAAAAAATTAGAGATTATGATCCGTGGAGGTGGACAAATTGAAACCTGCAATTTATAAAAGATCACTAAATCAATCCAATCATATTTTTATTTTATAAATTAGCCATATCTCTATCATCATGAATGATACTGCTTTGACCATATGTCGACATTAACATTTGTCTATGTCATTTTCATACTTTCACATACAAGGATCATATAAGATTTATATACTTAAGTTTATTTATATAACAACTAAATACATGTGGTTATAGAAAAAGCATTAATGCTAGCTAGAAAACTTTATTCACAAAAACTGATAAAAATGAAAATATATACCCTAAAAATTTTTATATAAAGAAACTAAAAATATTTGTCCATCATATCGTTAAACTGTAATCACCATGGTAACAATAACCATTTTGTCCGAGCAATTAATAAGCTTAAAATTTTGGAGAAAAGAAATGAAAATTTAGTTTCATGTTGTCAAAATAAACTGCTGCTAACATCTTCATAGTTAGGCAAATTTTCACGTAAACCTATATATATTGAGACAACCAAGGTGCTAGGTAAAGAATATACCACTTTAAATATGCATGACGAGGGCCTATTATTTGAGAATACCAATGAAGAGAAAAGATATATAATACAAGTAATTTTTTAATAGTATGTTTCATAAGATTCTACTGAAGGACGCCATGGAGGATATGTTGCATGGCTGCCAACAAATAGAGCTTAAAAAATATAGGCATCAAGAAAATCTATGAACTGTTGAAGTCCAAAATGGGTGACAATAATTTTCATCAAGCATGTGAACGCGCTTCATAGGTTGCGGCATAGACACGCAGCTCATCCACTTCAAGCAGGGAAATAAAATGGGTAGCATAGGAACACGCAAGCCACCAGTGCCACATCAACGATTATCTACATCAACATTTTAATGACCTTTGAATTAGTTCGGACAATATAAATCTTGATATAATCTTTAACTAACAATCAGGTACAATAATAATGTCATCGGGTTATACTGTTTTGAAATGCTTATTAAAATTTAAGTGAGATTGACTAGGAAAAAAAAATGTGAAAACATCAAAGCAAGAGTCGCTAGGGTACAAGACACAATGTTACATGATTGTGGCAAAGAAATATTATGCATAATTTCATTTTAAGTTTATAGTCTTTTGGATTATTTGAAATAAATAAGTCTTGATATAGTCCTTGGTTAATCTTCAAGTATAGTTTATTCTTCACTTTAAATATTCCATACGCTAAAAAATCAGGTACAATGATCGATTTCAAGCTAATGATCCTAAAAGTTAAGAGAGAATGATCCATGGTGTAATGAAAAGGCCTCAATGGAAAAACACAAAACCTCCACAATTACAAAAGATAATTAAACTAATATATTTTTTCTAAATTATTGTCAACCTCAATCGTTATGAAAGAAAATGCATAGACTTCTAAGTTCATAATCAAATTACCTATACATTGCATTATGATATACCGATATATTTTGGTACCTAAATTTAAAATACAAATTTTAGTAATTAAATTTTAAGTGTTATTTTGTTTTTAACATCTTAAGTGCCATGTGCTTGCTGAAACAACTATTTATGCCGTTGTAAGAACTAAGAGGGTAGACAAGCCCCCTAGAATATTGTCTTACCAAAATAAAAATGAAAATTTGAAATAAATGATAAAATAAAATAAGAATTAACATGTATAAAATTTTACAACAAGTAGAAAGTTATCCGATTTTAATGATATCACATAAAGGAAATGAAATAAAAGTTCATATATTGTAAGTTTATGTTTCAAATAAATACATTTTATGTTAAAAACATTCAACCTAAGAATTATTACTCACAAAACTACTAGGACTGAAAAAAACAAGTGGTAGGACCTGGAAATTTTGCAAAAATCAGAAACATTTTGTCATCAAATCGATAGACTATAATCATCATTGTAAATAATAGTTGTTGTATCTAAGAAATTAAGAAGCTTAAAAATTGAGGAAAAGGAATAAAAATTAGGTTAATGTTGTCAAAATATATATAGCCATGACAGTTTAACCAAATGAGATCAACTAAATGTATATTGAGATACATAGTGGTGCTATCTAATAACACAATGAATATGGATGAAGAATACCTATAAATCAATAATTGTTAGATTATCATAGCTGAATATCGACCGTAGAGTACCTATTATAGCTTTTCTTAGTAAGTGCTCCTAAGATTTTAACCCATGCGAGCACGGTTGGTGAACTAGTGAATACAAAAAAAGTGTGAATTCCTGACTTTCTCCCTCCTTCATTTAATTGGCCACCTAATCAAAGTCTCTTATTCACATTGCTTTTACTTTGATTCACAACAGTCACGATGGTTGTAGACGACATTCTAAAATTCTGATCCTGATATCGCTGAAACCCAAATTGGCTTCCGTGCTGCTCTTCCTTCTCTGTTTGGCGAGCTTGTCTGATCAGGAGCCCGCTACGAATGGACCTCGCACACTGGAGCCAATGAGGTTGCTTCCTATTGTCACCTGAACCGAATGCTTTCTTTTCCTACAGCGAGTCGGCGACGGGGATCTGCATATGGCAGTGGCAATCCGGTTCGTGAGACAGGAGCACGCACTGGACCTTGTGGCATGGTGAAGCTTAGGAGCTAATTATGGAAAAAAATAAGAAGCTATAATTAGGTGAACAACAGTGCAGTTTGATAATTAGAGAAATCCATAAAATTATTTGAGAGTAGAGATTAATTAAATCGGAGGCATGAGAAAACAATATACAGTTTAATACTCACGGATTCTGGATCAACAAATAAACAGGAGAAAGATTTGATTGGCCTGAGGATGTCAGACTCACCACTCTGCATATAAATCATTCTCAATCAAGGATAGAGGCAAATACTGGCTTGCTCAGTAAGCACAAAATTCAAAAACCAAAAATAATAGAAACGTTGCTTTCTGCAGGCCGTACTGAGGAGGAGGGGATGTCATTGCTGCTGCTCGGATGCGGGAGGGCTCACCGCAGTTCCAAAGTTGCCGACGGGAGATGGGTTGAAGCCATGGTGGGGAAAGGCAGGACGCCGCCCCCCGATGGGGTGGAAGGCCGCCAGTCACGCAGACCGGGCCGACGAGAGCATAGCGCCGGTACCACCGAATGGTCAGCAGTTGCCGCGCCCGCCGCATCCAGGGGACGCACCGAGACGGGCAGGGCTGCGCCTTCGCTGCTCGGGAGGGACGGGACACGGTCTCCCGCTGGCTGCGATGGCCTCCCGCGCCGCCACCCGCCGCCATGCCGGGAGGAGAGGGTCGTGGTTGGGCGCCGACAAAACATCGGCGCCAGGCCCGGCAGGAGGAGGGCGGCCAAAGAAGCTGAAGTCGCCGCTGGCCAGCCAATCCGTGCTGGCCCTCCCACTGGCACGCTGCCGATCCGACAAGGCTTGGCCTGCCCCTGCACGCCAGCGCGCCCACGCGACCTTGACCGAGCCGCACCGGGTGCCGGTGCTCCGCATGCGGTGGAGGAATGGACGGTCGGAATATTTGCGATGCCAGCGCAGGAGCAACACCACAACGGGTTGGAGGTGGGTGAGCCGCCGCCGCCACCGCTGTCTCCGCAGGGAGGCCGAGGAAATTGGCGAGGAGGCTGATCCCACGGATTTATGCGGCGCGGAACTGAATGAAGACCATGTGGACGGTCGCATTGGTTTCAGACGGAAGAGGCGCAGCTTAGTGGGAGGAGACGGGCCGGTCGCGACGACATCGGTGGGCGACAAGGAGGGGGAAGCGGCGGTGGCCCACGATCGCATCGTGGCCATCGGAAGGTAAACGGGAGACCGTGTGGTGGGGATTAGATCGGGTAGTGGGGAAGAATGACGCGTGGCTTCACCACAGCCCAACACTAAGCAGTGAGTCCTCAACGAACGGACACCAAATCAAGCGTGAAGCTGGCCAAGATCGAGGGGGGCCGGCGACGACGATGTGCACATTAGCCATCTGGGTCTCTACAACTTCTGTCATTAGTGCTTGCATTTTCAGGCGACCATATCGAGGAGCTGGTAGCCTGGTGCTGTGGAGGGTATGCGTTGTTCCTAGGTGAAGCCGGCCAAGGGCCACCAGCTCCGAAGATGCTGGCTGCCAGAGCGTGCAATAAAGGCAAAACAGCATGGCTGGGCACAATAAGCTAGCAATCGACAGGATGTTCATGTTGTTCCTAGGTTCCAAATATGAAAGGTTAAATGTTTCATTTAGTTTACAATTTTGTTCTTATTTTTATAAAGCAAATCATGGCAAGGATAAAAGAAAAATTAAATATCTATAATTACGTAGTTATTCTGTACCACGTTGTTATCGCCTTATCAATTAAGTTTGTTGTATGACTATGCAGGGAATTCATATATCACTAAATTAAGTTTCATGTATGAGCAGGCTGTTCATTGAAACTTGTTGTTCTTATTTTTCAGACTGATAGTCTGAATGTTGTTAGTTCTGAATCTGAACCTGTACCATCAACTGTGGTGTGGGATTATTGAGCTTGAACCATCTGCCACCTTATTTTCTAGTATATCAAATGGATCGGGGAACATACCGCTTCGTCATGCTTTTATCTTGGCTACACTTATGCTCTTTTTTTTTTTTTTTCTGTCACATTTTTTTTCTTGAGCACGTTTATGCATGTATTTCACTATTAAATGGGTAGCAGGGATTACAAAGCGTCACTGTCTTACAAGCCCCTAGTCTGCGTCCAATTTCTGTAGAACATATGAATCAAGGGTACATGGAGATCTGGAGATCATATTTTGTTCTAAACATGGCTCGGCGAGCAGGTGGCAGGTTGTGAACCTGGAGATCATACTTAGCACTTGACGGCCCTCATGTCCATACCTGCACTTTGCATTAATGTCATATAATGACATCTAGGGGGCTGTCACCCACTAGCCATTTTGACAACAGTGGCACATTACCCTATATAAAAGTGGAAGCTGTGCTGCGACCAGCTACATCGACCAACATTCTTGCATCCCTCGATTTGTCGAACACCATGACTTTATGCTGTTGTGAATCTGCAGCATCACCTGTTAGTCTGGTACTGTGGTTTTCCTCCAATGTTCAGATTTCAGGTTTTCTAGGTTGAGTTGGAGAGCTACGTGGAAAAAAATTGATGAATCTTTCCTTCTTTTTTTTTTGTTTAATTTGTATGACTTCACCAGATATCTGATCTGAAACAATATGAGAGCAATATTATGTGATCTGAATTCAGTGGGTATTCCAAATTCATCTCTTCCTTTTGTTCCATGCTGGCTCATTTTGGTGTAGTCGCAACCTCATCCATCAGTGAGACCGATCGTCGTGACCAGATGCTAGCACTCTCATTGCTCTGGAAACCCGTGAGTTTGATAGGTAGATCTAGTTGCTTTTTCCACGAGGAGAGAAGCTGCAGTATCGTTAAACAGGAATTCAACTAGATCGCCGACATGATACAGGTGAATAAGATTTCAGCTTTTACTACTTCAGCGATCATGCATCTCTTGCTGGCAGAATTACATCAGCTCATCTCTAGGCAATACTACATACAACTCCCTTCTGATGTAAATTTGATAAGACGAAACAAGTAGTATATATACTACTATGCTTTCAGTCCAATTCCTAGCTATGGGTAGGCTATATTACATACTGCTATTTTTGTGTCGAAGGCTTCAATATATATTGTTTCTGTCGGATCATAAGAAAACACCCCATGTTCAAGTATTATTACTTTTTTCTGCAAATAAGGATCATGTGTGTGAAGCAACATGTATGGCGGGTCCTTAAACTGGCAGTGGCGGCACCACTTTTCTAGTAACAATAGATAAAGATCAGAATAAGACTATCTGGGCAGGCAAGATGATTGAAATGATGAGCACAACAGAAAGTCATTTAAGGTAGCTACTGGCTGACTGCAAAATTAAAAGCCATTGTTCTTCGGGCTATTAATTTGCTGATCTAGTGTGGGTTTTTAATTTGCAAATTACTCATGCTTATGCTTCTCTCCATGGTACGGATTTTAGTTGGCAGTGGTGTAGTGTGGACTTTAATTTGCTTTCCATGGTACTAGCTGTTCCATTCTATTTGCAAAGCAGAACCGGGTTTTCTGAAGCTGTTGGCTGGTTGCAACTCATGAGGGAGAAGAGAGCCGAGCAAAACCACAGGATATTTATATATATATATACTGCCAAGAAACCCAACCACCAACTGCCCTAGGCTTCGCTGTACATATCTCTGGCCATAATTACTCTATAATCGGGTATGATGCATGCGTTTGGCCTATCCTGACAAGCATGTATTACAAATGGGGACCGGCCCTTTGATCGAGTATAAAAATGGGACGTGCAAGAGAAATCAAATAGGTGTTTGTTGTTTCCTTCCAGTTCAACCCCACTCCACACTCCCACCACAAACATGTTGCATGCAAATGAGGCATTTCTGTTTGGGTTTGGTTCACGTAGCTAGATCCATGTCAGTTTTAGCTAGGCATGGGAAGTATTTGGAACTATTGCACAACTTGAGCAGTGAGAGTGTTGAGTATGTTCCAAATTCAGGCCCATAAGAAAGGCCGGGCTTCTGCCGTGGCGCCGGAGGCCCCCAGGAGGCTTGAGCCGAGCGGCGAGGGGCTTGGGCCGCAGGCTTGGTACGGTACATATTCCCGGTCTAGGGTTTCAACTGGAGTATTGTCTCATTCTCTTGTAAACCGCCGTCGGGCGTTGTAACCGACTCTTGATAATAGTGAGGAGTGTTTGCTGACTGGCACCGTGGTTTTTACTCTCCCACATTGGGAGGGTTTTCCATCGCAAATCTTGTGTCTCTGTGGTTCGATTTTTACTTGTTCATCGTTTTCGATGCGTCACCGTTTATAACAGAGAGGAGCTACATGACAGCGTCTTTCTGTCCTTGCCCCTCGACCCAGCTGCGATTTGTATCCTCTGTAACACCAGCCATGTGAGATACATCAGGGCAGACAGGAGGGCTGCAAGCATACATTTGTGAATCTGGTTCAGAGCAGCAAAATCCAAGTCAAGAGGAATGGGAAGTAGCAAGATGTGTTGAAGAACTTGGGCTCAAGGCAAGAGGTAGCTCGCATAACTTTCTCGGCCTTGGCCTCTCTAAGGGTTGCAACTTTCGCCCTTGGCCTCTAAAGGGTCGCAGTTGATGAGTCGGTTGATGAGCTCGATCCTCATGAAATGCACGATCTCGGCCTTTGTGACCCATGTCGATTGTCGGTTTACATGCATGGCCGCCGATTTTTTGCTTTTCTTCTTCCAATACTCAGCCATTGATTACACTGGTTTGTTGGCGATGCCTTATTAACTAATGACAAATTACATGATCCCCATTTGATCTAGTCTAGGAGAATAACAAGGGAGAGGATGAAGCGGCCCTACATCAAACAAAAACCAAACAAGCATTCCTTGTTTCCTTCTAGTTCATTCCCACTCGACCCTTTCCTTAGTCATGTGTTGTGCTGCCATTCAAAATTTCCTCTTCTTCGATCCTTTTCTAAATATACACTTGACAGAACAGGGTTGCATGCAAGTCATTCAACTTCTTTGAGGGCTCGGTGGGGAAAAAACCATCACCTGTTTTTTATATAATAAAATGCAGGGTACAAACTACAAATGCACAAGAAGTGCAAAGATTTTTAGTGATTGCAAAGCTAAAAATAAAACCTAAGTACATTAGGCTATATTCTCTAACCAGATGATAATAGAGCCTACAAGGTTGGGCTTGCCTTTGAATGAAATTGAGCCAATTTCATATCTGAAGAGAGCCTCCCAACTAGCAAGCGTGTAGGGTTTAATTTAGCATCAAAGATCAAACCATTTATTGAATTTGAAATGGTCCAGCACAGGCAGCAATTTCTATTTCCCTGAAAATGTGACTGCCGAAAGATGTTCTAGCAGAAATGAGCATGTCCCGGGGAGGGAGACTTAAGTCCCAGTGGATGCCAATACGGTTCCAACAGGAGAAGCTCAAGGGGCATTATTCAAAGAACAAGAAAGCTTGTCTCCTCACTATTACAAATGCATATGGCACAACTCTAATCAGTTAAAACATGTTCTTCCTTCGCAGTAGGTTTCTGGTGTTCAGGCGGTCTTTGAGGAGAAGCCAAAAGAAAATTTGTGCTTACCAATAGCCTTAGCAGACCACATCTAGCTGAAGAGTGGTGAGGGCTTCCAGAGTTCCTTGCATAGCCTGTGGCAAGAATCTTAGGAGGTAATTTGTTGAAGTTCCAGGTATATAGACACTGATCAACAACCTCATCATCCCAATGTTGGAATTCTATGAGCATATGTAAGTCCTCTAGCTCTTCAGCAGCTTGGAAAGATAGAGTTAGGAAGAAATTTCTATTCATCTCATTGTCCAAAAAGTATCTAATACAGCCTTTGGGCTTCTTGCCAAAGGAGTATAAGTGAGCAAAGAGATCATTGAGGCAATTATCACTCCACATATCTCCCCAAACTAACAGAGTTACCAAGAACGTCGCCACAATAAGCTAGGCTTTAATTCAACATCGAGCTTAAGCACATCCTTCCACTAGAAGGGACCAATTAATAGGACTTCTTGCATGTGGAGAGGTGTTTTGATTTTTGGTAGAGTTTTTCTCAAATGAGTTTATGCCAAGGAATGTCGACTTTGTTGTAAAACATATCCAGGAATTTGAGCAGGAGAGCTCTATTTTTAGCTGGTGCAATCAATGATGCCCAAGCCATCTTAATTTTTAGGCCCTCCAAGCAGGCTCCCAGACTGCCCGACATGTCCCTTTTATATTTATATTTGTCAATTCTCCAAACCACTCGTGGGGAAGAAAGAGACTACACATTTAATAAGTTGGCATGGCACTGAAAACAGAGTTGACTAGGAACAATATAATTTACTATGAGCCTGCTGTCAATTCTGGTGAAGAGGGGAGTGAAATCTTGGATGTTCAGCCTTTGAGTGAGGAGAGAAGCGGCAATATCTGTAAACAGGAATTCACCGAGATCACCAACAGGATGCAGGTGAACAAGATTTAAGCTTACACGCTTTACTTAAGGCAGTCGGTATCTTTTTTGCTGGCTGAATTGCATCACTCGTTTGTCGACTATATTATATACTGCTCCACTCATGATATAAATTTAGCAAGATGGAACAAGTATACTACTCTGTTTTCAGTTCAAACCCTAACTGTAACTGGAACTTTGTGTCGAAGGCTTCAATATATTAATTGTTTCTTGTGGAATCATATCAAAAGACCCCTTGTGTGTGAAGCAACATTTTGGTTCAGATACTGGCAGTGGCACCACTTGTGTACTGCAACAACAGATAATGAGCTGGCTCCAGTACTAAGTACGGAGACATATTAGCAGCGGTAACAGGACTTTGCTGCTGTTGGCACACATGAAACTTATTTGTTTCATAAAGGCAGTCAGGTAAGATTGTTTGTGGAGGCAAGATGATAGAAGTGATTTGCGCAGCTGAAAGGTTTAGCAAGCTGCTGGCGAGATCCAAATTAAAAGCCAAATTGATGTGCAGGCCAGTGTTCCATGGAGAGAGAGATATGCTTGCTTCGGGATTTCGGTTTATTTCATCTTATTCTCTCACGTAACACTATTGAAACAACCAAAATCAGCCGGCTTATGGATCAGTGGAATAATCTGCAGTACGATACAAGCTGCAGGTGTAACGTGCTCTTTAATTTGCAACTTACTCATCTTATCTCCATGGTACTCTCCATAGTAATCCAAAAGGTGATGGAGTGACGTGGTCTTTTTAATTTGCCCCTCCCATGGTACTGGCTGGCAACTTTTAATTTACAGTGCCATGAAGGAGAAGCCGAGCCATGTTTTTAGGAGCTGCTGGCCGGATGAACTCATTGAGGAGAACCAGAGCCCAAAAAGAAAGTACTAATCACCCAACCGGCCTAGGCTCCACCTCAAGCATATCTCAGATCATAATTACTCTATCACCAATTATGGTGCATGCTTTTTGCTCTATCCTGACAAGCATGTATTACAAGTGGCCAAGGCCCTTTGATCGAGCATAAAAATGGGACATGCAAACAGAAACCAATAGGTTTTAGTTCATCCCATTTGACACTACAGCTACACAAACTTTCCTCTGCTTCTCTATCTGTCTGAAAACACTCCTAGGTTGCATGCAAGTAAGGCATTCTTCTTTGGTCGGGAGCACGTAGTTGCTAGATCCAAGTCAGTTTTAGCTAGGCATGGGAAGTATTTGGAAGTATTGGACAACTTTGGCGATGACTGTAGGATCTAGCTTACAAAGTCTTCATGTACTTTGCCCCTGGACCCAACTGCGATTTGTATGCTCTCTAACATTTCTGAAGTGAGATGCAGCAGGGCAGATTGGAGATTTAATTTGGCTAGGATCCATACTTCCGAAGTTACACTACACTACAGCCAACACCCATGGAGACGCCGACAAGAGAGGGGCTAGAGAGATTCTGGGGACCCAAGCTCGAACTGTATAGCGCTCTTTGCTTTGTCCTTGTCTGCTTCCGTTGTTCGGATGAGCCTCGCAAATCCAAACTGGAGACGTTCATTATTCCATCAAAGTTCATTCTTATTCAGATTCAACAAAACTAGAAATTGACGCCAATATGTACCCACGGATACCGATTTGTATTTAACTTTTTTAAAGAAATGATTTGTATTTAACTTCATTTTCATTTATATATTTTGTATGCATTGCCCGATGGAGAAATGGAAAAAGTGACAACGAGCATGCACTCAATTATAGCCATGCATTATTTCTTCTCAAATGTCCAAACCTACTCCACTCTAAATTAAACACAGTGGCTTGATTATTGCATCAGGCTTGCTGTCCATTATAAGTATGACACATGGGTGCTGCTGCTCGCCATTCGACAAAAGTGCTACAGCCATATAGGCATATAAATGGAGAAGGTATGCAGCAACTTGCTGCATCCTCTCGACCCATTTTACATATATTGTCATGCAGTTGTATATTTCTTTCTTGTTTGGCTGTGTACATCGGGAATTTCTTTCTTGTTTCTCCGCCCTCCTCTAACAATCGACACCGATATGTACCGGATACAAATTTGTATTTAACTTCAGTTGCATTTATATATTTTGAATGCATTGGGCGATGGTGAAACAATTATAGCCATGCTCTTGCTTGTTCACCTTAAGTTGTGCGCCCATGAAAAAAGTGCACAGTCTCAAACTAAGAGCGTGTGTGCTCAAGGAAGAACGTGGTATGCACTAGCTTATAAATTTATAAGGCATCCAGTTGCTTCACCACATTATAACGAAGCAAGCAGTTGACACAAAAAAACATCATCATATTATAATGAAGCAAGCATGTGGTCGACACAAAACAAACCAGTTGCTCTCACCAACGTCTTCCTAAACATGCTGACTCTGCAGCTCATGTCTGGTTGTTTATTACCATGCAACCACAAACAAACTGATTGTGCTCATGATTATTTTGCTAACACAATATATAAATGCATGAACTTGTTAGTACATATGCATCTTAATTTGAAATTCCTGAACAAAATATACTATATATATATGATGTCTCAATGAACCCTGTCCATCGATCTCCAACAGCTTGTTGTTAAGTTTGCTGTAAGCAACGGATTGTGGTAATTGATTCCTGCATCCCTGCATTATTTCTTCCCAAATGTCCAAACCTACTCCACTCTTCCCAAATAGTTAAGCTTTCAAGAATGTTACACACAGCCAGCCTAGCTTCCTACTATTTCTACACATCATCAAAGCTGCCTGAAATAATAACCCACTGGATGCCTACTATCAAGTATTAACACACTGGCGTGATTATTGCAGTAGGCTTGCTGTCCTTCATGAGTATGACACATTGGCGCTACCGCCATTTGAAAAAAAGTGCTAGACATATGGGCATATAAAAGGGGATGGTGTGCAGCGACTTGCTGCATCCTCTCGTTCCATTTTAGTTTGTCATGCAGTTGTGTAATATGTATATCAAAATTTCTTTCTTCTCTCTCCTTCTCTAAACACTCTAGTTCTGCATTGTTGTAGTTCCATGTCTTAGCTTGCTACTAGTACTATAGGCATGGGAAGCAACAGGATATCCTGGAACTACTGGATTAACAGGAGGATCTGGCGCAGAATGTTTGGATATCGCTTGCCCATCTATCCAATGGACGATTGCATCAGGTACATTGGTAACTTGAAGTACTGGTAGCGGTCGTGGAAGAAATGATGGCAATGAAAAGGAAAAGGACCATTTTTCTTAACGCATACATACTATCTTGCTACTCCTGTAGCCATGGAAGCCATGGGACAGCTTGGACTGTGAGAACGATGTTGGGAATTGGCCTAGAATGGGTTTGGTATCCTATGCCCCCCTGCTCCAATACTCTAGTCCTCAGCGACATCTGCAACTTGAATTGATAATAGAGCAAACTCTGGGCCACATGCTGATGCCATCAAGGTTCGATTTATCAATAACAAGAGTCCATGCCACAGAAACATCAATAAAAAGGCGTGAGAGACTGATGCCAACTAAGGAAAGCTTGTCGTGTTCTATAATGCATCAGCTGACCCTCTCCAAAATGGAGGTGATCATTCATCAAACTCCATCCATTTCAGATTCCAAGATAATAGCAACCATCACTCAATTGTACCAACATGAGAATAATTGAGAGAGATGTTTAGCTCACGGAGCAACAATGGCCGACAACTGCAAGATCGCACCAATGTATCCGAACAGGCTCTGCAGAGCAAATCTCTGGCCATAATTACTGAATCATCAGATATGATTCATGTTTGAGCCCGTATTGTCATGAATGTGTGTTTTTTTGAAAGATCTTGTTACCTAGCGTTTCATTAACAATAAGGAGAGAAGAAGTATCAATCATCAGTTTTACAAGCACGAGCTGCACAGTGCCTAGCACAAGCTTGCACAGGCTAAGGAAAGACGAGGGTTAATTACTCCTAGAAATGGGAGCAACCCAAAGGGGGATAAAACATGCCCTCCCGCATGCCACCACTACAGTGGGGCCCACACCATTGTATCGAGGAGCATAAAATGGGACGCAGTGGCCACTACATCCATCTCAAGCCAAAGAGGCATTACTCGTTTCCTCTAGTTGGTAACCACTCCACCGAATTTCCTCTCCTTCTCAAGTCAGCCGTTTTAGCTGGGCATGGAAGTACCAGGAGGTATTAGAGAGCTTCCGTTCTCAGAGTAGCAACCTCACACTGTCCTTCGGCCCTTTGCCCATCTATCCGACTATGCAGGTTACATGCTCCTTAATATCTTATGATGTCAGACATAGCCGGGCACATGAGAGGATTATTAGTTGGGCATGGCAGACAAGTGTTTGTTGCTCCCAATATCTTCCAAAGTATAGCATACTTATAAGTATTCCAATCATGACATGGCGGACAAGTTACCGCCTGGGATGACACATTACACTAGAGGCGATGCTCATCGAGACAAATCGATGGGAGCGTGAGGTGAGAGAGATAGGGAACAAACTTTTGTCAAATCAGGTTCTCTGCTCTATCGTTGGGGCTCCCCAATAAAAAAGGAGGTGATTATTCCAACAAAGTCCATTCACTCTCAGATTCAACAAGATTGCAATAGACAAATGAAAAATAGTGACTAGTTTGTACCCGCTAAACCGCGGTGAAGGCGAGGCAGGCGGCCTCCCAGCCGCCTGAGCCGACATGGAGGGAGGGCAGGCCAGATGAGCCGGCTAGGCTGGTTGGCCTGGCTAAGCCGGGCCATGTGCCCGCTGTGGCTTACCGCCTTCTTCGCCTGATCTTTTATGCTTTGTTCGCAACACTGTTTGACACCAATCATGTCCATGACGTTCTAACTTGTTCAACCTCCCAAGAATAACACTGTATAATTTTATGTGTATCAACAGGAGGTTTGCTCCCACGAAGACATCCATACGTCTGTTTCTACCCCTAGCTCGGCCTCCACATCTAGGCCACCCCCTGTGCTCCAGATCAGTAAACATGGGTTCCGCAACCGACATTAGGGAAGCGGCCAAAAGAAGTAAGAAAGAAGACCAAAAACAAGAGTACAATCCATTATGCCATTATTCATTGTGTCAATTTAATGCCAATATAATATAGAATGAAAACAAATCTGGTATTGTTTCCTTGTCAATTTTAGGTGCAACTGGTTATCGAAATGCAGAGCTAGAGCTGCTACAACCACCTGATCTTTATATATTGTGAAGCACAAAGAGAGTACCAACCAGCACAGCCAGCCCAAAGTAGGGGAGCACCACCATTTGATCGGAGAGCATAAAAAGGAAAATGTATGCACAGGAACCAAATAGGCATTAGTTCTTTCCCTCTAGTTATCCCCACTTTGCCGCTACACAAAATTTGCTCGTCTGCGTTTTTCACACAGAATGAAGAGTGTTACATGATTGCCGAGCTTGCAGTTAGCTTGGGTGCAGGTAGCTAGATCCAAAGTAAGTTTTTAGTTAGGCTTAGGCATGGGAAGTAGCAGGAGATATTCGACAACTATCCTCATCACTGCAGCAGGCTCAAAGTTTTAGTTAGCTTGCATGCCCTTTATTGTCATCAGGAGGTCAGATGCATTGGGGCTTCTGGAAGGATTATCTGGGCACGGAGGCAAGTGTCCTGTACCCTTTCTGTTATGGGCCCCTAAAGATATATTACAGTGCGGATGCAGGCGCCCGATGAGTGAGCGTTGACAAAGACTCCCAAGGTAAATCTGGCTAGTTCGGTCCTATCATGCTCCTCTGGTTCCATCATCAGGATCATCATCACTTGCATTGACAATTGTATGTACATGATGCAAACATCGTCTGCATTATTTTTGCATGTGTAAGGCAATCGAGAAATGAAAAAGAGCTGAACTTCTTAATTATTTCCATGTTGCTTGGTTCACCACAAATATACACAAGGAGAGAGGTCTACAGAATTACTCTTCTTAATATGGACGTCCTGTGAATAAAAACACCTATAACCGAAGATGGTGAACAATCTCTTCACTTTTATTTTTGTTTTTGTGAAGAAACTCGTCACTTTAATGAACTACAAGCTGTCGACTAGGGCAATATATGTCAATTAAACATGCAGTGACAAGATTTTTAATCGCTACACTTTGTTTATCATACACTTGATTTATTTCAAGCATTGTAGCCCAACAACAATCATGTATGTAGGGATGACTTATCTAGGCAATGTTATGAAATCAAATCAACACTCATAGTTTTGTATTCAAGAAAAAATGAATATTTGGCTATGAATCCACAAGCTCTTTGAAATCCCAAGCAACTGAATCTTCATTCATATTGTCCAACAGGGAAGGACAGAGGTCTGGCAATGCATTATCAGTACTAAAGGATAGAGGAAGTCTCTGTTTGTCCCTCAACCACATCAGCTCGGCCACCATCTCCGCCACTGGCCGCGTAGCCATCACCATCCCTACACCTGGCCATTGTCTCACCATCACCGGCTGCCCTCACAGATAGGCTGCCACTGCACCATGCGGGCCTACATGCACTGGTTGTTACGCCACCCCACATAACACCACTACAAAAAGAACGAAGGAGAAAAGGGGGTGAGAGAGGGAGTGGGGAGAGAGACCTGCGGGATAGTCAATTTAATTTCGTCCTAGATCGAGGTTGTATTGCCAAATGCTAACAGGTTGTAAATAATTATCTATCACTACTAGCTGACTTCATAACACAGTAGTGGTAGGGGTTTTATTACAAATTCATGGATGATGCAATCTTTAAGAAACAAAGTGTTAAACTCTCATCGATTCTCATATCGTGGAAGGATCGACATAGAAAGGTTTCACAATCCTGAATGGTCTTCTGCCCCTTCTGCTCAGAGTTTCCTCTTTCTTTATATGTCTCCCATGAAGGGCCTAAGATGATAGCAATTGCTCTAGGCTCCACTGCTGCTGCATACCTCTGCCAACAATTATTCAATAGCAAGTATGGTACTCTAGGCCCATTCTGTGTCAAGCTTGTATGACAAGTGGGGGCCACCACCATTGAGGAGAGATAAAACAGGGACACGCACTGCATCATACACAAAAACCAAACATATGTTAGTTCTGGTCCTCGAGTTCATGCTCACTCCACCTCTTTTTTTTCCCTATTGTGCTCTAGTTCACGAACTTGCTTCAGTGCAGCTATATCGAATGAAGTCCTAGCTAGTCATGGGAAGTATCAGGATCTCTTGGACATCTTGGGTCATGGCTTGTTTACTCGCCTAACCATTGATTGATTAGATGAGTTGACAGCAAAGCACATCTTCTACTCAAATCGGAGGATTTGCTAGGCCGCTGTGGAGAAGACATGGGGATGAACTTTTCTTGCATATAGAGTTCCTAGTTTTCTGAAGTAGCATCCACTGTTGTGCCAAAGTGTGATGGATCCTAAAATGACCAGCCTCCATGGATGCACCACAATAATGCACTTTGTAACAGTAAGATCGTTAAGTCATTTTTTTCTTGTGTTTTCAATTTGTTGTATCCAAAACTGACCTTATATGTCATTTTAATTTATTGGCAAGTTATGTGATTGTGTTAGGTTGGCCAATTTTAATTGCAATTGGTTCATGATCATGGGGACAACAGTGCCGCAGCAACTTCAAACAGTAAACGTCAACTGGCCTAGGCTCTGCCACTAGAGCAGCATATCTCTGTCCATGATTATTGAAAGTCATTTGTGATCATTCGGCGCACCTGAGCCTTTCATGTCAGCATGGGCATTCGATTTAAACAGATAATTCGGCTTTTGATTCTTCGGTTTAGAAAAACTTCAGTTTTGGGAAGAGCTTGCAACCGATCAGTTCTGAGAAAAGCAGAAACCGACGATGTCCGCTTCGGTTTTTGGTTTCAACCGAGATTCTAGAGTACTTATCTTTGACGCCACGCCGCCAGCTTGCAGCTCGTCCCGCCACGCTTGCCGCGGAACGCGCCCCGCGGCGCCTGCTCGCACTCTCTTGGCAGCCACAGGCCACGGTGCCCTGCTCAAAAGGTCAAAGCCCCGCCGGCCACACATCGCCGACTGCGACGCCTGCTCGCTGCTTGCACGCGCGGCCGCCGCACCATGCAGTGGCCTGGCGCCGCCGCGACGCGCCCCTCGCGTACTCCCCTGCCTCCCATTCATTCTCATTGACCCTAACACAAACACACATGTGTGCGCATCGGATGTGGCGGCGGTGGCAAGCCGATGTGTACGACGGGATTTGTTCTACTAAGGGGAGAAGGTAAATCTTTGAGAAGTCACATTTGAAGTTTAGAAGTCTGCTCCTATGGTAGACAAGTGTAAATTTGCTGCTACTAGTAGCTCGACCTGACATCTAGTGCTTCAAATCAGAGGGTTCATGCAACACTCAGCGCCCAAGCCAGCCACAGAAGCAGAAATCTGCAAATTAGAGCTTGGTTAAATTGACATCGGTCCCAAGAAACTGAATCCAGTTACATTTTGCATTAGGTCCTTCGATTGTTGACAGGGAAACATTGAACTCATATGTTGAAAAGGCCTAATTGCATGGTAAGAGTATGGTCATTAACTCATTATTTGTTTTGTCAATTTAATTTATCCAAAAATGATCTTGTACCAATTTAATGGCCACAAAACAAGGCGTGGTTTGGTTTGATCAATTTTTGAACCCAATTAGTTCACAAGGGAGAAGAGCTATAGCCACCAAAACCACTACCTGATCATTATATAATTCCCAACAAGGCCAAAAACAATAACCCTCAATTTGTTAGCAACCCAACCGATTTCTCACAGATAGGTTAACTCAAGCCGCAAGGATCCAGATACAAGAGAGATGGGAAACTGGGAACCACTTGGGAAGAAGAATAGTAAAGTACTCCTCACAATCTGGGAAAGGTGATATGTTTTCAGTTGATTTGTTTGATGCCTTGCTTGCTGTTGCCATTTGTAGCGGTGCCTTCTTAACTTGCCCATCTGACCTAGTCCCACATGGCAGTGTTTGACACAATTGGCCTAGTCTCTGCTACCGGGCAGCATATCTATTGCCATAATTACTCATCATTATGTATGATGCTGGGCCATTTGCCTCTGCATCAACAAAAACCTTTACGTGCCTCTGCGTCAACAAAAACCTTGATTTGTTCTGCTGTGCCTCTACACAAATATCCTCTGCACTGATCTCTTGGCTAGAACAGGGTTGCATCAAACTGCTTCAGTGCAGGAAAATCCAAGTTAGTTTTGGCTAGGCATGGAAGTAGCAGGATGTGTTGGAGAACTTAGGGTTAGGGCAAGAGGTAGCTCGCATAAGTTTCTGGCCTTTGCCTCTCTTAAAGGGTCGCAGCTGATGAGTTCGCTGATCAGCTCGATCCTCATGAAACGTGCATAAGTTTCCTCTGCTTCTATCTCTTCTGAACATACTCTTGACAGAACAGGGTTTCATGCAAGTATTCAACTAGGGTTATGGCAGATCCAAGTCGACCAGTTTTAGCTAGTCATGCAAAAGTAGCAGGAGGTTCTGGTTACATGCTCATCAACGAGGTCAGATGAGAGGCTTAGCTGGGCATGGGATGCAAGTGTCCACTACAGTTAACAAAGGGGCTCTAATTTCCAAAGTAGCATACTTAGTAGTCTAATACTCCAATCATGATGACAAGGGTATGTTATCATAAGGGGATGACACTATACAAGATGCTGATGGGAGAGGCATAAGAGTGACTCCCAAGGCGAGTCTGATTCTCTGATGAGCCCATGTCGTATCATGCTCTCTTGCTCCAACATTAGAATGATCCTGTCCATGTACGAGAACGAGTCAGCTGAGCCTCTATGATCAAATCTCGAGTTTTTATTCCAACAAAAGTCAATTGTTTCCAGATTCAACAACACTGACATGTACCATGTAAACTTCATTTGCATTTTTTGTGTGCATATGGTAAGTGAAAAAATGAAAAGAGAAGCTGGAGTTCTCTTGAGAAATGAAAAGAGGCAGCGCACTTCTAACATACTGGTTATGCTCAGTAATGCTAACCAATCAGGACGATAATATGCAATTGGGTGGTTACTGAGTCAGTGTGCATCTTAATTGATTTTCTTGCACAAATTAAACTATATTCTTCCTCATTGAACCTCCTCCATCTTCAACAGCCCCTGCAACTAACTTCTACCCAAGACAGAATCTATTCTTCCTTTTTAATGTAATGGGAGGAGCTCTGACTTTCAATTAAGTAGAATAGAATTGGTCTACTTTTAAGGAGAAACGAGGCCTAAAAAAACTTTACATGCACAGATCCAAGTATGAATATGACAGACAAAAAACCCTGCCGACTAACCCACGGAAACCCTCTTACACACATGGTAACACACAAAAATAAATGACGCCATGTATGAGTATGACAAGTAGTCCAAATGCACATAATACTGATTCATAAATGATGTTATCATTACATATCACCCCCAGTTAGTGTCTCTGGCCATGATTATTGGTCACATAATGGTTCCTTTTGGCTAAGCAGGCTGCCATGTATAGCAAGTAGGCTGAGCCTGCCACCGGCAATTTAAATAGGAGGTATAGCCGTACATAGGCATAGACATATAAAGCAGGCAGGTCAGCGGCTTGATGCATAAAAAAAAGCAAACAGGCATTATAGTTCTTCCCAATACCTTTAGTTGTATATTCCAGAAATTTCTACCTTCTGTCTGTCTAAACAAAACACGCATAGATGCATTAGCCCACATCAAGTCTTAGCTTGTTACTAGGCATGGGAGGCAGCAGGATACCTTGAACTAAGAAGATGACAACTGCTAGCACAAGCTCGACTTGCATACTTGCTAGAAACAATACTGGACAGTGCTCAAATGAGCATGTCGATTCGGCCATCAAGAACCTCCAGGTCACCTCACACGCACCAGTGCACCAGTGTCCATAAAAATCAGGAAATACCGAAAGACTTTGGCATTCTAGTGGACTGGCCTTAGCCTGCTCACACAACTGTGGAATAGGCGCAATGCCATTATATTGAGGAATGAACGCACTTTTGCGCTATTCAGCTGCCCGGATCCAGTCAGAGCTAAGTAGAACAATAATGGGGGACCCAGAAGCCCTAGGAAGAGAAGAAGATTGACGATAGTTGATAACTGGTGCTTACTAATTCATATGGGGATGACACAGGTCATATAGATGATGAGTTGGGTCCAGTTCATGCAATCATCTGAATTTCAAAATCCTCTGTGCGTTATATGTGTAAGAAGGGCTGGCAAATGACATACATACACATAAATAAAATGTAAAATAGAACACCTTGAGGTTGTTTTGAGGCCATAACCAAATAAAATCAGGTGGCGAAAAATCTCCCTCTCTCCCTCCCGGGTTCACTATATAAAAAAACCACTGCTAGCACAACATGTTTGCATAGCCTTGCCCATTTACCTAACATCTAACTGCATCCTCAGTAACATATGCACAAGTGTTGTTTGGTTTGATCTGTTTTTAAAGGGCAATTACTTCTCAAGGAGAAGAGCTTAGATAGAGCTGCGGAGTCGACTACATACCCAACATTTATACATTCCCAACAACCCTAAGGAAAACAACCAGCAATCATCCCAGGCTTCCATGGGGCCATAGGGGCAACATATCTCGCACCATAATTACTCAATCAACATTTATGCTGCTTGGGCCATCCTCTGATTATGCATATATGACAAGTGGTCCAGCAACCATTGATTGAGGAGGATAAAAGGGGAACATGCAACATCCACTGCATCGACATACCAAACAGAGGTGTTACTGTTTTCCTTCCAGTCCATCTCCCAACTCCAAACCTTTGCTTTGTCCTACTGCGCCCCTAAACATATTTCCTGTGATCCTCTTTCTGTGTAAAACCATTCTGGAAGAATAGAGTTGCATGAAGGCCATGCAACTTAATTCCATTGGTGCACGTACCTACATGCAAGACAATTTTAGCTAGGCATGGGAAGTACCAGGAGATGTTTAAGAACTTGATCCATGGAAATGTCGAGTATAGTTTTGCCCAATCGCTCGTGACACCCACTGTCTTTGCCCACGAGAACATTGTCAGGCTTCTGTTGCATTGTTGCCCTTTTTTTTTTTTTTGGTTTCCAATCCTGTTTCTTGGGATGCCCTGATGAGCAATCGATCACCTGTTGTCTAGCAATACGATGGCAAATCAAAACTAGAAGAACAAGACAGAGAGACTGCATTTCTCAATTTTTGCCAAGTGTGCTTTTTTGAAGAATCAGGAGGGGAAGACGCCCTACTATACTGCTTATGCGAAATGCACTTTTGTTTGCTCAAACTGAGAGCGTGCGTGCACAAGGAATGAGGTATCTGGAATAAAGTTGAACAAATATCTTCAATCTAAAGTTGCATGAAGGCCATTGTTACTTTCGAAACGTCTGTATCATACCGCCCCTACTCGCCAGATGAGCCTCTTCATTTTAAAATGATACGCTTACTCCGACTCCACCAAACAAGTAAGTCCGTTCATTTTCAGATTCAACAGCATATGCATGCAAACTTTGTTTCCATTTATATATTTTCTACGCGTAATAAGGTGAAGAAGAGATAAAAGGACAGATTGCCAATCTGTAGGAATACCGCTGCCAGTTAACTCCCGGTGGACATCTCGCTTTTGCAGTTGAAACGGGAGTGACAATACACAATGGCTGCAGAAACTCTTTTGCGACATCAAGCTGGTTAGACGGTAAGGCTCCAGCCACCTTTTTTTGCCCTGGTTGTTCAACCATAGCAGAAGAAAGAAGAGAACTGTAAGGGAAGCTATCAGTGGACAATCCTTGATTAAAGACATAGCTCGATCACAACCGGAGTGACTGACAGTACAAAATGTCTGCATGCCCTGCAACTTGCTTTGGTGCAGCTAGACGAAATCATGTGCGCTCAATACATTCGAGAAGATTCAGTGTTCCTCCGTATTTCAGCAAATCAAGTTTCCTGTGTGTTCAATATATTCGACAGCCACAGGCCTCCTGAACCGACGCTTGCCGTCTGTGACACCTAATTAGGTGTGTGGGTGAATCAGGTTTTTGAAAGTGCAAGGGTCTGCAATATCTTCTTCCTGCACACGTCGTCTTCATGGTGGCCGTTCGTGAGAATGCACTGCGACCATCTACTTTAATAGTCCAGCTATGACATGGAGGATACGTTAGAATGTGGGATGACACTACGGTAGAGGCAATGCCGGCCAGGAAGACACTGATTTGTGTCAAAAAAAAAAAAAACGAGGACACTGTTGAGAGCAGGATCAGAAAGAATCCCAAGGAACAAGTTATCATGTCGTATCACACTCTCTCCTCACTAATCAAGACGAGCCTCTTCAATCCAAACTGCATGTGATTATTCCAACAAATTAGTCAGGCGATGGAGAACTTAAAAAGCTTGATTCCTTCATCTCAAATTGTGCTCCCAAGAAAAAAAAAAAAACACTGAAAAACTGAGAGCATGGAGCAATGCATGTCAATGGTGTTCTAAACAAGGACTCTGCAGCTATTCCACAGACAAACTGGTTATTTTTTTTTAGAAGGGCGGCAAAAGCTTTTGCCGTATTTTTATTAGACGGTTAAAACAAAACGACTATTACAAACTCTCTACTGACTCCAGGATTCTACTCAACTCTTACAGCTTTTTACCCCGTATTCTACTTGCAGAGAAAAATTAAAAACACTCCTTTTAAAACTTCCTCAGAAACAGGCCTGAAAATAAAAGAAAACCATTCGCCCACTTCGATCCGTTTGTTGGCCTGCTTCAGAAACTTGTGGACAGTTCTCGTAGCTTCTTTTTTCTCTTCTTCTGTCTTAGAGGCAGGGAGTAAATCGGTCAGGTACTCACTCTCCCTGTCGACCGGGATCTGTCATCTCCTCGTCTCCATCGAAAGTACTCCGCCGGGCGCCGCGCCGGTCGCCTTCGCCGTGAGTGAGTGAGCACCCGCCGTCGCGAGGCCATGTCAACCAATCACACGCCCACGCCCGTGCTGCAATGGCGCCCTGCATGTCTTCTAGCTCCTACTGCGAGTGACTCCGACGGCGAGGATTCCACAGCCGAGAGCAGCAGGCGGTCGCCATCCCCATCACAGGTATGTAGTGGCAAACGCTGTCACCTACTTAATCCATGTACCTAGAGTAATTTGCCCCAATATGGTCTGATGTCCGCTTGATTTTCAACCCAATTAGTCCCCATTTGGTTCGTTTGTCCCATCAGTCGCCAGGTGGTTTGGCTGCTGGAAACTCTAGCACTCTAGTTGCTGTTAGTTATCAATGTAAAAAAAGTAGCTATCGATGTAAGGATGGTGGTATAGCAAACTGATACTTGTCGATGTCTTCTTTTACAAAGGTATGCTACCTGTTCTGCATTCAAATATTTTTGTTGAAATGTTCGCGCATTTCTCTCCTTCCAGACATGCCACCACCAGTGAGATCATCGCACCATCAAACTTTCGCCTTCTCTTTGTCGATTTTCCTCCTGCAGCGCTGCCAGTATGAATGGACCGAGCCGGTTGTATTGACTGAGTTAACCATATCCAATTGTTGCCAGGTTTTCAAAATGACCACACTTGTTGAGCGAATGGGCAATCTTTTTGCACAAATGTGTTGGTGTTTCAGGCTCCCTGCTGCAAAGCTTACAAATTGGATCATTGGGCCAGCTTCTTTTAGCAAGGTTATTGGCCGTCAGGATTTTTTGTGTAATAGGGTCCATAAGAAACGGCATTTGCCTTCAGCTTTTGCCTTCCAAATTGGTGAGATTTTCATTTTGCTGTAGGTTCCTTCGAATTGTATCGATAAGCACTTTTGGTTGTATATTCTCCACTTGCCCCATCTCCATCTGATCCTCGTCTTCCATATCTTCTTGCAGGCTTATTTCGACACCATTTCCCAAAAGTGTTACATATTCCTTGATTTCCTCCTCGCTGAACTGAGAGGTAGTAAGTTTACAACCCATCTATTCCTGTTCAATGCCCGATAAACCGTAATCTTTTTTCTGTTTGGACTTTTTGTATAGCGTTGGTGCTATTGATTTCGGCGCCAGTTCCGTTTAACCATGACGAAGTCCAAAACTTTGCTGTCTTGCCATCCCCCACCGACACCCCGGTTGAAGCTATGAAAAAGATCCATATCTCTATCATCACATGGTAGTTCTAGTTTGTTCCAAGCTCTCTCCTTTTGAGTCCACTGAACCATAGCCATCGCAGCCGAAGGGCTCTTGCAAACCTTTCCAAGTCTAGGATTCCCAGGCCTCCTTTGATTTTTGGCCTGCAAGTGGTTGGCCAGCTTAACTAGGGAGTGTCCCCCTTGACGTTCTCAGCGCCTCCTTTCCAAAGAAAGCTTCTTCTCAACTTGTCCACCATTTTTATGAGCCATTTGTACTCAGGGAAAACGGTCAAGTGGTAAATTGGTTGAGCCGACAACCGTTTTCACTAGAGTCTCTCTTCCCGCAGACGTTAGGAATCTCCCCTTCCATCCCGGTAATCTTGATCCAATTTTGTCAATCAGTGGTTGAACGCCTATTCTTCCTGAGTTTGCGTAAGTGTAGTGGGAGCCCTAGATATTTACCAGAAAAAACTTCCTATCTTGCCGGGAAGTTTACCAGAAAACTTCCTATCTTGCCATGTTTATCCTAAGACCCGAGCAACCTCCTCGAAGAAATTAAGAATCTTGAGTAGTTTGTCGAGTTCGCTTGGTAATGGAGCTGCAAAATAGCAGCGTCATCTCGCGTATAAGGAGCATCTTAAGGTAGCTGCCGATGGTAGAACGGGGTTTAGAATTCTCTCGTGCGCTGCCAGCTCCACTAATTTTTGTAGTGGGTCTATTGCTAGTATGAAAAGCATTGGGGATAACGGGTCGCCCCGCCAGAGTCCCCCTGGAGTGTCCGATCTCTTTTGTCACCTGTCCATTAACCAAGACTTTGAAGAGGCCGATCCTAGCAGGGCTGCTATCCAATCCCGCCATTTCCTACCGGGCCCGTGGCCTCCATCACCTCTAGCGTATAGGGCCAACTCACTGTGTCAAAGGCTTTTGAGATGTCCAATTTAATGAAAAATGCTGATCTTTTCTTTTTGTGTAGAAGTTGTATAACTCTCTGTGCATAGATGAAATTATCATGGATGCACCTCTTTTTGATGAAGGCGTTTTTGTGCGTGAGAGACCAGTTCATTTAGCCTCTTGGATAATCTGTTGGCTAGGAGTTTGGTAATGATTTTTGCCACACCGTTGATAAGACTAATTGGCCTCAGACTCCGTGATGGTTTCGCATTCGGGATTTTGGCGGTAGGATGATGTGTGCCTCGCTTATCAAGCTCGCCTTTGTTGTTCGGTGTTGGTAGAAGCCCAGACGCCTCGGGTTAAATCATCTTTATGATCAGCCAACATGTTTTGTAGAACAGTCCAATAAACCCATCGGGTCCGGTGCCTTTTGAGTTGGGATTTCCTTGATTACCGACCGGATTTCTTGTTGTGTGAAAGGTGTGTCCAATTCATTGAGATCATGTGGGGTGTAACCAAGTTCCGACCGCTTTAAGGCCTTGGTTCTTGTGGATGGTTTGCCTAGGGCTTGGACAAAGTGGTTGTGTACCGTTCACTCTTTTCTTTCTCGTGCCACTACCGAACCATGGGGCCTGTCGCCGCCGGTATGTATACCTTCTTCCTCCTTGCATTGGCATGCAGGTGAAAAAAACTTTTGTGTTGAATCTCCCTTCCCCGAGCCAAAGTTAATCTCGAAAGTGCTTTGTCTTGCCTTTACCTTTTGCATCATGGCTAGCCCCAAAGCCTTGACTTTTAGATATTTCATGAATTCCATCTCTTGTGGAGTAAGTTGTCTCTCCTCCCGGGCTCTTTCTAAATTTGCCATGGTAATATTGAGAACTGCCCACCTCACTTTCCAGTCATTGAAGTTTTTCTTCTCCATAGTTTTAGCGCCTTTGTCGTTTCCGAGCAACTTGACATGGATCCTCGACCAAGCGTCCCCGTGTGTTTACCGGTTTATCCCAGGTTTGTTGGACCGAATCCATGAAGCTGTGCCATTCCGGCCGAGGCCTCGAACCCGAAGCCCTTGTAGTGATCCATCGTTATCTCCCCATGCAGGAAGAGTGAGCAATGATCCGATCCTAGTGAGGCCATAGCCCGCAAGTAAGTTTTTGGAAAAAGTGTCATCCAAATGAAGAAGCAAAGAAATGATCAATCTTAGTCATCGCCGGGTTCGTTGTTGGTTGTTCCAAGTGTATTTTTTTTCCTTGTAATTCGATGGGTGCCACCAAGAGGTTGTCGATGGTGGATCTAAATGCATTTAGGAGGTTAAGATTGATTCTTGAATTGTTTTTGTCCTCAGCACTCGTATATGAGGTTGAAATCCCCCATTAGGAGCCATCGTGGCAAAGCCGTCTCGTTTAACGCTTTTCTAACTCCTCGCATGAACACTATCTTGTCTTGGTCCGCCGTGGGTCCATAGACCCCGGTGAGTGACCATTTGGTGTTATCTCGTTAGCATCGTTATATTTGCAAATACGGTATTAGTAGTAGTCGCGGGTTGTCAAGTTGGAAGTAACGTGATGATGCTGCAATGAGGATGCCTCCGTGACGCCCTATTGACGGTAGGTCGGCCGTATTATGCATGAGTTCCGTCCCCATCGTTTCCATCGAAGACCGAAGACCGCTTAGTGATTTTGGTTTCTTGCAAGCATACGATTGTCGCCTCCCGAGGCGATGATTTGATTTCTAATGGTGGCACGCTTGGCTCCATCATTGAGCCCCTCGACGCCCAAAGACATTATCTTGCAATCTTTAGTTGACATTTATATTATCTCGTTGTTCTACTACCCACCGCAAACGTTTTCAAACACCCGCTGGCACTCGGCCTCCATACACACTAGCATGCCAGACTTCGGAGGATAGCATAACATCACTTGAATTAAAAACATAATCGATCGAGTCTCACCCACTCGCGTGCCAATGGTCGTGAGTCAGGTGAAACGTGGAGTTTTGAGTCTCGCCATTGAGTTACAAACCCGATGCCGAAGGCTCCATGGCCAAGCAGGCCATCATTACGTATACAACAAATGAGTCTCTCGAAATAAAAGGGCGTGTTGGCCATCGCGACAAATTGGGCAAAGCCCACCCAACACGGGCTAACATCCGAAACTAGTTCCACTGGGTGTGGAGCCAACTAGGCGCCCACAGCACTACCTCGGTGCTGCCTTCTTGGCCACCTTGCCTCCCTTCTTCTTCTCGTGCCCCTTCCTCGATGATGACTTGGATGGCGCCCATCTTCTTCTTCTCGATCGGTCTTGCAAAATGCTTGTGCATAAAAATCGAAGTCGAGATTATCGTGATCATTTTCATTAGTCTCCTCCCCCGATAGGTCTCGTAGTTTATGCACTAACAACTCCCGAGCAATCTGTATAGAGTCTTTCCCCTCATTTAGTGCTGCTTTTTCGCTAGCCTTGTGCTCTTCCTAACTGATTGGTTGTCGATCTGAGGCTTCGTTAGCCTTGTTGATAGGGGTGGTGAAGCCTTCGGGGGAGCAGAGGTTCTTTTGTTGGGAGGGTTAGGAGTTTAGGAAGGACTCAACCTCCTCACGCCGGTGTTCTCCTAAGGTCCGTAAATGGTTCTCCGTCGCATGGTGGAGTTTTCGTTGAGCTCATGTGTATCTAGGGGTTTATCTCGTTGTACCCTTGCCGGTTCTACCCAGAAGGTCTCGCATTGTGGGGCTAGATTGTGTCACCTGTTTTGTGATATCCTCGACTAGTGGGGCAATGTGTGTGTTCCCGTGAGTATCCCGGTTTTCGGTTGATTGGTCTTGTATTAAATTATAGCTATCATGGCTTCCTAACCCCGAAAGATGTGCACCGTTTGGAGTTTCCTGATGGGAATGTTTGAGTGACATTGCCTTCGCTTCTTTATTGCCGTGGTTGTGGCCGGTGTCAACAAGAGTTGTTGGGAGAGCTTTTTCTTGGTTCAGCTTGGACGTGTGAGTCCTCAATGAAGGCACTAGAGTTTTGGTTTTGTACCCTTGTACTCTCGCCTCTAAAAGAAGGTTCGGTGAAGTGCGCTTTCCATCCGGCTAGTACTAGAACCGACCGGTGTGTGTGTTGTTCTTTGTCTAATTCAATGTGCATAGGGGTTGATGTATTCGTGTCGCATTGACGTTGTTCATCACTAGTACGGGCACGGGGGTGTCATTTCGATCCGGACCCTGGTTCAAGTGCATTGCACGTAGCTAATATCCCTGGGGCCCTATATCTGATCTCATGCTACTATGATCGACAAATCTTCTTCTTCGCCAGCTTTGGTATTGCTAGGAAGATCAAGATCGTGAACAAGCCGAGAGGTGTCATTACATACCGCAGCTTTGCTCGGTAGATGTCGGGCCGACTTCTCCATCAGCTTGATGGTCTTGATCGGGGCCCCCCTCTCAAGCTCTTCCTTTGTGATCCTGTTGTTTTCCTCCAAAGATCGCCTTTGTGTTCTCGCCCCTCAACAACGCATTGATGAGCATGATGTCGCCATCGGGCTGGTGCGCACTTCTTTTGGCATGAACTCGCAGCTATGGGGTCAAGGACACCCTCTTCTCGTTTCTTCACCTCCCCTGATGCCCTTCCTCTTCCACACCGACGAGGCCCCCGGGTACTTCTCCCCCACCATAGCCTCACGCCTGCTTCTTCCCCCGCGCCATCTTGTAGTGCTGATGCGCCTCTTCAACCCCACTCCTGCAGCCGAGGGTTTCTTGCCTAGCTTGAGACGCCGCGGTGACGCCGCGACTCCCCGGGGTTGCGACGGGAGTGGTCGTAGTCGTCCTCATCACGCTTGTATTGGCTGGGCAAAGACCCCCCAGCGGTCCAGGTCCGCGGCCGCCAGGGGGCATTCTCCCACCGAGTCCGGCCACGCCGACGCCCACACAAACTCATGGCGCGGCTTCCTCGCTCCTGGCGCCACCCACCCCGACACGTCCCCTGCAAAAAGGATAGATCTTCTACCATCTCGAGGTGGTTGCGCAGCCTGAAGATCCGAGCATGCTTGATGTCCACCGGCGGGTCACGGGTGGTTGGACAAAGATCGAAGCGGATGTTGGTCGGTGGTCGCTCCTTGTCCGGCTCGGTGAGGGTGAAGATGACTTCCTTGGGGATGTCACTGGGGTTGTAGCACCACGCCCGGACATCGACGTCCTTGTGCGCCCCCGCGCCTTGTCTTCTCCTCGACGTGGTGCACGGCATGCCTTCTTCCCAAGGCCCTTGACGCCCCCTCCTCCCCAAAGAAGGTGGCGGGATCCCTCGATCCTCACCTTGACGCTGGTAGTCCTGTGTCGTGTTGTCGGCGTGCGGGCGCTCAAATCAGGGGCGAAGTGGAAAGGTGGCCCCCTGCCGGTGAGTGCCCCGTGGTCGAGGACGCTACCGGGCGAGCTTGGTGGTCGGAGAAGACAACGGGAACCTGTTCCGATAGTGCTTGACTATCCGGAACTTTCCATGGCTCATATCCAACTTGCTCGTGAAGACATCCATGAGGTGGTGGGGCTCGTGTCGTGGCTGTTGCCGCTGAGCCAGCAAAACCACCGCCCGCTCCACTAGGTCGTCGCGACGGCGCTTGATCGCCCCGTCGCCGTCATGGCGCGGTAGGCCGTCGCCGCCCTGGCTCTTGGGTCGCCAGTGGTACCGCGACGCCATCCCTTCACCACCACGGGTCACGCTCGCGTATGAGCGGTGGTCTCTCGTGGCTGCCGAGGAGAGTGAGCTTGTCCGGTGGGTATCCTTAGAGTGTTTGGCCGGAGGTGGATGTGTGGATGGCTTTATAGCTCCGGTGAGAGCTCGAGGGTGCACTTACTTGCTCCCGTGCCCAAATTGAAAACATCTCCAGCAACGGTGGGTGAGGTGCATTGGCGTGCAATATGGTCGGTGGAGAAACAGTTGAAACATTTACCCTCCATCTTGCTCTTGAATACCTCGAATCCTTCAGCTCGTGCTTGGTTTCCATTCTTGTGAAAGATTGACTCGCCTCGTCCCCGATTCAGCCTCAGCGAATTTGCTCGTTCTTCACCGGCTTCTTGGCTGGCTCCCAACCATCGAGGTGGAATCAATGTTCCTCGAGCTAGAGGCCCCATTGATGGAGGCTGCGATCGCCTTCCCCATCCCCGTGGTTGGGTTGTCTTCCCCGAGTTTGAATTTGTTTTCCTTTTTTCAGCTGTGGGAAATTGATGGCTCGGCCGTGGTTTCTTTGACCCTCTTTTTGTGGCTGTGTGTGGTTGCTTTCGGTTATCCCACTTTGCTGTGTTCATGGTCGATTGAATTCCTTGAACTCGGGAGCCCATGCCTGCCCCCTCTTCAATGGTTGCCCGTTGCTCTTTCGCACCTTGCAGAACTATGGCCAATTCAGGGGAATAGCTCAGCCCCCTTTCACGGGTTTCGTGGTCGATCAGGGGTCGGGCTTGGAGGGAGGGTGAAGCCCGGTGCCCTTCGCTATGATTCACCGGATCTTGCACAGTTGAAAACTCTTCCCCAGTCCTCTCGGTTCTCTAGCTTGAGTTGGTGCCTTCCTCGTCTTCTTCTCCGCTTCAGATCTGCCGCCATCAATAGAGACTCCGCGAGGCCTGACCTTGGCTGTCCACCGATCGCTGGTTGCTGCGCTTGCAGTTGGGGCATGTGGCGTGGCCATAGGGCAGGTGGCCGCCCGGCGAGGTCATCTGATTATTGACCGGCTGTACCATCTCAGGAGCTGGAGCTTGAACATCATCTTCCTTGTGGCGCTCGTCTTGACTCCTTTCCTTGGACTCCGACCCATGAGGGTGTAGATCAGACGCCCGCGGAGCTGGATCTGGTGTGGTTATGGAAGGGGCGGTGGTCGTGGGGCGGATCTGGGTGGTGGTGTGTCGGGCGGGCGGCGAGACGAGGAAGGGGAGGAGCGGGTCGTCGGGGTCGCCCATCCTCACAGCCCTTGGATCAGCTGATGTCAACAGATTGAGATTGATCCTCTCTGCCCAGACAAACTGGTTATCCTCAGGATGAATGCCAACCATCAGTACGATAATATATAAAGGTGTGAACTGGTTAGTGCACATGCATCTTAATTGACTTTCTCCAATAAATTATATATATGCGGTCTCAATGAACCCAGTCATTCCAACAGCTTGTTCTACAGTTTGCTCGGAATCTCACAGAACAGAAGCGGTTCTGAAATGATTCCAGCACTCATGATATTACAGACAACTAGCCTTCCTACTACTTTTGTGAATTATTGAAGCAGCGTGAATAATCCGCTGTGCCAATCAGTATCTCGGGCCATGATATTATACATGCAACTAAGCCTTGGGCCCAGCAGCCTGTCCACTGGCATATATATATATATATGGGGGCTACTGTTCACCATATTTAACCAGAGTGCTATAACCATCCAGTCATATAAAAGAGGAAGGGTGTCCAGCAACGTGCCATCCGCTCCACCCATTTTACTTTGCCATGCAGTCGTATACATTATCTGCCATGAAGTTTATTTTTTGTTTCTCCGTGTCTAAACCCTCAAGTTCTAGATTGGTGTGGATCCAAGTCTTAGCTTGCAACTAGTACTAGGCATGGGAAGCAGCAGGACATTTTGGACTACCATAACTCGTTGTGCTGGCGCAAAATGTTTTGATAACCTTTGTCCATCTATCAACTGGCCAGCTTTTTTGGGCACTTCATCGGCAATTTGAAAAGATAGCAGAGGAGGTTAACAGTACTCTAGTTTTCGTCCAAAGATTAGCCACACGACCTCTGTGTATCGAGGTTTCAAGCATTATTTTACTAATATGTAGCAGTGATGCCACGACTTGGGTAAAGCTTTATAAGGTTAAATTTTTCTCATGGGCCCATGCTGGCATTTTTTTTTAACAAGAGGACGACAGCACCAATGGCATAGCTTCTTCACAGCGCTGCTGCTGATGAATTCTACTGTTTCTATGGTGAATTGTGCCTTCAAAAGAGCAGAAGGATCGTTTTGTGCGCATGAAGTAGGTGCATTTTCTAATCCTCTAAACACAACATAAATGAAGGTTTCATTATCAAAGGTCCAGTACACGGTGTTAATATATGTGTAGTATAATATTTTTTATGGAATCCGGAGGGTTCAGTATATATAGTTCAGTTTAGTATATAGTCATATAAAAGTGGAAGTTGGCTGTGTACATCTCCGGGCGTAGAGGCTGGATGTTTCATCCTTTATCTTAAAAAAATATAAAAGTGGAAGTTCTGCATCTAACAAAAAAACATCAAAATAAGTGTGGTTAATTCATTCATCCCATCTCCACGGCTTTGCTTGTTAGCTGCAGCTGTACGCACATACCATGAATTCTTTGCTCCTTTCTACCTAATAAAAAAAACCTCCTTTCTCAAGTATATATGACTGTTCCCAACACATAAGCCAATCCCCAGTCGGGATAGAATACGCACAGTCGCATGCATGCCGTGCAGTTTTATCCATTGCTGAAGAACCAAGTCTTATTAGCAGCTTGCTATTCAACTAGGCATGGGAAACGGCATGAAAAAATGAATAGGCAGGTTGTCCAGGGCCCATGGTTTCGCGACAAAACTACTTGTATCGCTAGCTGCAGGATATATGTTAGGCCCTCCACAATAGAGTGCTACTGCTGAAAAAAAAAAAAACTGGGCCCCATGACATAAAACACAGCACCATATTTATAGTTTGCACTCACGGCATTCCATATAGAGTTCACCCATAGGTCTGCTTCTCCCATCAGCTGCTATATTGATGATTTCACGGCCTGCGGACTGCCTTGACCATGGTCATTCTGAATGGGTGGCATCAGGGAAAGAGAGCTCCCGTGAAATGTTGATGCATCCAGGCCTAGATTGTCTTCTTGTTCAAAGCATTCATACGTGAATACCATAATACAACCTAGTGCATGAAGAGCAGGGATGCAGCCGGGATCAGCTATAGTTCACCCTATCTGTATACTAATTCTCCCATCAAGAAGTACATCATGCTGTATGATTTTTCAAACATATTAATGTACAGGGGAAACCATTTCAGGTGTTATCCACACAATTGAGCTGCCACATGGGTTAACACCTACAATAACTGACATGCATCTGAGAGGATCTGAAGGGGATGCTAAAATTCTCCCCATCTAATGTAAAGGTTAAACCACCAATTTGCCTTGAATATTGTTTTAATAATCATAGAACATCAAGTATTCTCGATGGAGGGATTGGTTGCCTTGTTACTTCGTCTACCCTTTGAGCGCTTTTCTACTCATATCTATTTTAACAAGTACTAATTTTTGCCTATCGGTGGCAGTGCCTTGGGCGGCCGCCCCTCGGTGCCCCAGTGGCCGCGCCCCTAGGTCATGGGCGGCCTAGCTCACTCGTGCACTTATTCATAGGCAGAACCTGTCTACTGTGCATAATATTAGGCCCCACATGTGTTAGATAGAGCTGCGATAAGCTATTTTCTTAGCTTCATCCCGTCTCATCCTTTGTAATGTAAGTGGAGAAAGAAGCAAGTTCACCCATGAAGGTGTTTTGAAGAAGGGTATTTCGAAGAAAAAATGACTCATGGAAGCTTATGAAGCTATTGGTGAAAATGTGCCAAACAAGGCCTGCATATTGCCAACAATCGCAAAGAAAGTAGTAACCACCAACAGCTCACCAAGAAGGTGGTATGTGCTAGCCTACTAATTTACTTAAGTTTAGCTCATCGTAACAGTATATTGAAGCAAGCATTCGACACAAAAAGAAACTAGTTAACATCACCAACGACACATTCCTAAACATGTGGTTTCTGCAGCGCTCGTCTCGGTTGGTTTACCATGCATCCACAAACAAATTTGTTATGCTCATGAATGCCAACTTTGAGATCGACAATATATAATTTTGTGAATTGGATTGTGCAGATGTATCTTAATTTGATTTTCATGAATGGTTCAATTAAAGAAGCCTTTCCATCGCCAACAGCTCGTTGTTAATAAGTTTGTTGTAAGCAACGAACTGTCATCCTAATCCTAAGACAGAAGCCATTCCCATGTGATTCCTGCACCACTGCATTACTACTTCCCAAATGTCCAAACGTATTCCACTCTTCCCAAATAGTTAAGCTTTCAAGGATATTACATACAACCAGCCGTCCTTCTATTTCTGCACATCATCAAAGCGGAAAAAAATTAGGTACGGATGGTCCTCACCCGGCACCGTACGGACGCCCAACCAGGTGATGACGCGTGGACGGCACCGAACCGTCTCGCTTCCCCTAGCAGCCTGAAATAATAACCGACTTGGATGCCTACTATATTAAGTACCAATACGTACTTTGGCGTGATTATTGCAGCAGGCTTTTTGTCCTTTATCAGTAAGCAGACACATGGTTGCTGTTGCTGGCCAGTTGAAACTAGTGCTATAGCCATATTAGGCATATAAAAGGGGAAGTGTGCAGCGACGACATGCTGCGTCCTCTCCACCCATAATTTTACTTTGTCACACAGTTGTCCAGTATACATACCATGGATTTCTTTCTTTTTTTTCTCCCAGTCTACAAACTCTAGTACCAGGCATGGGAAACAACAGGATATCGTGTTCTGCAGCAACAACTGGTTGATCTGGCACATATTTGTTTACAGTAGCCTTTGTCCATCTATCCAACGGCTGTCTGCATCGTGAGGTACATCGATGGCTGTTTTCATCCTAATATAAGCCACAGTGTATCGAGGATTCGAACGTGATTTTACTTACATTTAGCAGGCTAGCAGGAATCCTTCATCCGGTTTTCAAATGGATCATGAAGTTGAATGTACCGCTTCATCATGCTTTTTATCTTGGCTACTAGTTCACTAACCCGTGCTCGCACGGGTTAGAGTCTTATGAAACACTAACTAATAAGAATCAGTTATCTCACCCTAGTGTTCTAAAATAGTAGTTATAATAGGTGCCATATAGTCTATATTCGATTGTGATAACCTATCAAATATTGATTTATATTTTCTTCATCCATATCCATTGTTTTCTTTTCTTTACATAGCACATCCGTCTATCTGTAATATACATTTAGATGAACCATATGCTTAAACTATGATAGTTTTAGTTGTAGACTATATATTGACAACATGCACCTAAACTTGATTCTTTTCCCGAATTTTAAGCTTATGAGTTCCTTTGACAAAAAAACTACCATTTACAAAGGTGATTACAGTTTATCAATTTCTAGAATGTTTTAGATTTTTTATGGATCTTAGGATCTATTTTTTAAAATTCTAATGGTTTTGTGAGTAACAATTTTGATGATTAATCTTTTTTTTTTTTTTTTGCACCATTTGCATTTAGTTGAAATAAATAAACTTGACGTGTATAACCTCTTATTCTATTCCTTCTTATGATGCTATTATGAAAAATGTAGACTTTATCCTTTAGCTTTTGATCTAGTTGCTGTAATATATTTTACATGTATTAAATTGAAATTTGAATACTATTTTATCATTAATTCAAAATACTGATGGCTTAGTTTATTAAAAAAAAATTACATCCTAGGCTACTGTCTTTTAGTTTTAACAATATCGGTTGTTTCAAGATGCACCATGGCAATCAAGATGTTGAATTTGTTGTATTGTATTAATATTGTTTTCTTGAACAAATAATTTTTAAAATTAAGTGACCAATATTCATATGATATAATATTTAAATAAAAATTATTAAACTTTTTCAAGACAACTTACAAAATTTATTATCATAAATGTTAATATAACTTAAGTATTATCATAAATGGATATATTTCCACGCTTGATAAGCTTATAGAATTAAATATTTATAGTAACGTAAGTATTTACTTATGTATGTTGAATTATTGTTTGTTATAGCTTATACCTAACATTTACATGTAGATTTGAGAGTTTTGTTGTTCATTCTCTTTTTTATTATGGTTCGGTGGATAATTTAAGTATATAGGTATATACTTTTTGGCATTACCTTTAATAATGCCCTATATAGGTAATTTGAATGCAAACGTAGAAAGTGTTATCTTTCTTCATGATACTATAGGATGCATATTTTATAAAGATACTATTAGATTAGTTTAAGTATCTTTTAATTGTGGATTTTGAAATTTTTCTATATAGGCTTTATTGCTATCTCCACGGTTCATGTCCAATTTTTAAGATTAGCATGTAATCCAATGTAATTTAGTGACATTATTATTAAGTTAATAAAAATTATACCTCATGGTCAATAAAAAATATATCCAAACTTATTTGTGCAAAGTAATCCAAGCATATTAAAATTTAAATTAAGAATGATCATATCATGCATGTCGCATGAGACAAATTAAATTATAATTATAGGATCTAGTGCTAGCGTTAATGTAGATGCCATGAACGCCAAATATCATGGCACCATTGGACAGTGTGTTCCTACCTTCCCTTTTCTTGGTGTAGATCTCATTGTCCCCACGATGCTAACACAACTTCGTCCTTCCATCCCCTCGATGCGGCTAGCTTGAAAGTCAGCGGCCAGTGCATGACTGGATATTGGTGCTTGGACCATGGCCGGGTGCTGACATCCTACATGCGCATACACTTAAGTGCTCGAAGGGAAATAGTCACCTAGATGGTTGTTCATAAATTTTCTCAATGCCTAGATATTAGGCTATTTTGTTAGGAGCCAGGACAAAGATGTCATCCAACTTGGCGTTGGGTGGTGCATGCTTGTCGAAATAGGTTAAGTGGCTTGGTATAGTGCAACATCATTCCATGCGCCCGCATCATCATCACGTCGGCTCAGGCTTGCGTAGGGTCGAAGGTGTAGCATCGCATGTATTACGTTGTCCATCAGCACATAGTTGGTGTAGTGGTGTCGCCTTCCTCAGTGGTGTTCACAAATAGGTAGTTGGTGTGGCGCCTATCCTTCCTCATCAGTATCCGCTAGCGGATAATCAGTGTAGATCGCCTTCCTCATTGGAGCTTGATGGAAAGTAATCAGTGTAGTGTCGCCTTCTCAGTGCGGCGTCATCATTGGGATAAGAGCCTTGCAGATGGAATCAATACTTGTCTTGATGTTGCCCGTCGTTGTGGTGTCATTGATTTAGATATAGAGCAGTTCTCGGCGGCGCCCTTGCCGACTCCGTGCATCTAGACATTGATGGATCCTACTCATCTGCCGGAGTCACCAAATACCGGTAAGCCTTCATGGAACCCTACAAGAGTAGGGGGAAATCAGATTAGTTTTTCACACATGGACCAAGGCATCCGTCTCTCCTCTAGGTGGGACCGGTGGCTGCACTGAGTCCATGTCTCCAAGATGGCAGTTCGTGAACTTGTAGCCTATGGCGCATCATGAACGCTGCAGGAAGCTCGCCATGATTGTAGATGTATGTGCCAGCAATGTGTTTGCTGTCTCCTTGCTTGCTTGGTCCAGCGACCAAGTTAGCTGCCCGGCGACCGGCGCCGCGTGGAGCAACCTTGCGACGGCGGCTTCATGTTTTTTCCTCCATTGGAAGGTCTCGTGAGGCAGTTGAATTGCGGCGATCGCTTTAGGCCCGTGGTTGAGAAAATAATGTAGTTATCTTTTCCTTCTTTCTTGCTATACGTAGTTTTTAAATATAATAGATTTATTTATCTTTTTGTTTTTTTCCTCCTCTCCGTTGGAAGAAATCCTCGGAAAGGTGGATTGCGGCAATCCATTTAGGCTCACCGTAGGGAAGATAATGCATTTATGTTTCCTTTTTTTGTTTTATTTATTTCAAAATATATTGGGTTTATTTTTGTTTCTTTTTTTACCTCTAATAATGGCAAAGGTGGGTAATTTTATAGAAAAATAAAATAGATCTAATGGTTTTCAATTGCCAGAGTTTATAGATTGATGGATAGATGCTTCCTCGACTAATGAGAAGATTTCTAGCATTTATCATTTTTCTAGCGCGTCTGGTGAGAATTTAAGTGGTGGCTTCGTTGGAGCCTCCAATTAGTAATAGTAAATTAGGCCTACATGGTGGCGTCGATGGCTGCACTTGATGCCCAGAACGCAAGGGTACAGACCATTGCAACATCTGCAAGGCTCTCTGTTTTTTTTTTCTTCTTTTTCCTTGTTTTGTTTGTTTCAAACTTCCGTTGGTTTTCATCCATGAAAAGCAAAGAGTCGTTGGGGATACAAATAATGGAGATCCAACGTCATGTGAAGAAAAGAATAGATTTGGTTATGGATATATATGTTGAGTTATGTCGTATAATGGCAAAGGTGGGTAAATTACATGCAAAATTAGGGGTTACTTTATGTATTTTTATAATGGCAATGGTGGGTAATTTTTTAATAAATCTCAATAGATCTAAGGCTAATATTGGTGATGATGATTAGAATCCACCAAATCAAAGGCCAGATGTTTCGATTATTGTGAGAATTTCTAGAATTTATCTTTTTTTCTTAGCGTGCTATGAGAATTAACGTGGTGGCTTCTTTGGAGCCTCCAATTAGTAATAGTAAGATAAGATAGTTCCAATAATTTTTTCTTAATTAACTTGAAAATGATTTTTTTTTTTTATTTTCCTTCCACAAATGCTTTATGTTTGTCAATGGGTGGAGCTAGGCCTATAGCTGACCCTAGGCCTAGGTTTCCTCCGGTTTGAGAGTGCAATTGTAACACCCCAGAACCACAAACCCTTCTGGGATGCTACTACACATCACAAAAAAACTAGCCAAACATACTAAATGAATAAATTAAAAAAACGACAGCACCTCATTTTGCATTTACAAGCAACTCAGAAGAGAGAACAAATATAAGTCACATATTTACCACACTAGCATTAGATAAACATCCAGGAGCAAAAGGCGATACACTATGAGATTAGATTACAAGACCACTCTGAACAACCATTCACCAAACTAATTATACAACTAAGTTACTATGGTTATGGAACAGATTCCGAAAGGTGAGTGAAACGTGCAGCTATCTCCCCTTCCCATCCTAGCAGCCATCAAAAGAACCTGAATAAGTAAAGCAAGGGTGAGATGGATCATCTCAGCAAGTAAATCTGTTTTGTCAAGCTATTTTGACCACACGTTATGTAATCAATGATATACTACCAAAATACACTTTTTAGGACAGGACAAATATTAGATTGAAGTAAAAGAAAACAACTTCCAAATAGAACATTACAGGATGATACACCTCCCATAATAATACCAAGGATAAGTCACTTCCAATATAATTCATAAATGCATATGAATGCAATGTAAATGACTTCTGCCTGCATACCCAACAAGGTATGGAGCTGCATCCCGTGATGCTGTATCGGGTACGGTCGTGACCATAGGTCAACGACATAACTTCGATGCATTTGAATGATGCAATGCTTTATGATCTGCTATAATAATAGCAATATAACCTTCACCTTCTCCAAAGCATGTGATTCGACCACATGAATTGTGCTTGCATCACAACAACATCATATATATATATAAAAAATAAGGCATCCCATTATGGCTGAGCTAGAATATAATAAGGTTCAGTTCAGAGTTGTTATGACATGGGTTCCAACATTTTGGTGTAGGGTATTAAGATAACAAGTCAAAACAGTAGCAAAACCAATGCTACATCCACTTGCCTTTTTACCAAGAGGGTCAAAAGAGCTATGGGCGATTCTGAAGCACTACCACCTGTTTTGGAACAAAGAACTTAGTACAAATATTCCATATATCACTAGTAAACAAAGCACAAAACGTCCCACGTCCGAACAAACAATCGGTAAAACAACCCCACTTGATCGTCAACAAACAGCAACAGTGTTGCTTGTTCTCTCTTTTTTTTTTTTTTTTTGTAACTCTAAAGCTGTAGCAGTTGATCACAAATAAATAGCTAACAAGCATCTACACTGAATAAGCTACTACCTTAGTGTTCACCAAAAATAGAATTTCAACATCTAATATTTTTCATGCAGCCTACAAAGCAACAGACTGCTCTGGGTTCTAGAGCAGTAACTCTGTCTTCAGAAAAACATACCTCCCAAATCATAAATCCTAAAATAGAGTTTGAATACTCAATAAAAAGTTCACATGAAGTACTACAAATACTCCATAGCGCCCTGAACTAAATTGGCCTCAAGAACTTCTAAAACGACGCTGAAAACTGCAGTTCGAAACTGCCCCCAACCTGACAGCACTAACATTCAGCAATATTCAGAAAGCCACAACTTTTGCTATACTCAACGAAAAATTAAGCTTAAATACTGTTGGAAAGGTCTTTAAAAGGCCTACGATTTCCTTTCACATATGATTTTCTAATTCGGCCGGTAAGGACCTCAACACAGGACGAATCCACTGCTGTACAGGGAGGGAAAGAAACATGAAAACCCAGCTCATGTTCAGTTTAAGGCCTAAACTTGGTGTCCAAACCTAACACAGGGAAGAGTCGATTGAGTTCCATACCTAGAGGAGGACAGGGATCACTCCCACCTAATGGTTGCTTGGTTATCCACAAACCCTAGGGCAACGAGATAGGGTGGGGGGAGGGACCGATCTCCAAGGAAGATGCACCTCTTCTTGCTCCTCTTGATGAGCTTGATCCGTTTTGCTGGATTTCCCTAAGGGTTTGGCGCTGTTGTGGGGAGATTTACAGAAGGAAGCCATGGGAGAGCAAGGGGAAGAGAAAGTAACGTGAGAAGGGGAGAGGGACTGGTTTGGAGGAGATGAAGTACTGAGAGATGGGAGCTTGGATATAGCTTGGACATGGGCCTGTCCAGTCCAGCCCAACAAGCCCTCTTCTTTTTTTTTTTTTTTTTCCTTGGTGTTACATTCTACCCCTTAAGAGAATTCCTGCCGAATTCTCGCGGTTGCTATAATAGAAACCAAAAGACTGGTATACCCAAAGATAACTTCATGAAACTCACCGTGTCAAATAGTTCTGATACTCCTTTACACATCTGTTCCTCAAGTTCCCAAGTTGCTTCACGCGTTCAGTCTGGTTCGGCCCATAGAACTCTCACATATTTGATAATCCTTGTCCTTAGCACACGATCTGATGATTCTAAAATACGGATCGGGCGACACTTCACCGCCAAGTCTTGCTCCACCCCGAATTGACTCTAAGTTGACCTTATGCTCGGGGATCCCGCAAATACTTTCTCAACATGGAGACATGGAAAACATTATGAACTCCCTTCATCGACTCAGGGCAACCGCAGTTTATAAGCCAAGCTACCAACCCGGCTATGATATCAAAAGGTCCAATGTACCTCGGGCTAAGCTTCCCAAGAGTACCAAATCGCACAACACCTTTAGTAGGCGATACTGAGAAGAACTTGATCACCCACCGCGAACTCAAGGTCTCTCGCCTTCTGACATCTCGATAGCTTTTCTCGGCGTGCTCCGAGCGGCCAACATATTCCCCGACGTATCTCTTGCACCTTGTCAAGAGTCCGTTGAATCCAACTTGGACCAACTAAAGACCTCTCCCCAATGTTTCCCAACACAATGGTGAGATGCATCTTCTACCATATAAAGCCTCATATGGTGCCATCTTTATACTAGCGTGATAGCTATTATTATAAGCAAACTCTCGCCAAAGCTAGATGATCCTCCCAACTGCGCCCTTCCAAGAGAGGACACAAGCACGTAGCATGTCCTCCATGGTCCGGATAGTGCGCCGGATTGACCATCGGTCCGGGATGAAAAGCCACACTCATGTCAAGCCTCGTCCCAAAGCGCTTTGCAAACTCTCCCAAAAGTTAGAGGCAAATTTGGAGTCTCGAATAAACGATAGACTTTGGCACACCATGCAACCTCACTATCTCTTTCATATACAAGGGGACTAAGTCTGAGAGCAGAATCAGGTCTTCATTGGAATAAAATGAGCCACCTTAGTGAGTCTATCCACAACAACCCAAATTACATCTTTACCTCGAGGAGAACGCGGTAAACCAACCACGAAATCCATAGTGATATATTCCCACTTCCACTCTGGAATCTCTAGGGGCTTCAACAACTCGCAGGGCCTCTTATGCTCAAATTCCTTCACTTGCCGGGCACACACCGCAAGTAGCCACATACTTGGCAACATCAACTTTCATCCTTTTCCACCAAAAGCTCGCTTCAAATCTCTATACATCTTTGTCTCACCAGATGAACTGTGTATGGAGTACGATGAGCTTCTCTTAAGATATCCATCTTGACATCTGATTTTTGTGGTACACAAAGGCGTCCCCTAAAACGAACCACATCATTTTCATCAACATTAAACTCACGAGGTTTGCCATCACCAATCCTCTTGCGAACCTCTCGAATCAAACGATCATACTTTTGAGCTTCACGGATCCTGCCAAGAAGGTTTGACCTCAATGAGCATCTCAGCCTCCTTTCTTGCAACGCCCGCATAGCATAAGGAGACACCCATATGATCCAAATCTGCAACCAATGGCATTGCAACCTTCGAACACCGGTTCTACTAAGAGCATCCGCCACCACATTCGCTTCCCCGGATGATACTGAATTGTAAGATCATAATCTTTTATCAACTCTAGCCACCAAGGCTGCCTTAGATTTAGCTCCTTCCGAAAGTGAAAATATATTTAAGACTCTTATGGTCGGTATAGATGTCACAAGACTCCGCCATAGAGATAATGCCTCCATGACTTCAAGGCAAACACAAAAAAGCCTAACTCTAGGTCATGGGTAGGATAATTTCTCTCATGCCTCTTCAACTGCCTAGAGCCATAAGCAATCACCTTGCCATCTTGCATCAAAACACACCCAAGACCAACCCGAGATGCATCCAGATATACCGTGTAGCGCTTTTCACTCACTCGGCAAAGCCAAGATAGGAGCATTTACCAATTTTTCCTTCAAAGTCTGAAAACTAGACTCGCAATCATTGTCCCACACAAAAGGTACACCCTTCTCGGAAGTCTCCGTCATCGGCTTTGCAAATACTAGAGAAATTTTGCACAAAACGCCGATAATATCCAAAGAAGACCAAGAAAACTACGAATTTCCGCCACCGTAGTAGGTCTCGCCAATTGACCACACTAGCAACATTCTTAGGATCAACTGAAATGCCATATTGATTAATAACATGACCAAGGAAAGACACTTCAGTAAAGCCAAAAAGCACACTTCTTCAATTTCCCATAGAACTGATTCTTCCGAAGAGCATCCGTAACAAGACTAAGATGTCGCCATGTTCTTCCTCGACTTAGAGTAAATCAGATATCGCCAAGGAAAACAACGACAAAATCATCCAAGTATTCATGTAGCATCATATTCATAGCTTCCATAAACACAGCAGGCATTTGTCACCAAAAGACATAACAATGTATTCATAATGCCCATACCGGTGCTAAATGTCGTCTTCTCTATATCTTCTTCTCGTATTCTCAACCGATGATATCCAGAAGTTCAAATCAATCTTAGAGAATACTTTAGCACCCCCGCAATTGCTCAAAGAGCACATCAATACGAGGTAAAGGATATTTATTCTTGATGGTCACCGATTAAGGTCCCGATAATCCACACATAGTCTCTTGGTACCATCCTTCTTTTCCACAAATAGCACAGGAAAAAGCCCAAGGCGACTTGCTAGGTCCGATAAAACCCTTAGCAAGAAGGTCATCCAACTCCGCCGCTTCAACTCAACCTCGCTCTTTTTGGGGCCATCCGATACCGGAGTCTTATGGATAGGTTGTGTACCAGAACCAATTTGATCTCAAAAACCACATCACGCCAGGGGCGTATACATGGAAGCTCAGCAGAAACACATCGGTAATGGCACACCACCGTATGTCCGCCACTGTAAAGAAACCTCTCTACTGTCCCACCATAGAGAAGAGAATTCCAGATTTTCTAGTCCAACGGTCCGGGAACAACAGACATAGAAATGCAAGGGAGTACTTCATAGCACTACCTACAAAGATTACCTCTATATCTCAAGGTGTCTCGCAAAGATACCGCCTTCCGTAAACAAGAGATAACAGCCCTATATTGAGAAAGCCAATCCATACCCAAAATAACATCAAATGACTCAAGGGGAATCACCACAAGATTAGCAATAAACCCCCCCATCAAGAAACAACGATAGAGCAACCCGACAAACTGAATGACTAGATATAAAACCTTTAGCAGAATCCGACCACAATGGGGGTGACCAATCTTCTCGCACGTAAAGGCCAAGACGTGCCACAAAGCCCTCCGAGACAAACGAGAAACTAGCGCCAGAGTCAAAAAGCGCCGTATGCATCAAATGAATCAACTAGATAGTACCTGTAACAACATCTCCCTTGTTGTCATTAATAGAGGGCAACACATAAGCTCCAGGAACACCCACGAGGAAGAAGCGGCTAGTGAAGAACCGTGTAGGTGTAGAAGTCCGTGTGGTAGTGGATAAACTAGAGATGTAGTCGGCTGTGGAAGTCGAAGACTCCCATCCGGTGGCATTGAAGGAGCAACCGTGTAGAAGGAGCTGCCAAGTACCGAGGGTAAGGTGGTGCAGCCAAGCACCGGTGAGTAGGTGGGTACGTAATCATGTTGTGGTGTAGATGTCAATATGTTGACAAGCATTCACTAGTGGCTGAAGAAGACATTGGTTCCCAACGAAGCTTTGCATTTGGATTCCTCCTACACACCACATCCTTGTGATCCCGAGCACAAATGGAACATCTCCCATTCCACTTGCACTCGCACGCCGGTGTGCATCACCACAAATAAAACACACTAGCCCCAAACCCGGGTTTAGGAACAGCCCGATATCGAGGCGTGCTTCCTCCTCCGAAGAACTAGAGTGAGATGACTTGCCACGGTATGGATGGTGACGTTGAAACTTCCCCTTCTTGTGAGTTGCACCACCGATTGACCCTTCTTGTCATCCATAGAGCGAGACTGATCTCCACTAGATTTTTGAATTTCATTTGTATATTGTTGCTTTGCATCTCCACACCTAAAGCCTCGCTCCACAAGTGGTGCGGAAGTCCACAAGTGGAAAGGCCCCCAATGTGTGTCCGATCGAGGGCTTCAAACCCCGACGAAACCGGCTCGCCTTCTCTCGCCCTCATTACGGGCCACATATGGAACAAAGCGAACAATCTTGTTGAAGCCCACCTCATACTCGCCATCGCTTTTCTTATCCCGCCTATAGGTTTGTAGGTCTATTTTCATCTTCTCAAGGAAAGTGGTTGGGTAAAACCTCCTCTCAAATTCCCCGCCAAAACATGCCAAGTCAAAGATCCAGGTGCGGATGAATGAGATGCCCGCACGCCTCTCCACCATATCCGAGCCTCACCCTTTAGCAACTGTGTCCCATAGCGAATACGATCCCCATAAACCACCCGAAAGACCTCCATCTTATCCTCCACATAACTTAGCCAATCTGCTGCATCAACCGAGATCCACGCCATCAAAAGAATCCAGCTTCATGCCAATCCACTTGACAAGAGAAATACCACTAACTGGAACCATAGTATGAGGAACACCCATGGGATTTGCACCCGCAGTAGGAATAGTGCTAGTAGTAGCAGCAGCGGTAGCAACAGTAGTGGTGCCGCGTTTGCGCCTTGTTTCAAGGCCTCCAACTCCCTGCTGCACGCTTGCATTGAAGCTACCATTGCCGCTGGATCAAGAGGTTGATTGTGATCCGCGGTAGCACCAGCGGTTGCTGCGGTAGTAGCCGCTGGTCGACCCCGCTTTTCCTTTCTTCAACGGCATAGCTACAGCCACCACGATAAAACAAACGGTAACCCCATTAAGAGAACAAAATAAGGCCACACTAACCACAAATGGAACATGGTATATATTTAACATATCATGTCATAACAATTAAGAACAGGTAAAACAATAAATACCCATCCTAAAAGTGCAAGTGTGTCAATTTGATCCTTATTTTTCCGAGAATCTAAAACCAGCTCCGGTACCAACCGTAACACCCCGAACCACAAACCCTTCGATGCTACTACACATCACAAAAACTAGCCAAACATACTAAATGAATAAATTAAAAAAAAACGACAGCACCTCATTTGCATTTACAAGCAACTCAGAAGAGAGAACAAATATAAGTCACATATTTACCACACTAGCATTAGATAAACATCCAGGAGCAAAAGGCGATACACTATGAGATTAGATTACAAGACCACTCAACAACCATTCACCAAACTAATTATACAACTAAGTTACTATGGTTATGGAACAGATTCGAAAGGTGAGTGAAACGTGCAGCTATCTCCCTTCCCATCCTAGCAGCCATCAAAAGAACCTGGAATAAGTAAAGCAAGGGTGAGATGGATCATCTCAGCAAAATAAATCTGTTTTGTCAAGCTATTTTGACCACACGTTATGTAATCAATGATATACTACCAAAATACACTTTTTAGGACAGGACAAATATTAGATTGAAGTAAAGAAAAACAACTTCCAAATAGAACATTACAGGGATGATACACCTCCCATAATAATACCAAGGATAAGTCACTTCCAATATAATTCATAAATGCATATGAATGCAATGTAAATGACTTCTGGCCCGCATACCCAACAAGGTATGGAGCTGCATCCTGTGATGTCAGTACGTGCGGTCGTGACCATAGGTCAACGACATAACTTCTGATGCATTTGAATGATGCAATGCTTATGATCTGCTATAATAATAGCAATATAACCTTCACCTTCTCCAAAGCATGTGATTCGACCACATGAATTGTGCTTGCATCACAACAACATCATATATATATATAAAAATAAGGCATCCCATTATGGCTGAGCTAGGAATATAATAAGGTTCAGTTCAGAGTTGTTATGACATGGGTTCCAACATTTTGGTGTAGGGTATTAAGATAACAAGTCAAAACAGTAGCAAACCAATGCTACATCCACTTGCCTTTTACCGAAGAGGGTCAAAAGAGCTATGGGCGATTCAAGCACTACCACCTGTTTTGGAACAAAGAACTTAGTACAAATATTCCATATATCACTAGTAAACAAAGCACAAAACGTCCCTACGTCCAACAAACAATCGGTAAAACAACCCCACTTGATCGTCAACAAACAGCAACAGTGTTGCTTGTTCTCTTTTTTTTTTTTTTTTTTTTTTTTTTGTAACTCTAAAGCTGTAGCAGTTGATCACAAATAAATAGCTAACAAGCATCTACACTGAATAAGCTACTACCTTAGTGTTCACCAAAAATTAGAATTTCAACATCTAATATTTTTCATGCAGCCTACAAAGCAACAGACTGCTCTGGGTTCTAGAGCAGTAACTCTGTCTTCAGAAAAAAACATACCTCCCAAATCATAAATCCTAAAATAGAGTTTGAATACTCAATAAAAAGTTCACATGAAGTACTACAAATACTCCATAGCGCCTGAACTAAATTGGCCTCGAAGAACTTCTAAAAACGACGCTGAAAACTGCAGTTCGAAACTGCCCCCAACCTGACAGCACTAACATTCAGCAATATTCAGAAAGCCACAACTTTTGCTATACTCAACGAAAAATTAAGCTTAAATACTCGTTGGAAAGGTCTTTAAAAAGGCCTACGATTTCCTTTCACATATGATTTTCTAATTCGGCCGGTAAGGACCTCAACACAGGACGAATCCACTGCTGTACAGGGAGGGAAAGAAAACATGAAAACCCAGCTCATGTTCAGTTTAAGGCCTAAACTTGGTGTCCAAACCTAACACAGGGAAGAGTCGATTGAGTTCCATACCTAGAGGAGGACAGGGATCACTCCCACGAATGGTTGCTTGGTTATCCACAAACCCTAGGGCAACGAGATAGGGTGGGGGAAGGGACCGATCTCCAAGGAAGATGCACCTCTTCTTGCTCCTCTTGATGAGCTTGATCCGTTTTGCTGGATTTCCCCTAAGGGTTTGGCGCTGTTGTGGGGAGATTTACAGAAGGGAAGCCATGGGAGAGCAAGGGGAAGAGAAAGTAACGTGAGAAGGGGAGAGGGACTGGTTTGGAGGAGATGAAGTACAGAGAGATGGGAGCTTCTGGATATAGCTTGGACATGGGCCTGTCCAGTCCAGCCCAACAAGCCTCTTCTTTTCTCTTTTTTTTTCCTTGGTGTTACAGCAATGGAAAGGGCAGGCCAAGAAAGCCAGGCTTGGTCCGAATAGCGGGCAACCCTAGGCTTAGCAATGTGGAACTCCCCATCTCTCAGCTGAAGTCATGGTACACATAAATAACAAGGACTATACAATTGTCACGGCTTGTTGACTGCAAAAGAAAAAAAAAATGTAATGTAATGATAAATAGGACAAATACGGGCTGCTGCCACCAGCAAGCCATTTTGTGAAGCCCTTATATAAATGTGGAAGGTGTGGAGTGACATGCTACATCGACAAAATGTTTTGCATCCCTCTGTCCAAGCACTCTCTAGTTATGTTACCTCTACATTCTCAAGACTGCCCCGTCTAGGGCAGAACATGAATGGTTAAATACACGAAATCCATACAGCATTCGTGCATTGATCCATAGATACAAGTCTTGTTAGAAACTTGCTACTGCTAGGCATGGGAAGCAGCAGGACATCTTGGACTAGAAGAATGGCTATAGGAGCAAGCGCTAAATGAGAACTGCTATCTTCGGTCTCTAGCAGAAGTGGATATGGACAATGGTGTTTTCATGTTAGCAGGACATCATTTTTGGAGAGGCCTCATGCATATCAAAGATGAGGTACTTGCTAAAGGCTGTTTTCTCGATTAAAGATGGAACTAGTACAAGGTTTTGGGATGATACTTGGTTAGGGGATAAGCCTCTCAAACTTAGATACCCAAGCTTATATAATATAGCTAGGGATCGACATGCAACAATTTCAAAAATTATGTCCTCTGATCCTCTCAATATTTCTTTTAGAAGGTCTTTGGTGGATAATAACCGCTTTGGATTGGCTTAGTTTTGTAGCACAGCACCTCTAATGTGGCTCGTAAATGGAAAAGACTATTTTAAATGGCTTTTAACTAAGTCTGAGTTTTTCTCAAACCGGTCTATGTATCTTGATGCTATAGATACAAATCCACCCTTCCAACAAAGGAGGATCCGAAATGGAAAATACCTCTAAAAATTAAAATTTTCCTCCGGTTTGTCCAAAAGGTGTCGCTTTGACAAAAGACAATCTTGCTAGGAAAAATTGGAAGGGGAGTCGAAATGCGAATGTTGTAATTTGAATGAAACTATCCAACATCTCTTTTTTGACTGCCCATTTGCCAAGATGATTTGGAGGATTATTTTCTATGCTACTAATCTAACACAACCTCGTTTCACGTTAACCATATGATTGGAACATGGCTTAGTAATCAGAATAAAACGCACTAAGCCTCCGATTTGGGTTGGTGTGGCTGCTCTTTTTTCGCCATTTGGAGATGTCGTAATGACGTGATTTTTAAAAAAATTGAAATCTAACTCTTTAAAAATTGAAATCTAACTCTATTATGCAGGTTATCTTCGTGGGAGCTTATTGGCTACGTTCCTGGGCCCAGCTACAGCGTCTCGAGCAAACAAAAGACGCCCTCGTGTGTTTGAGCAAGCGCTTTAGAGATGGTTGCTTTAGAAATTTCAAATAGAGGGTGGAAACATCTTTTCGCTTGTTATAATCCACATGTCCTTTTTAAAGGCATTGTGCTTTTCGGACTTTGTAATAATTGGCTGTGTACATCCACGGATGTAGAGGCCGGATTGTATTATCCATTATCTAAAAAAATGTTAAGACTCCGACCACATGCTGCTAAGCAAATTGAAGGTTGCACCACAGCAGCGCACTTAAGCTTGTGGATATGGACAAAATGAAGCTTTGTGCTCTGCTGTCTTTCCTCTAACTTGTGCTCTAGCTTGTGCAATTTCTGTGGTTTCATGGTGTCATGATCTACTATTTGTGCTCTAGCTAGATTGTTCTCATTATTCGTTTTTTTCTTCCAAGGTGTTATTGGAACCTTTCGCGTCCCATGCCCAGAGGTTTGCTCCAACATAGTCAGGCATAATGTATGCTTCTAGCTCGATCTCGAGAACTGCGTTCTCTAGTGCTTCATATTAGAAAACATCAGCACACGGCATGAAACCAATCGAAAATGTGGAGATATACTGAAGACCTTGCCAAATTAGCGAAAATATCAGCAATGAGCTTAGTGAAATTGAGAGCTCCAGGTGCCAAGAAAACAGAAACCGTTACGTTCTTTCATAGGTTTTAATTGTTCATTGACAGGGAAACGTGGAAGTTGTATGTTAAGAAAGGCCTAATTGTCTACCTGTATTTAGTTTAGGCCCCTTGTGATGAAGAAACTTAGAAGCATCATAAACATGAAGTTAACCAAAATTACTTGGTGACAATCAAGGTAGCCACGTTAAAATTGAGTTCCATTTACTTTATTTGTTGTGTAGTTCCACTAAACTATGTCATCTACTTTCATTCTATTCTGCAGTTATATGCTACATAACATAGGCGAGAACAAATTCAGTAGAGTAGATGGGAGGATAAGCTAAGCATGGTGAGGCAAGTGTCCGTTACAATTTGCTACAAAGCTGCTCTAAATTGTTCCAATGATTCTTGCACTCGTGCATCACAAAAAAGGAGGGTGAATAACTGTTTCTGCAAATCATCAAAGCATTGCGTGAATAACTTGTAGTACCTGTGTTAGTATCTCTAGCCGTGATTATTATTGACTGTGTACCACTAGTACCCAAACAATTTTGCGTGATTCGGGCGACCGGGTGACGGGCTACGGTGCCCGCCACGCCATCGAACATCCGTGGCGGGCGCATTAGGATGCCCGCCACGGTGGTTCAAAAAAAAAAAAAAAAAAAAAACCCACAAACCCTAGACAGTGCCCGCGGAGTCATCTACAGCCCGCTGGCCATCTAGGGTTCGGCGCTGCCGCCGTCCGTCGCTGCGGCGCCGCCCGCCCGAAGCGCCACCGCTTCCGTCGCCGCCCACGCGCTGACATCCACACCGGATCAGCGCCGCCGGTCGGAGCTCGCCGATCAGCGCGAAGCCGGGCTGGATCCGCTGCCGGGCCCGCCCGGATCCGCGCGGAAAGCCTACCGGATCAGCCCGAGGCCCACCGGATCAGCGCCGTCGAAGAGGAGGCCACGGATCAGCGCCGGGGAGGGAGGCCACGGATCCGTCCCGCTCGGCAGGGAGGGCCGCCGCGAGAGGGAGGTCGCCAGCGGATCCGCCCGGCGGGCGCGCTTTGCCGTGACCCACGCGCTACGCCGCGCCGTGGGCGCGTCCGCCTCGGCGCGCCGAGTGCCGCGTCCGCCTCGCGCTCGCCATGTCCCCAAATAGGCCAGCCGTGGCCGCCGCAAGATCTCCTCTCCACAAGAACGCTGCCGCCGCCGGGTCCGCCTCACGCGCCTACGCGCCGCCGCCGCCGTCCTCGCGCTTGCCCGCCGCCGCATCGCCGCGGGCCTGCTGCGTCATGGCCTACCGCAGGGGATCGGCGAGGTGGAGGGTGTAACATCCCGCATATTAAAAAGTAATTAAAATTTTAAATATGATCATCAACATGTGAAATTATCGAGTATCATGGCATGAATCCATTTTATATTTTATTTATGGCATCATGCCAAACTTGGACTTCCTTGATTGAGTTATTGTCTGTGCTTTTAGATGATACTTTTGGCTTTGATGTTTGAATGGTGATTGATTCACTATTTAAATATCAAATTTGTTAATTCATTACTTTATAAATCTTAAATTCAAATAATAAATTCGAAATTTCTATTTTCAAAACTATTGAGAATTTGGCGATGAGCCCAAAAGCAACAGTGTAGATCTTGTTAAATTGAGAAACTTTCGTTCTTGGAGATTTTCAACTTCTATTCAAGTTTTGGGAGATTTTTGAAGAAGAAGACAGGAAGATGAACTAGTACACGTAACTGCACCAACGTGCTTGCTTGCTTGCATGGTCGCCGCCGTGCTTGATTTGGTTGTCTCTGTGCTGCCTTTCTGCGTGGACGCGTAGCTGCCTGCGTGGCCGGAGCTGGACACGCCTCGAAGCTGCACCAGAGCCGGTGTCGTGTCCTTTCTTTCTCCCTCTGCTCGGCAGCCCGTCGCCCTTCAGCCATCGACAAAATTTGTCGTCACCACCGCCGAGCCATCCCAGGCCAAATTGGGAGCACCGATGGGTTCGACATAGCAGCTTCTGAACCTTCCCGTGTAGCCTCCATCGCCTTTTTGCTCCTCCTGCTGAACACCTGCAGCAGCCGAGCGGCTGCTTGCCGGACGAGCTAGCTTGCAGAGCTTAGGGCTGCAGCTGGCCGCGGCAGAGCTAAGCCGTCCTCTCTTTGCCACCGACGTCGCCGGTGACAACAGCAGCAGCTCAGCCATGGGGCGCGGAGTTGTCGGCTCACGTGGCCACGCCTCCCGGCACATCCCGACCCAAACCAAGATCACCATCGGGCGCGCCTCGCTTCTGTGATGCTTCCCCATCACTCCACGACCGCCGACATGACCTCCCTTGGCCGGAAACCGAGCTTCAACAGCCCTCTGTTTTCAATTCGCGACCAGGGATCCCAGGCAGCAATAGAAACTCTTCCAGGGTCCTAACTGCACAACTCGTGACTCAGGTGAATAGTGGTGTACAGTGCGTTTTCTCTTTTTCCTTTTCAGATTATATGCTGATTTTGTTATTTTCATATCTATTTATTGGTGCACGATAAAATTATGAGATTTATTCTGTAGCCTTGTTATATGATGCTCTTTCATGGAAAAATATTATTTAGCAATAATCAATAGTTCCGGTATGAGATAAAAATACTTCTTTTAATTAAGAAATGCTAAATCTATGTCTTTTGGTAGACATTGGAACACTAATATCTTCTGCTGTTCCTTGGCAACCTAGTCACCCTGATGTTATGCTCATAACTAACTTGTTAGTAGTAATAAGTACAACAGTTACTCGAATAACAAGTTAGTGAATGCATGTAATTAAGTTATGTGATGATCCATTGTATTCATGGTTCAAGTCGTATAATGTTTAGTTACAAACCTTGTCTTGCATGGCTAGTATAGTGTGATGAATGTTACTTTCTTGATAACCACATGATGGAGTTGATGTTCAAGTGATTAGAATACTTTATGAAACGGAACCCTAGTTGTATTAGAAGGAAAGTTGTACTCAATTTCACAAGTTGTTTAAAGTTTTTATGCACTTGTATGCTTTTCATCATGCATCGTGGCATGCATTCCGTTATGTTAAGCAATGCATCATGTGTTACGTGTAGTAAATCGAGAAAGAGAGGTTGGAAGTTGCAAGTACCAAGCGTGTGATGCTTTGGTCTCGCTGAATTAAGGCAAGTGCATGACGAATCTTTTGTTTTGGCTTTACGCCTATTATTCGAAGTTGTTCTTTGCTTTCCAATGTTCAATTATTATATTTCGGTTCAAGTTTAAGTTTCTTGTTCATGAGATTCAAGTATTCAAGTTTTCATTTAAATTCAATTCTGGTGCTTGGTTTATCCTGAGGTGCAATTTGGTTCTTATATTCAAAAGCACGTGAGTAAGTGCTGGCCCCACTTGCTCGGCTTTTACCGGTAAATGCTAAGGAGTATTCAAGTCTTTGTCCGTTTCGCATTTGAAACTACTATTTAGTTGGAGTTCCAAGAATTCATTCATGAATTCTCATGGTTTGATTTTTCTTTTCGGTTCTTAATGTACTTGCTGAGTGTTTTCACTCACCCTTGTGTTCATTTGGTTTTTAGGTGCTAAACCATCACGACTTGCATGGGAACCGGGGGTAGCACCATCATCACAAGTACTCACTTTTCGTTCATAAACGCGTAATCTTTTACATAACAACTGTAATAGGTTTGTTTTAGTCCTAGTATATATGTGTTGAGGGTAGCCCCTGGCGGTGTTTCTAGCCTGGGCGTTACTGAGGGGATCGAAGCGGAGGTGGAGGGGATCGAGCGAGGGCGAGGGGAAGAGGAGGCGTGGGGGCGTGGGCTGCCGGGATGAGGAGGCAGCGGGCGTGGTGCGTGTGACTTCCAAACCCTACGGCCACGTATTTATGCGTGGAGATGCTATCGGGCCGAGATGGGGATGCTAACCGGGCCACTATTTTTACGTGGCGGGCTGGTTAATTTGCCGCCACGAAAAAGATATTTTGAGTGGCGGGCACCTTAACGCGCCCGCCACGGAAAAATAAATTATTTTGGCGTGGCGGCAATGTTGGGTGCCCGCCACGCAAAAATATCTTTTCCGCGACGGGCAAAAAATACGCCGCCACGCAAAAAAAGAAACAGGATGTGGCGGAGTATTTTCCGTGACGGGCAAAAAAGTGCCCGCCACGGAAAAAGATTTTTATGAAGTGCTCGCAAAATCATTTCGCTTACTAGTGTACGAAGCCTTGTGGCGCAGCAAGCCGTCCTTTGTGAGTATGACATATGGGGCTGCCGGGGGACACTGGACACTAGTGGTATAGCAATAGAGGCATATAAAAGGGGAAGATATGCAGCCATGTGCTGCATCCTCACAACTCATTTTACTCTATCATGCACTTGTACAGTATGTGCATCCCCGTTTATTCGAGGCGCCCCTACAAATAGCCGGCCGGGCCGAAGCCGGTTACTAGTCGCCTTGTCTGAAGGCACGGTAGGGGGGGCGGCCGGTGTTACAAACCGCCCCTGCGGTAGTGGGGATGGCTCGATATCCAGCCACCCCTAATGTGCCGTCATTAGGGCGGCCGGGAGTGAACCGCCCCCTATAGTGGTCTCAGTAGATAAGGCCGAACCCGACCACCTTCTTCCACCTCGGGACAGCCACTCAAACTCGAAAAAAAAAAAGGTTGGGAGGCCTTGGGCTCCTCCCCAAAATTGCTCTACTAAGGGGGGGGGTTTTTCAACTCAAATCCTTTGGTGGGGGAGGCTCAAAAGGTAAGAAAATGCTAATCCTTTTAGGGGCGATTTTTAGAATCAACCGCCCCTACTGTCTTTCTTGAGTAGGGGCGGTTTTAGATTCAACCGCCTATCGAAAAGTTACAAGAGGGGCGGCTCAGGGAACCGCCCCTACAAGTGTCTGTCACTGTAGGAACGGAAAGTTAGGGCGGTTTCAAAAACCGCCTACTGTTCCAAATGAGGCGCCCCTCTGCTTTTAGTAGTAGTGCACTTCATCATCGAATACAGGCTAAACAGGTGTTAGTTCTGAGAGTCCATTCCCACTCTAGTGACCTTCTCTCTCTCTCTCTCTCTACACTACAGCTCTTCAGATAGGACTGTAACACCCACCACATAAACCCTTGGACATAATGAGGATTGCATGCAATCCATGCATGCGTCATGCCATTTGGTGCATTTAGCTAGATCTCAAAGTCATTCTTCATAGCTAGCCATGGGATGTAGCAGAAGCATTGGACAACATGGGACCGAGAATCTGTGAAAAATCATCAAAACTGATGGTCTTTTCTCATTTAATTTTATTCTAATCCATTCACTGTGAATTTTTGTAAATGCTAAACCACTCTGGTTGACAGTTACTCATGTGTTTTTTCAAGATTAGGACATCAAAGCGGCATGGCATCAGATTATCCTTGTTCCTAGAAGCAAAAATGTTTGCCATGTTAATTCCAACTAACCAAAAGAACCACATGCTGTTAAGATAATGCTTCTTTGAGAGATAATTTAGCGATGATGCAATGATGAAGAAATGAAGTGTTAACCTCTCCTCGATTCTCATAACATGGAAGGAATAATATAGCAAACTTTTCAGAATCCTGAATGGTCTATCACCACTTCTGCTCTCAATTTCTAGTTGCTTTATATATTCCCAATGAGGTTGAGGCCCTATCACTGCAATTGCTCTAGGCCCCACACCTCCAGCGCTGGTGCACCATATCTCCTCCCATAATTATTCAGTCGTCAAAGTATGATGCTTTGGGCCCCATCCCGTGTCAACAATGTACGACAAGTGTGGCCTGCCACCATTTGAGGACCATAAATCAGGGAACACGCACTGCATCATACACAAACCAAGCACGCGTACGTTAGTTCTTTGTCCTGGACTTCCTGCTTACTCCACCTATTTTTCCTGTTGTGTTCTGCTATAAATAATTTCCTCTGCTTCTCACTCTGTCTAAACACAGGCTCTAGGTTTTCAATTGTTTCTATATCTCTCACCAGAATTACAAACCATGAATTGGAGATAAATGGGATGCAGCTAGATTTAATGAAGTCTTATTTAACTAGGCATGGGAAGTATCAGGAACTCTTGGCCAACTTGGGTAATGGGAGGTTTTCTCCTCCAACCATTGGCTGATTAGACGCTTCGACAGGTCAACACATTCAGATCCATCTGATCAGATCGGAAGATTAGCTGGGCCGCTGAGCAGGAACCAGCGACATAAACTTTTCTTCCCTATAGAGTGCCAGCGATGCCATATCTACGACACCCAGCACGGAGCTCACAGGAGACGCCGACACCCAGTACGAACCTCACAGGCGACGTCGTGCACGTACCAAGACGAACATGGGCCACGACCATGACCCGGCGCTCAATTGGGAATGCAGGCCCTATTCTTGAGTGAATGGACCGGACTGGGCATGAACCCTCGATCCATCGCCATCAAGCTTGAAGGGAGTGGCGTGCTGCATGCAAGTTGAGTGCCACATAGGAGCTGCAAAAAATGTGAGGAACGATGAGATAAATTTGGGATCATCCGTCTTATTCAAATTTTTGTATAAATATCGTATATGTTGTTATGACTTATTTTATCACTAGAGATACTTTAATAATATTGTATTTATTTTATAACTTACATAAAGTTTTTAAATAAGACGAAACGGTCAAACACGATGTATAAAGAGAAAAACGACAATCTTTTTTGCGATGGAAGAAGCACTATATCAGTGTTCACATATGGGACTCACGTACAGGTTCTTAATAAATTTGGCAGTGTACGTACATCAAGTAAGAATGCACGAGGAAGCATGAGCTACAAGTGATTTAAAGAGGTGGTTAAAAAATAAGAACTTCGCGCAGTCCGGCAATGAGATGGTGATGGGCATGATATTTTGTAGCCGAGCTACCCGATGCCTCCCACTAAAGGACCAATCTCCAATGGTGCATTACAATCTACTTTGTGAGAGTGTATAGCCGTCAACTCATTATTTGTTTTGTCAATTTAATATACCGAAACTGACCCTGTGTATAATCCCAACCAAAGAGATGTATTGTTTGGTTGGTCAAATTTTAAGTACAATTTGGCTCACGACCATGAGAGAGAAGAGAGCCCTGCAACTACAATTGGCCTATGCTCAGCATATATATCACTGGATATGATTATTCAAAATACTCTGAGCTTTTCCAACTACAACTACAACTGACCCTGTCGTGCATGCATGAGTTGAGCCTGTAATAGGCATTCAAACACCATGTGGGAGCCTGCCAAAGTCAATTTATAGCCAAGTCGGTTTAGTCATTGCAATCTGCAGTGAATAAATAATTGTCTAAATGTCAAGTATGCTACGTTTTAGTTCAACACAATGGCAACATATATATTGAGTGGGGCCTGCTTTAGGCCCACCCCTGGGGCCGCGACATCATTGGACTTGAGAAGCATTTAAAAGGTGAACGAGCAGCAATCCTTCATCAGGAAACAGGTGGTAGTTTTGTGTTCATTCCTACGTCTCCACCCCTTGCCCCTGTTTCGTTCTCTCTCTGTCCAAAACGCGAGCATTCGTTCTTCAATTGCTACTAGAACTGGCCTCCAGACAAACCCCATGAACATAGTTTGCAAGTCTTGAAATTTGCTTTGGTGCAGCTAGATCGAATTGTTCTAACTATAGGCATGGGAAGTAGCAGGAGGTGTTGGATAACTATGGTCAGGGAACAAGCTAGCACACTGTGTCTAGCTGTGTCTAGCTTGGTTTCGACCCTCCATCTAACTGTGGGTTACATGCTCGGTAACATCAGTGAGGTCACATACAGCTGGGAAGATGAGAGCATTAGCTGAGAATGGGAGGCTAGTGCACACTGCCAGTTCTTGCATATGGATCCGTAACTTCTTCCGGAGGAGTAAAATATTTCATAGTCTAACAATGAGGAAGAGTGGAAGAGGATATGATATGGTACCATGCTGCAGAAGAGCGTCGGCAAGCTGCAGCTGACTATTCCATCAAAGTTTACTCGTTTATGGAGTTGTTTTGTTTGTACATAGGAAAATCAAAACACCGCAAAAAATGGACATCCACTTGTTCAACTAAATCAATCCAAAATGGGTAACCTCGTTAGATAAAATTTCTGCAGGGGCTTCGGCCCCGATCAGTATAAACACTCTCGAGGTCTTGAGTTCTTCAATTACTACTAACAATCTCCCACAGAAACCTAAGGACAGAACAGGGTTGCATGCAGGCAGGCAATGTAACTTGCTTCGGTGGAGCAGGCTGCTCACAGTATCGTGTTGGCCTTTGCTCACATTGAAACGGATCATCGTTGCAGAAGGAAGCATTAACTACCTTTCTTTGTTCTTTTGAAACCTTTTTGTTTATGCTCTGTTTGAACTTTTCCTGTAACCGGCTTGGTTGCTTAATAAATTTTTTCAGTAGGACCATGTCTGCTCCTCCTGTTCTTTCAAAAAAAAAAATCAACTACAAGATTTTTAAAGAGGTCGCAAAAAAAAAAGTATACAGGATTCCAGAAATATACATGCTGATTTCTTAGAGATTATCAGTCTATTTATGAGGACACCTATGATAATACGGTCTCTTGAAAATGTTCAACAGAGGTCAGGTCCCTCCCACCTCTCTCTTAATCAACACATAGCGGTGACCTGATGCATTGAGCAAAAATCAAAGAGATGGTAGTTCTGCCTCCATTGAGTTCTGCATTCTGTCTAAACTCTAAACAAAACAGTTCTCTAGTTGTCTTGCCACTGTAATGAAATTCCCAACATGCTAACCCCGGCTGGGACAGATCATGCATGCTTGCTTGCACACATGCCATGCAACATGATGCATTCGTGCAGACCCAAGTCTTATAGCTAAGTACTAGGCATGAGAAGCATCAGAGCATCTTGGACTATGAGACTGAAGTACATTGCAAGGTTTTCACACTATCCTGAAGTCTTATAGCTAAGTACTAGGCATGAGATCCAACTCTACTCAGATTCAGAGTTTCCAGGTTCTATATATATTCCGAAGAAGGTCCTAGCAATTAGACTACTAGAAGCACCAGGGCATAAGAAAAGTTCTTTATATATCCACCGGTGCTGCATCATATCTCTGCCCTTTATTACTCAATCTTCATGTATGATGCTTTGTGCCCATCGTGTGTCAAGCATGCATGCATGAAAAGTGGGGTCCAAAGTGGTAGCGGACTGTTTAATGTCATACATGCATGACAAGTGGGCACTAGTGCAATGCGTGTTCCCCGTTTAATGTCGACTAATGTGTGTGTATAAAACAGGGAACACGCACTGCATCATAGACAAACTAAGCACACATTATTTCTTTGTCCTCAAGTTCATGCCACCCCTCGTTTTTCCTAGCACTCTGCTAGAAAGGCTTTCCTCTGCTTCTTACTCTGTCTAAACACATGCTCTAGTTCTTCAATTGTTCCAATGTCTCAGGAGCTAGGCATGCGAAGTATCAGGAGCTCATGGAGAACATGGGGTCATGGCAGGCTTGCTCCTCTAACCATTGATCAGTTACACGGTCTGTGAAATTTGCCAACATTGCAAGGAGACGGCTGCACACATCATATTTAGATGTCCCAATGCAAAACAGTTCTGGAGCGCCCACCAAATAACAACTGAAGAGGATTGGCCGGGTCAAGCGCTCCTGGAAATTCAAGCGCCACATCAGCTTCCAAGCAAATACTTTAGCACATTCCTGCTCCTATGTTTCTGGGACCTCTGGAAGAGAAGAAACAATAAAGTTTTCAGGTCCGGACAGACATCCATCGCTGCAACTCTCACAGCTTGCAAGACTAAAGCTTATCTCTGGGTTGCTCGACTACCGCTAGATAGTGAAGACATTGCCACAGCCTGGTTCCCGGCATTATCTAGCGCAATGTAATCTTACAATTCACTAGTTGTTTCAAAATGAAACCTTTGTAACCATTCCTGGCTTATTGAGCCAACTATGAAAAAAATTTCCAGGTGTGGGGCTCTCTCACCCTCCGTCGATTTCTCAAAAAAAAAAAAAAAAAATATTGGTTGCTGGTTAGAACACTTGATAAATCAACATTCAGACTCGGCAGGATTAGCAATGCCGCCCGGAGAAAACTGCGAGAAGAACTTTTGTTGCCTGTAGAGTCACCAATTTGTGAAGTAGCATAATTAGATCAGATCTGGGGCTGACACCAGAGGCATTTTTCCACAAGCAAAGCTGCACTTTTTGTGCTCTATCTATGCCCACCTAACATTCTCAATTTCTGTGTTTTTCATATTTATATTTATATAGTTTTTTCACAAATATCTGTATCTTTAATTGCTATGGTGGTAATTATAGTAATTATAAGTGGTTGTCAACAGTAGAATTTTATACTAATTATAAGTGGTTGTCTTCTCGTGTTTGCCCATGTGGCTTTTATTAATCTAAATCAATCCAAAATGAGTATTTCGATCCTTTTGTATCAAGTCTTCGTAAGAATGGCATTTTCATGGCTAGATCTATGTATAGACATATTATCCAACTAATGTAGGTGTCATGATTGTTGACACCTGTTATAGCATAATATTATAAGTCAATTAACATGAAATAAGGGCTCAAGTCAAAGACCCAACATAAGTCTAGGGGTCTAACTAACATAATTCCACGAAGTTTTGGTATTCTCGTGACTTTCCGGGGGACTTGATAGATAATTGCGTAGAAGAATGGAGAAAGTTCCGGAATATACAAGACATATGAAGACAAGACTTAACCGTGAAGTAACTCGACCGAAAAAGTGGACTAAAACATTCTAGAAGATACCGAGAGGACACCGTAACAAACGGGAAGCCGAGGTGGCACTCCACCCCGGGCGGCCGCTAGTGCCATGTAGGCCGGCCGCCAGGTGTGGGTCGGCCATCAACCTCACATTTTTATGTCGGTTTACCACCGACCTTGAGGTTGTATCTATACCGCTGTTGAAGGTCGGTTTGATCCAAGGGTTGACGTTCATCGCCGAAAAGTACTATATAAGAAGACCAAATGACCCCGTGGGCTGATAACAATTTCATTATCATACTCATTCATCAACTCATACCCATCTAGTCCAAATGCAAGTCTAGACCTAAGCCCTAGTTCATACTAGAAGTAGTTAGCTATCTAGCTAGTTCTAGTTGAAGATCAAGTTCATCTTGAGTTCCCGATAGTCAAGAAGTAGCAAGGATCATCGTTCTTGAGACTTCTCTCTTGTATTCGATCTGTAAGTACTCTTATATTTAGAATACAATTGTTATGGCTTTGATCTTTATAATTATTATATTCTTATTGACATGTGTTTATGCTTGCTATGATTATATGTTTAGTTTAGTAAGATTGCTTTATATTTTATGCATGGAATTGTATAACATCCATATAGATGATCACTATGTGGGTGATAAGCAATGTGTAAACGTGGTGTTTATACAACGTTTATCTGCAATTGCACCCTACATTCCGGGCCGTGTGGTAGATCGCGGGAGTGACAGTCCTGTTGAGTCCTTTGGAATCCACCCTCCGTAATGTAGGACTAGTCGAGTTTATTATTACGGTAATGATCAAGTTTCGTCCTTGGTTGTTATTGGTAATGCTTGCCATGTGTAGAAGTAATCCAACCTTGCCATGATAGCTAGATGTATTGCACTAATTGTAGTATTCATTTGACATATATGATTAGGGAGTATCTTAGGAATATTCATTCTATTCTTTCTATAACATGTTAATAGCTCGTATGATACTAGTGGCTTATGATGATCTTAGACTTGGGTATTTATCATTTATATATTTATCTTTATCCTGTGACTTATCCTGTTGAGTAATGTTAGATGCATATGGCTACTCAAGCATTACAAAACCTGTAAGGTGGATCTCATAATCAAATCACAATATAAATCATTAGATATCCTTTTCTCTCTACTTTCCATAAACTCCCTTCCCTGTGGTAAAATATAAATACGATACCCGGATTACTCCCTGAAGAAGCTATAATTGGTATTTCTATGCGGCGCTGCGGATATCATGTTCATTCTTTTTTATCAAGGCCAATCAAGAATACCATGCCCCGCATTTCTTTGAGCGTTATTGCTAGGGTGACGGACTAGTGTATAGGTAATGCCTAGAAATGAGTGGTATACCTTGAGTACATATCCCGTGAGATTAACTCCACTATGGATAATGATGCTAAGTTTACATCCCACTACTAACACCGCCTAACTCCGCTTTGTTGGATCATGAGGTTAATCCCATATCCAAGCTAACATGATTAGATAGATTTCCCATATATATTTCTTTTGCCTTCCTAATTGGGATCATGTAAGAAATATCAACAATGATCATGGGCGAGAACAGAGTCGCTGCATCTACAAACAAGAAACATCGGTTGGCCTAGGCTTTGCCACCGTGGCGGCGTATCTATGTGTAAACATCAAATTTCTTCTCATTTTGTCTTTTTTTGCGGTTGCGGGCGGTGCCACTTCTCGGCGCGGTTCTCGACGTTGACGAGGCCGCCCTCGCCCGCACCGGGGGCGGTCGAGCACCCTGGCTCCGGGCAGCGGGCGGTGCTCCTAGCCACGGCGGTGTTGGCATCTCGGGCAACAACGCGTTAGCACCGTGGCTGTCGCTCGGTCGTCGGACGAAGGCGAGAGACGCCGTCGGCCCTTCCGGCGCCTCCTCGCCCGTTTGTCGGGTTCCCGCACCCTGGTGGCTCGGCCGATAGCTTGCAGCGTCCACGTCCACGCACACCAAGGGCTCGGCCACAACCTTCGGACTTCACGGCATGGTGGCTACCGTCGTCGCCATTGCCGATCCGGTCCTGGGCTATCTTCGGAGGCCGCGGGCCCTGCTGCCGATCGGTGCATGCTGCCCGATGTGGGCGGCAGCGGCTTCACACTCGTTCGAGGCGCGGCGTGGGCACGGCATGCCACGCCCAATCCTCGTCGGCGATGTATGCCGCCATCCTTTGCCGGCTCGCTTCAAGCGCCTAGCCCGGGACCACGGCACCGCTCAATGCTCCTCCCAGTCCCACTGCCTTTTCTGCCTCAGCATGAGGCATCGGGCGGAGAACTGCAAGCATGCTCATCTCCGACTACCATAGTATCCCTCCTCGTGTCGTGCACAGGGACCTCAATGTTACGCCAAGGAGACTCGATGTGGTGCTTAGGACCGCCGCGACATCGACACCCGTGGCGGTAGCCAGAACGATCTAGGGGTCAGGCAGGTTCCTTTCTTCTCTGAGGAAATCCTATGCTTGGCCCCCTCGGCGTCGGCCTTGCCCCAGCTAGGAAGGGCCTAATGCCCACACGCGCCTTCATTGGTGATCTACTTCGGCGTGAGCAATGCCGCCCGCCCACAGACCCGCTCGCGCTTGAGCCGTACGTGGGTGCGGGGCCTCTTATTCGGGTGGACCCAATGCTTGCTCTCATGGCCTCCCTCGTCACGTGCTCGGCTATCACTATGGTCCCCGGATAGCGCGGATGCTGCAGCGCTTTAGGTAGAGAGGCTCCCGCTGTGGAAGATGCAAGGCAGCCATGATTCTGGAGAGCCCGCCAACGTCATGGCTTCTACGATGCATGTGGCACCCTCCCCCTTTGTCGCTACTCCGTGATGGAGGCGGGCGTCCACCGCATTCATCAACTCCCTCACGCTGTCCCTCGAGCAGCCTCGATCAAGTCTTCGACGCGCCGGGCGTGGCGCGTACAATCTGTGAGGACTGGATCCCACGGCGCAGCGACCGCCTTGCCACAAAGTCAACTTTCCGCGACCCCCCACTGAGCAGCAAAGCGCGCCGTGTCCTCCTAGACAAGTGGGAGGCCCATCAGCCGGGTGCGCCTTCCGACCACCCCGGATATATACCTCGATTTCAGTGAGGTTCCACAGCCACTTCGCTGAGCGTCCCATCTCACAAGTGGGTGGTCGTCCAGAAATCTTCCCCATGCGCGGCCGACGCTGGCGAAGACGGTTGAGCGCCTATAAGCATGCTCCCGCCGGGCCCCTACGTAGCACATCGGTGTTCCTCTTAGTTTACATCTTTTCTACGCCAGCCGGTACCTTTTGTTAGTGTTTACTTGCGTCGTCTCCCCGGCAGCTCGCTATGGGATCTGGCGCAAGTCGTGTATGAATTTTCCCACTCTTATTAATGAAGTACAAGCTAAGCTCTCTTACGAAAAAAAATTTGTCTTTCTGTATAAACACTCTCGGAATATGAGTTCTTCAATTACTAATAACAATCACCCACACAAACCAATTGACAGCATAGGGTTGCGTGCAGGCAATGCAACTTGCTTCAGTATCTTGCTGGCACTGTACTTCATTAAGAGATTGACAGCACATTGTCTTGCTGGCCTTTGCTCACATTGAAACGGACCATTGTTGCAGAAGGAAGCATCACCTACAAGTTTTTTAAAGAGGTCGCAAAAAAAGTATACGGGATTGTAGAAACACATGCTGATTTTTTAGAGATTGTCGGTCTTTTTTTTTTTTTTTTTTTTTTTTGTGTGAGGATAAAGACTGAAGGTCAATTTATGAAGATACCTGAGATAATATGATCTCTTGAAATTGGTCAACCGAAGTCAGTTCCCTCCCACCTCTCTTAATCGACACACAGCTGATGCATTTGAGCAAAAATCAAAGAGATGGTAGTTCTGCTTCCCATTGAGTTGTACATCCTGTCTAAACAAAACAGTTCTCTAGTTGTTGTCTTGCCACTGTAAAGATAGTCCCAACAAATTAACGCTGGCCGGGACGATCATGCATGCATACTTGCACACATGCCGTGCAACATGATGCATTCGTGCAGATCGGCCAAGTCTTTTAGCAAAGTGCTAGACATGAGAAGCACTAGGGTACCTTGGACATTGAGATTGAAGGACATAGCAAGGTTTTCACAATAATCCTGAATGGTCTTCCGCCCCTTCTGCTCTGAGTTTTCTTGTTCTTTATATATTCCCAAGAAGGCCCTACTCCCTAGGATAGCAATTGCTCTAGGCTCCACGCCTCCACCGCTGCTGCAGCATATATCTCAGCCCATAATTATTCAATCATCAACTATAAAGCTTTGGGCCCATCGTGTGTCAAGCATGTGTGACAGGTGGGGGCCGCTACCATTTCAGGAGCATAAAATGGGGAAGACGCACTGCTTCATACAGAAACCAAGCACACTTTAGTTCTTTGTCCTCAACTTCATGCTCACTCCACCTCTTTTTCCTCTTGTGCTGCTACAAAGAATTTCCACTGGTTCTCACTCTGTAAACCCACACTCTAGTTCTTCAATTGTTCATATGTCTCTCACCATACTAGCAAAACCGTTTGACAAAAATGGGCTGCATGCCACGCAACATGCTTCAGTGCAGCTAGACCAAATGAAGTCTTAGCTAGGCATGGGAAGTATTAGGAGCTCTTGGACAACTTGGGGTCATGGCAGGTTTTCTCTCTAACCATTGGTTGATTAGATATTTCGACAGATCAGCACAAGCATGTTTGTCCAATCAGATTGGAGGATTAGCTAGGCCGCTTGGGAAAAAACTGCGACATGAACTTCTCTTGTACATAGAGTGTTAGTGACGCCATGTCTAAGCCACCGGGTCAAGGGAACGACGTCGTCCAGGAGCCAGGAGAGCCGTGATGCAGTGCTCCATCTGAAGCGCTAGCCCAGTTCTTGCGTGAATGACTAGACTGGGCGTGAACCATCGACACATTCTGCCGGAAGAGACTGGCGTGCAGACATAGTATATGTGTTGTGTAAGAGAGAGAGAGAGAGGCACGAAAGAACATTATGTAACTCTACTTCCGTAATCAAACACATCCACCTCGCTCTGCCTACTCTGTTCGTCCACTCTGCTCCTACGTTCTTCCCGGCACAGTTCACATAGCCTACGTATAGAGTCCTAAGGTAGCATACTTAGATGAGATCTAGTGTCTGACACTAGAGGCGGTCCTAGAAGACCATAGGGGCTGACACTACAGCGGGAGTGGAACCTTCAGTTTTGAAGTTCAGAGGTTTGCTCTATTGTAGACACGTATAATGTCATCTTCTAGATGCTAGTGGTACACTACCGGAAAAATGATGATTGCAGAGTGTCGCTCCCGTTGCCGAGTACTTAATACCGGGCACTCGGCAAAGAGGCCATACGCTGAATGCTCCAAAGACGACACACGACAAAGCCTAGACACTCGGCTTTGCTTCTCTTTGCCGAGTGCCTTGGCTACACACTCGGCAAAGAGAGGTCCACCGTTACTCTGCGCAACGCCTGGCCATCAACGTGAAACGTCGTCAACTTCTTTGCCGAGTGTCCACATGTGGCACTCGGCAAAGCCACTGGGCACACGACATAATTATAATTTTGCCGAGTCTACTATGGTTACACTCGGCATATTTTTTTTTTCCCAATTGCCTTCAAACTTTTTCTTGTCAACACATATCACAAGTTTGGTGTATTTTCTAATTTGTTGGCTACATATAATTGTGTAAAACTATAATATATTGATCTGGAAAAAACAAAAAAAAAACTCTTTGCCGAAAGTGTTTTGACCCTAACACTCGGCGAAGACATCAATCTTTGCCCAGTGTTATGGTCGTTACACTCGGCAAAGGCGCCAAACTTTGTTGAGTGTCGCGTCATGGCACTCGGCATTGATTTTTTTAGAAAAAAAATTGTCGTGTGTTACTAGGATACAACACTCGGCAATGAATTTATTAAAAAAATAAAAATTCTTTTGCCATGTGTTACTAGGTGACAACACTCAGCAATGAATTTATTAAAAAAAATAAAAAATCTTTGTTGTGTGTTACTAGGAGACGAACTGGGCATAGAAATTAATTTGAAAAATATATAAATTCTTTTGCCGAGTGGCAGGTGCTGGCACTCGACAAAGAGCTCCGTCAAAACTTCCCAGTGTCACTGCACTTTTCTATGGCGTGTGCACGTTAGGTACTCGACAAAGGGCGTTAGACACTCGGCAACACCATTGCCGTGTGCCCGATATTTGACACTTTCGACAACGCCTTTGCCGAAAGTGCCCGATATTTGACACTTGGCAAAGGCTCTCTTTACCGAAAAAAATGTGCCGAGTGGGCTAAGCCGAAAGTGTAACACTTGCATATCATTTGCCGAGTGCCTGGAGCACTCGGCAAATGTAACACCCTAGGTGTTAAGCATCTTGAAAGCATGATCATTGCATAGCATCATCATCATTTCATGCATGAGCAAGTTCATAATAGCATTTATTTTGAGTTGCTCTCATTTCATGCTTGCTTGACCTAGCTACTATAGGATCTTAGCTATAATAATGTTTTGGACCTAGATTGTGCCTAGATATATTTTTGACATAATTTAGGACCATGTTTGAGCTTGAGTTTCAACTTAGAAATTTTATTTTAAATCTGCCCTAGAGGTCAAACCTCTTTGAGTCATTTTGAAACTCTTTTCAAAAGTGCTTGATAGAAGTGTTTCTAGCAAAAAGTTTCTATAGATGAAATGAAGTACTTTTTATGTGGAACAAATGATCTGTTGTAAGTTTCTTGTGAAAAGGTTTGGAAAGGGTTCAAATAGTGCCCAACAGTTTGGGTCAAATTTGAGTCAAATTCAAACTCTGTTTTGACTAGTTTAGTTTGACCTTGCTGTTTTTAATTTTTATCCCCAAATCTAGGACGAATTAGAAAAAGTTCATATTGAGTGTTTTGTAGCTTATGAAATTCTCTACAGAGTTGATGTTTTGACTTTTCCAAATTCTGCACGGATCTCGAGGCACAGGCCAAAAACAGTCGCTGGTTTCAGAAAGCAGTAGGGGGGTATCGGCGGCTTCGCCCGGCCGACAAGCGCCATGGCAACGTGGCCGCTTGCCGCCCGCCGATGTACGGCCGGACCCATGCGCCCATGCCTTAAAACCCACGTCTGCGCCGCGCCCTAAACCCTAGACACACTCCCACCCGCCGCCCGGCCGCTCCGTGGCGAGAACAGCGCCGCCGTGCTCGCGCCGTCGTCCGCGAAGCTCCGCCGCCGCGGTTCGTCGTTGTCGCCGCACCAAACCACCCCAAATCACAGCCCTAGCCTCGCCCGTCGTGTGCTACAGCGAATCCGTCGTCGAATCGAGGTAAAGCCCCGGTGGCGCCCCATTTCTTCCATCCCGCCGCGCCGGCGAGCCGCCATGGCCGCCCGTTGGGGGCAAATCGCCGCGCAAGCTCGTGGATCGAGCTTTCTTCTTTCTTCTTCGTGTTTTAGCCGCCTAGATGTGCTTGAGCTTCCGAGTAGCTGGATGAGTAGAGATCGAGCCGCCATTTCGCCGGGACGCTGTCGTCGCCGACGCTGACCCGTGGCGCCCGCCGCCAGCCGAGTCCGTCGTTTCGCCCGTCGTTGCTCAGTTAGGCCTAGAACCACCTTGCATGTCGCTTTGGAGTTCACAGGGGTCGAGAACGTAGGTTAGGTGGCTCAGTTGAGCACCGGAGTGGCCGGACCGCCGCCGTCCGTGCCGCCGCAGCCGCCCGTCGCAGCCGTCGTCGTCGTGTCGGTCGGTTTCGAGTCGAACCAAGTGCACCAACGCAGCGTCCGCCTCATCGAGTAGTGTCGATTAGAGTACTTTCGGTTGCCCATTTTGGTCACCGCCGGCGAAAATCCGCCGCCGACCGCTGCCAGCTGCCGCCGTCGTGCCCTGTTTTGGGTCACTGACATGCGGGCCCCGCCCGATTTCCTTTTCCTTTTTCTTTTTCTGTTTTTTCCGCATTTGAATGAAATGCTTTAGAAATTCATATCTTGGTCATTTTGAGTCCAAATTGAGTGAAACAAATTTTGCCATGCTTGTTAGAAGATAGGCTACAGTATAAAATTATGAAACCCTATTTTCTGAGAAATTTTATATATAGTTTTATTTATGGCTAGAAATGCATGTAAATTGAGAAAAATCATATCTTTTAATTGGTACAAGATAAAAAATATGCTTTCTATATGAAAAGTGCTTGTTTTTGTGAGTAGAGTCTAGGAAAAATACCATGCATGGTATGTTCTGTAGAAGAAATGTGATTTTCTATTTATGTGCTATTTGCTATGTGATCTTTAGAAATTCATAGAAAAATGAATATTAGGGTTTTGAGTGTGAAACTTGGTGTGGTGGTTCTTGATAGGTTTCAGTAGCTTTACCTACTCAGAAATCTGTTGTCTGACACTTTTCATAGTACAAAGTATTTTCATGTTTAGGTTCGGTATAAACTTGTCATTTTTGTGTAGGGCTGTATAAGCATGATCTTGCCATGAGATTTTTATGGTAGCTGTTGTAAGTCAGTAGTATGCTCTGGTAATTTTGGTAGAATTTTCTGAAGTAGTTATGTATTTATCATATTTGTGATACATGGAAAATAGGCTAGAAATATATGCTTATATGAAGGTAATGTGTATTAGTATTTTTATTATGTGTTTCTAGCATGATTATGATCTGTTAGTAAGCTTGGTTTGATCAGCTTAGAAGTTTTGACATTTTCTTGTTCTAGCATTTTATTTGATTGTAGTGTGTAAGTGTAGGGTTTGCTAGGGCATATTATTTTATGTGCTTTAGATTATCTTTTGACAGGTCCAGTAGGTTTATTTGGCAGATAATTACTTGATTTACTTGCTGGTTAAGTTTGAGATAAGTTGCATGAATAGTTTGTGAGTTATGGAGGTTGCATGTGATGTTTGGGCTGAAAACAGAGCCTCTGTTTTTCCCAATTTCGAGGCTGTTAGGTTCAGATTCAGCTCTGGATGCTGTGGAATGTTTTGTAGGAAATTTTGTTAGCTTTCCATAGAGTCCTAGTTCACTGAATTTGGGTTGTAGAACTCCCTGTGTGACTGTTTTAGTGACAGCATGTCAAGCTGCCATTTTCTGCCATTAGTGAGTTTAGGATGTTGCTTGATGTAGGATGTTAGGTTTCTTGTGTAGAATGAGTTGTGTTTCTACAGAAGAGATATGCACTTACTAATAGCTTGCATCATGAAGCATCCATCCATCATACATATTGATACTCATTGCAAGTTGATATTCATGCTATAGTAATTATATCTTTTCTCCATCATATGCATCATCTCGTGGATCGGAGGAAGTTCTCGGAGGAGTTGATCGAGGAGCCGGGGAGCTGTTCCAGCCGGGAGTGCAGTCCGAGGAGTCACGAGAGACGAAGGGTCGACCACCGACGACGGCTGACTTAGTGTCCGAACACGTTCCGCAACGCGTTCTGCGAGGCAAGCCCCGAGCATTCTGCCCTTTCCTATTTCTTCCAATTAATTTGACTTGAGTCTTTTATATGTTTGCTGCATTAAGTTTAGGAAAATGGTTGAAACCGTTGATGCATTATGATCCTTGTTGAAAGTTGCCTATCCTATATAGAGGTCTAGGTTAATGCTCAATATCGTGATTGCGTGAGACGATGATTCCGGTCACTTGAGGAAATGTTGTGAACAATCACATGGGTGATTGTCAAGCTGCTGCTGAGAACCTGTTAAATTAAAACATGTTAGATTGGATGGAACTTGTGGTCTTTCCATCTGATCGTTTAAGGACTCATACTTTGTCGGGCTGTGGTCGGAAGTTGAACGTACCTGGCATTTAGTAGGCTCCGCCGGGTCGTGAGCCACGGCTTCGTGGGAATGTTAGGGGCGGCCATGCTCGCTTTATCGCCCCTCCTTTGGCGTTGGTGGATGGGGGATTGTTATTGGGTGCAAGAAGATGCGCACGATGGCGTCGACCTCGTTATGCGCTCACTTGGCACCGAAAGGAGGGGGTAGCCGGCAAGACCGAGACTTTACGACCCGTAACGCCCCGGGAGTGATCGGGTCTGCCTTTGCAAAGTAGACCTGGTTTGTGTCAGGGTATTCGCCAGCTGGTTTGCAAATCGATTCGAATCGCCATCTCTCCCGGTTAGTGAGAACCCGGATGCTTCCACGGCAATGTAGTCTTAATCACTACAATATATGTTATTATCATGTGCAGCAAATATAATTCGATCAAGTTACCTATGCTTATTTATTCTACTTGAGCAATGATTAATCTTGACTATACAGGATCTATGTTATATAATTAATTAAGTACTGCTAACTTGGAAAAATATATAAGTAGCATGTATAGGTTCACTAAACAACCTTATTTAAGAAATTAATATGAGTCACCAACCCCGAGATAAAGCCTAGCATGATCCTTGGAGTCTTTTATTTTATTTTGGACGGGTAAGTCTAGCCGAGTATTTCGTACTCGGGGTTTTATTCCCGTTGTTGCGGTGAGCATGTTTACCATGGTTACCGTAAGACTTGTCTGTTTCCCGTTGATGAAGAGTAAGGCCGGGGCAAGGCAAAATCTATATCCCCTGTCTCATGTTTGCTACAGGGGATGACTATCTAGTGGCACTATCTTATATTTGTTTTCGGTAAAAGACTATTTGGTTTTCAAAACTATCGCTTCGACTTGAACCTGAGTTTGTAATAAATTATACTCGCACTCGATGTTTAATATATCGAATTTGGGTTGAAATACCTGCGGATTTTACTACCAAGCTCAACGATCCTGTTGTATGTTGTTGATGAGTTTGAAATCACTCACGAGATTTCCTAATACCGGGTTTATATGGACTCAAGTGTAGATCTGCGATTGCTTGGTGATTGCGAAATATACTTGATTTCTTATAAATTGGTCGGCTCACATCACAGTGGCATCAGAGCTTAGTTTGGTAATTACAAGTCCGACCGGTATTTAAGTAAAATGAACCACTAATCTTTTTCGAAAAAGTTTGTGAAACAAAATCTTTTAAGTGGTGTGAGTAAAAGGTTTGCAAAATTTAGTAGTGCCTTGGTCATACCCTCTATGCCCAATTAAGGACAGTCGTGGCTTGGCTAATCGGGATTGGGCTAATGCATCATATTTTGTTGTTTGTGCTTGGTTGCCGTGCGTGCCAGTAGTACGGGGCTACTCACTTGAGTAGTCATGAATGGATCGAAATACCTCTACGCCCCTGTAATGGTTGTTCAAAGCCTCTACGCCCAAGATAATGGTGAGAGCCGTGAGAGCATGATCGGATGTATGCCGGTCTAGGGGGAAATAAAATGATTTTTGAGAGCTCAGGTGGTCGGGTAGTGCCCCCGTAGACTTGTGTATGGGTACACAGGTGTGCTGGGCGTAACATGTGATTTTTCCGCATGGTATGCGATGCCGTTGGGTGGACCTGACGAAGCAGGTATATGCAATTTACATTCTTGCATTGCATGAATATATTGTGGGCTGAAATGAATTGCGGGTACACTAACAAATAAGCATGCGTTAGATCGACTAGACACGCCTTATTTTCTTTTTGAGAGATCGTAGGTTGCCACCATTAAAACGAATAGAGAAATCTCTTTCCTATTCCGTGAGATACGTGGGTAACGTGCATGCATCATGTTTAAAAATTTTACATCATGTCATTCATGCATTTTTCATCTTTCCCCTAATTAGTACTTGCCCTAATTTGGTTAAACTGACTATTGTTTCTCAATCTCACATTATCTCCTAAATCTTGCTACTGATGGCCCACTACTTCGAGCCCTACTCACCCCCGACGATCCGGGGCAACACCAGCCCTGCCGCTGGGGAGACGCTGCGCGCCGGTTGGATACAGCCGGGAGCCCACCTACGCATGGAGGCGCACCCCATGGCGAGAGGAGAGGTACCATGGATTTCGCTTGAGGTGACGATGCGGCCGCACCTGACCCCCTATTGGCCAGCTGGCAGTGCATTGGGCAAGGCCCGTGGCGTGGACAAAGCCGCCCAAAGTTGCCGCCATGGGAGTTTTGGATCGATGGCGCAGGACTGTGGAGCTGCACTTTTGGCGGCCCGCCGCAGTGTTTCCACGAGACGTCGCCCGCGGAGAACGGCGACTTGGTGTTGCGGGTATGGCAGCTATGAGGGCTATGTTTGCCGCTACGGCTAAACAGAGAACTTATGACAGCCGCAAGCGAGGCAAATACAGAGGCTACACGTCTTAGGCAGGAGCCGCGCGAGACCCGTGCCGTCCCGAGGAAGCCGCAGAAGCGTGAGTGCTACCCGGGACGAGCGTCTCTCCATCACCATTGGGGAGCGCGAAGGAGCGGTGGATGACTTCACCAAAGGCGCGACGCCGTGTCGTGGAGCTCTGGGGACCACAAGTGAGGATTAGAGAGTGCAAAGCCAGCCAGCCGCCACCGAGGAGGACCGTGAGGGAGAGACCCCACTTCTCGCACACCACGGAGTAGATGACCGTGATGCCATGTTTAGATTTCCGTAGATGCTACCACGTAGCCCTTGATCTAGTCGAGACACCCTTGTAGCCGAAATTGTAGTGCCACTATTATCATGTAATTTCCCTTTATTCGTGAGACTATCAGCATGTAAGACATGGATTCGTGATTATTCGAGACCTTATTATATTAGTCGGGACCTTAATTTAGTTCGCCTATAATGTGATCGGTTTTAAAGTAATTGGCGACCCTTTATCGAATGCGAGATCATGTCGGTGGTGCAACATTTTGTTGCCATTTTGTTATAAGTCTTGGTACACATATTGCGTTGACATAACCGCTGATGTTGATGAAAGACCGTATTGAGTTTATTGTTACCTGTTATTGTGGATGAATTTATTCTCTTAATAAATTCCGCGTAACCTAAATTCAATATCTATGCTTTGGACAACATCATCCGATGGTTATTGTTGATTCAAATGTGCGCATGCCGCAAACTTCGATCAGTCTTTGGAGGAGATCGACAAAGGCCGCCACCTCCCAAAGGAACCAGGAGCGCTTCTTTGATCGGTTCTCGGAGAGTTGCGAAAATATCGCACGCAAACACCGAAAGCGGGGAGGCCATGGTGGTGTTGATGGTGATGGATTCCGTGCATACAAGAACTTTAAGGCCACGTAACCACCAAAGTTCACCGTGGCGAATGAACCTATGGAGGCTAAGGAATGGCCGACCCTCGATAGAAGATAAGTTCCGGTTGGTGAATCCGGCCTCGAGATCCGTAAGGCAGAATTTGCAACGCACTTGCCGGAGGGACCCGCCCGAATATGGTGGAAGGATTACCGTGCTACTTTACCTACCAATGTTCCCTGTTACATGGGTTCGCCAGCGCCAGCCTTTTCGTCGGACATACATACCCCTTTGGTGCTCCGCAGAGAAATTGGGAGAGTTTATTAAGCTCGGTCAGACAACAAGACCATGAGTGAGTACCTACAAAGCTTTCAACAGATCGCTCTAGGTATGCTCCCGACATGGTCGACAATCGAGGATAAGAAGTTGGCTAGCTTCAAGAGAGGATTAAACCTCAAAATGCAGAAGACATGGGAAACTCCACCGAAACACTTTCGAGGAGTTTGTGACTGATTGCCTTCACCAGAGAAGAGTAGCGCCTTGTATGCTGCATCCAAAGGCAAGAAGAGACCGCTTTGAGGGAAGCTCAGACGTAAACGATGGTTCCTTTGGACGCCGCCGTAACTACCGCCCCACTTCCGCGCCTTCCAGCTATGTCCCACCACGTAAGAAGAACCAGCCGGGAATAACCGTTTGTAAGGGTGATGATGACCCCCACAAAAAAAGGAAAGCCGGCCGACAGGAAATGCTCCACGCCCCGTGCCATTCAACCACAACAACCGCTTCAATTGTGGTAAGCCCGGGCATTTCTCCGAGCTTGCCCGAACCCGGGAAGAATTACAAGCAAAGATGTGGGGCAGGCACACTTTTTACGGTGTTGAGGAAGTTCCCGAGGGAGAGACCGTGGCATACCGGTACGTGCTTAGTTAACAATCGTAGTGCCGTTGTTTTGTTTGATTCTCGATCATCGCATTCATTCATGAGTCAAGAGTTTGCCATAAAGAATAGTGAAAAGATATCCGATCTAGGGTTTGGTTATCGGATTAGTTCGGCGAGGGCTGACCACCAGCTGACTAGGCGGAGGGTCAATGATGTGAAGATCATGATGGGTGATTTAGAAATAATAACCTCGTTGATAGTTTTACCCGGTTTGTGTTTGGATGTCATCCTCGTGGATGAACTGATGAAAAGTTGGGGTATAATCATAGATACAAAGTGAATAGGGTAGTACACTTGAAGAATCCCCGCAGATTTGACCGAACACCGTGTTTTGTTACCTAAAGCCATTGACCTTAACCGTTTTCAAATTTGCGTTACAAGTGTCTCGAAATCTCCGACATACCAGTAGTATGTGAGTTTCCTGATGTATTCGGGAAGACCTACCCGGATTGCCACCGGATAGGGATGTTGAGTTTGCAATAGAGTTGATTCGAGGCGCCCCTATTTCCCAAGACCCTACCGAATGCCGCCAATGAGTTAGCGTAACTAAAAGTACAGCTTCAGGAGTTGCTTGAGAAAGGTTTCATTAGACCTAGTTCGTCACCTTGGGGATGTCCAAAATTTTGTTTGTGAAAAAAAAAGATCGACGCCGAGAATGTGTGTGGATTATAGGCCACTCAATGCGTAACAAATGAAGAATAAATACCCATTACCTCGCATTGACATACTTTTGATCGCTTATCTCGAGCCAAGGTGTTCTCAAAGATAGACCTTCGATCCGGGTACCATCGATTAAAATCGGACCCCAAGATATACCCAAGACCGCATTCTCCACGCGGTATGGTTTGTAATGAGTATCTCGTCATGTCCTTCGGCTTGACGAATGCTCCAAAGACATTTTATGTGTTTGATGAATTCGGTGTTTATGCCTCGAACTAGATCGGTTCGTGGTTGTATTCATCGATGATATATTGGTGTATTCGAAAATGAGGAACAACATGCCGAACATTTGAGGATAGTTTTGGAGAGACTTCGGAAAGCATAAGTTGTATGCTAAATTCAAGTAAGTGTGAGTTTTGGGTCAAGGAAGTGCATTTCCTAGGACATGTTTTATCCGAGGATGGAATTTCAAAGAGATCCTAGTAAGGTGCAAGAGGTGTTGGATTGGAAAGTACCGGTTTAGGTTTTAAAATCCGAAGTTTTCTAGGGTTAGCCGGATATTATCGTAGGTTCATACCGATTTCTCCAAGATAGCTAAACCTATGACCCGATTGTTGCGTAAGGATGAGAAATTTGTGTGGACACCGGAGTGCGAAGCGGCGTTTAGTACTTTTGCGAACGTTGTTGACTACAGCTCCAGTGCTCGCGCGAACCTAACATTCGAAAACCCTTTGATGTGTATTGTGACGCATGTGGTACGAGATTGGGATGCGTACTCATGCGGGAAGGCGAGTTATTGGCGTATGCATCGCGTCGGCTAAGGAAACATGAGGTTAATTATCCAACCCATGACTTAGAACTTGTTTGCCGTGGTACATGCATTGAAGATTTGGCGACATTACTTACTCGGTAATGTATGTCATGTCTACACCGACCACAAGAGTTTGAAGTACATTTTCACGCAAGAGGAGTTGAATATGAGACGAGAGAAGGTGGTTAGAGCCGATAAAGGATTATAATATTGAGTTGCACTATCATCCGAAAGCAAAGCCAATGTTGTCGCTGATGCTTTGAGCAGAAATCGCATTGTTTGTTGGGACAAGTCGAGTCTATGGAGGCTTTTCCTCCTATGCATCCGCTATCCTATGCAACATCTAGATACGTAATGAGTTGGAAAACAGGATTGTTGAAGGCCGTAAAGTAGATAAAGGGATTGCACATATTAAGAAGAAGATAGAGAAAGAGCCTAGTGATCATTTCCGAAGTTGATGAGGGTGGAATTCTTTGGTATGATGATCGCCTTGTTGTGCCAAAGGATCGAGAGTTGAGGGAACAGATTCGACGGAGGCTCACTCGTCCAAGATAACAATTCACCCCGGTAGTAATAAGATGTATCGATTTGAGAACCGTGACTCGTGGACCAAAATGAGAAAGGAGATTGCTGCCCATGTGGCTCGATGTGACAATTGCCGCAGAGTTAAAGCTATTCATATGAAGACTGCGGGGTTGTTGCAACCATTGCCAATTCCCTCGATTGGAAATGGGATGAGATCACAATGGACTTGATTGTTGGGTTACCACAAACACGTAAAAGGATTTGATTCGATTTGGGTGATTGTGGATCGCTTAACCAAAGTGGCTCATTTCATTCCGATCAATATCCACTATGAACCACACCAATACGCTGTGAGCTATACATTGCACATGTACTTCGTTTGCATGGAGTACCAAAAATCGATAGTGTCGGATCGTGGATCAAGTTGGACCAATAGATTTTGGGAGAGCCTACGGGAAGCCTTAGGAACCAAATTACTTCAGAGTTCAGCTTTTTATCACCCACAAACCACAGGCCAAACCAAAAGAGTAAACCAAATACTAGAAGATATGCTTTGGGCGTGTGTGTTATCGTGAAAGGTTCTTGGGACAAATGGTTTGCCATATGCGAGTTTTCCTATAATAACAGCTTATCAAGCTAGTATTCGATGGCACCTTTTGAAGCTTTGTATGGGAGGAAGTGTAGAACACCTCTGAATTGGATTGAAATAGGAGAGCGACCCTACTATGGCATTGATTTGATAGATGAAGTCGAAAGCGTAAGGTGAGAATCATAAAGCAAAACATGAAAGCTGCTCAAGACGCATGCAAACGCTTACACCGATAAGCGTAGGGAGACCTATTAAGTTCAACGTTGGTGACTATGTCTACTTGAAGGTGTCACCAATGAAACGAGTACAACGTTTTGGAGTGAAAAGAAAGTTAGCACCTAGGTTCGTAGGCCCCTACAAGATTTTAGCAACTAAGGGAGAGGTAGCGTATCGATTACAGCTTACCACAGGAGATGGGAAGAATTTTTGATGTGTTTCACGTGTCACAATTGAAGAAGTGTTTGAGAATTCCAGAGGAACAAGTGTCAACCCGAATGTTGAAATTGACCCAGATTTGACCTATTATGAGAGTCCAAAGAAGGGTACTAGACACCAAAGAGAGAGCCACCGGGGGCAAGGTAGTTAAGCAAAGACAAGATCCTTTGGGGAAATCATGGAGAAAAACGATGCAACATGGGAGACGGATGAGTATCTTCTCGAGGAATTACCCACGCTTTATAAAGAATGGTTAGTTTCTACGAATCTCGGGACGAGATTCTTTTTAGGGGAAAGATTTGTAACACCCTAGGTGTTAAGCATCTTGAAAGCATGATCACTGCATAGCATCATCATCATTTCATGCATGAGCAAGTTCATAATAGCATTTATTTTGAGTTGCTCTCATTTCATGCTTGCTTCACCTAGCTACTATAGGATCTTAGCTATAATAATGTTTTGGACCTAGATTGTGCCTAGATATATTTTTTGACATAATTTAGGACCATGTTTGAGCTTGAGTTTCAACTTAGAAATTTTATTTTAAATCTGCCCTAGAGGTCAAACCTCTTTGAGTCATTTTGAAACTCTTTTCAAAAAGTGCTTGATAGAAGTGTTTCTAGCAAAAAGTTTCTATAGATGAAATGAAGTACTTTTTATGTGGAACAAATGATCTGTTGTAAGTTTCTTGTGAAAAGGTTTGGAAAGGGTTCAAATAGTGCCCAACAGTTTGGGTCAAATTTGAGTCAAATTCAAACTCTGTTTTGACTAGTTTAGTTTGACCTTGCTGTTTTTAATTTTTATCTCCAAATCTAAGCCGAATTAGAAAAAGTTCATATTGAGTGTTTTGTAGCTTATGAAATTTTCTACAAAGTTGATGTTCTGACTTTTTTCAAATTCTGCACGGATCTCGAGGCACAGGCCAAAAACAGTCGCTGGTTTCAGAAACAGAGTAGGGGGTATCGCAGCTCGCCGGCCCGACAAATGCTTATGGCAACGTGGCGCTTGCCGCCATCGATGTACGGCCCCGGACCCACGCGCCCATGCCTTAAAACCTGCGTCGCGCCCGCCCCTAAACCCTAGACACACTCCCACCCCGCCGCCCCGCCGCTCCGTGATTTAGAACAAATACCGCACTCGCCGCCGTCGTCCGTGAGCTCCACCGCCCCGTTCGCCGCCGCCGCCGCACCAAACCGCCCCAAATCACAGCCCTAGCCTCATCCCATCGTGTTGCTACGCGAATCCGTCGTCGACCGAGGTAAAGCCCCGTGAGCGCCCCATTTCTTCCATCCCGAAGCGCCACGGCGAGCCGCCATGGCCGCCGTTAGGGCAAGTCGCCGCCGCAAGCTTCGTAGATCGAGCTTTCTTCTTTCTTCTTCATGTTTTAGCTTCGCCTAGATGTGCTTGAGCTTCGAGGTAGCTGGATGAGTAGATCAAGCCGCCATTTCGCCGGGACACATCGTGTGACCGGCCCCGTGGCGCCGCCGCGAAGTCCTGTCGTTTACCGTCGTTGCTCCGTTAGGCCTAGAACCACCTTGCATGTCGCTTTGGAGTTCACGAGGGGGTCGAGAACGTGGGTTAGGTGGCTCAGTTGAGCACCGGAGTGGCGGACCGCCGCCCGTCATATGCCGCCGCAAGCCGCCGTATGCCGTCGCCGTCGTCGTGTCGGTCGGTTTTGAGTCGAACCAAGTGCACCAACGCGTCCGCCTCGTCGAGTAGTGTTGATTAGAGTACTCGGTTGCCCGTTTTGGTCACCGCCGGCGAAAATCCGCCGCCGACCCGCTGCCGCGCCGTCGTGCCCTGTTTTGGGTCAGCGACATGCGGGCCCGCCCGATTTCCTTTTCCTTTTTCTTTTCTGTTTTCCCATATTTCAATGAAATGCTTTAGAAATTCATATCTTGGTCATTTTGAGTCCAAATTGAGTGAAACAAATTTTGCCATGCTTGTTAGAAGATAGGCTACAGTATAAAATTATGAAACCCTATTTTCTGAGAACTTTTTATATATAGTTTTATTTATGGCTAGAAATGCATGTAAATTGAGAAAAATCATATCTTTTAATTGGTACAAGATAAAAATATGCTTTCTATATGAAAAGTGCTTGTTTTTTTGTGAGTAGAGTCTAGGAAAAATACCATGCTTGGTATGTTCTGTAGAAGAAATGTGATTTTCTATTTATGTGCTATTTGCTATGTGATCTTTAGAAATTCATAGAAAAATGAATATTAGGGTTTTGAGTGTGAAACTTGGTGTGGTGGTTCTTGATAGGTTTCAGTAGCTTTACCTACTCAGAAATCTATTGTCTGACACTTTTCATAGTACAAAGTATTTTCATGTTTAGGTTTGGTATAAACTTGTCATTTCTGTGTAGGGCTGTATAAGCATGATCTTGCCATGAGATTTTTATGGTAGCTGTTGTAAGTCAGTAGTATGCTCTGGTAATTTTGGTAGAATTTTCTGAAGTAGTTATGTATTTATCATATTTGTGATGCATGGAAAATAGGCTAGAAATATATGCTTATATGAAGGTAATGTGTATTAGTATTTTTATTATGTGTTTCTAGCATGATTATGATCTGTCAGTAAGCTTGGTTTGATCAGCTTAGAAGTTTTGACATTTTCTTGTTCTAGCATTTTATTTGATTGTAGTGTGTAAGTGTAGGGTTTGCTAGGCCATATTATTTTATGTGCTTTAGATTATCTTTTGACAGGTCCAGTAGGTTTATTTGGTAGATAATTACTTGATTTACTTGCTGGTTAAGTTTGAGATAAGTTGCATGAATAGTTTGTGAGTTATGGAGGTTGCATGTGATGTTTGGGCTGAAAACAGAGCCTCAGTTTTTCCCAATTTCGAGGCTGTTAGGTTCAGATTCAGCTCTGGATGCTGTGGAATGTTTTGTAGGAAATTTTGTTAGCTTTCCATAGAGTCCTAGTTCACTGAATTTGGAGTTGTAGAACTCCCCTGTGTGACTGTTTTAGTGACAGCATGTCAAGCTGCCATTTTCTGCCATTAGTGAGTTTAGGATGTTGCTTGATGTAGGTTGTTAGGTTTCTTGTGTAGAATGAGTTGTGTTTCTACAGAAGAGATATGCACTTACTAATAGCTTGCATCATGAAGCATCCATCCATCATACATATTGATACTCATTGCAAGTTGATATTCATGCTATAGTAATTATATCTTTTCTCCATCATATGCATCATCTCAGGATCGGGTGAAGTTCTGGAGGAGTTGATCGAGGAGCCGGGGAGCTGTTCCAGCTGGGAGTGCATTCCGAGGAGTCACAGGAGACGAAGGGTCGACCGACGAGCTGACCGAGTGTCCGGAGCACGTTCCGCAACGCGTTCTGCGAGGCAAGCCCCGGAGCATTCTGCCCTTTCCTATTTCTTCCAATTAATTTGACTTGAGTCTTTTATATGTTTGCTGCATTAAGTTTAGGAAAATGGTTGAAACCGTTGATGCATTATGATCCTTGTTGAAAGTTGCCTATCCTATATAGAGGTCTAGGTTAATGCTCAGTATCGTGATTGCAGTAGACAGTGATTCCGGTCACTTGAGGAAATGTTGTGAACAATCACATGGGTGATTGTCAAGCTGCTGCTGAGAACCTGTTAAATTAAAACATGTTAGATTGGATGGAACTTGTGGTCTTTCCATCTGATCGTTTAAGGACTCATACTTTGTCGGGCTGTGGTCGGAAGTTGAACGTACCTGGCATTTAGTAGGCTCCGCCGGGTCGTGAGCCACGAAGCTCGTGGGAATGTTAGGGGCCGGCCATGCTCGCTTTATCGCTCCTCCTTTGGCGTTGGTGGATGGGGGATTGTTATTGGGTGCAAGAAGATGCGCACGATGGCGTCGACCTCGTTATACGCTCACTTGGCCCCCGGAAGGAGGGGTAGCCGGCAAGACCGAGACTTTACGACCCGCAACGCCCCGGGAGTGATCGGGTGCCGCCTTGGCAAAGTAGACTTGGTTTGTGTCGGGTATTCGCCACTGGTTTGCAAATCTATTCGAATCGCCATCTCTCTCGGTTAGTGAGAACCCGGGATGCTTCGACGGCAATGTAGTCTTAATCGCTACAATATATGTTATTATCATGTGCAGCAAATATAATTCTGATCAAGTTACTTATGCTCAAGTTATTTATTCTCTTGAGCAATGATTAATCTTGACTATACAGGATCTATGTTATATAATTAATTAAGTACTCTGTTAACTTGGAAAAATATATAAGTAGCATGTATAGGTTCACTAAACAACCTTATTTTTGAAAATTAATGTGAGTCACCTGAACCCCGATAAAGCCTAGCATGATCCTTGGAGTCTTTTATTTTATTTTGGACGGGTAAGTCTATAGCTGAAGTATTTCGTACTTTCGTGGGTTTTATTCCCGCTTGTTGCAGTGAGCATGTTTACCATGGTTCTTGTAAGACTTGTCTCTGTTTTCTGCTGATGAAGAGTAAGGCCAGGGCAAGGCAAATCTATATCCCTGTCTCATGCTGCTACAGGGATGACTATCTAGTGGCACTATCTTATATTTGTTTTCGTAAAAGACTATTTGGTTTTCAAAACTATCGCTTCCGACTTGAACCTGAGTTTGTAATAAATTATACTACGCACTCGATGTTTAATATATCGAATTTGGGTTGAAATACCTGCGGATTTTACTACCAAGCTCAACGATCCTGTTGTATGTTGTTGATGAGTTTGAAATCACTCTTAGATTTCCGGAATACCGGGTTTATATGGACTCAAGTGTAGACTGCGATTGCTTTCGGTGATTGCGAAATATACTTGATTTCTTATAAATTGGTCGGCTCTGTCACAGCAAAGGCGGCGGATCCGTAGTGGTAGCTCAATTTCGACATCTAGGTTCTCTAATGCTTCAAACTAGAAAGTATGGGTTTCAGAAGTACGCAGTGCCAAGCAGGGCGGAGAAACAAAAATTGCAAAAAGCTTGGGGAAATTGAAAGCATGGGTGCCAATAAACTTCAGCTGGTTATTTGTTATTTGTTCTCTCAATTTAATTCATCCCAACTAATCAGGTGTTCTTCGATTCGATCAATTTTTTAATGCAATTAGTTCATAAAGGAGATGAGCTAATGCCATAAAAACCACAACCCTATTCTCGATACATTCCCAAGAAGCCCATCCGCTTAAGCCATCCACAATTAGTTCATATGGGTGATGAGCTAATGCAATTACTTTGATCGTGTAACCAGCAATCAGCCTAGGATCCACCGCTGGGGCACCGTATCTCTAGCTATAACTTTACTGAATCGATCATCTATGATGCTTGGTCCCATCTCTCATGCATGTATGACAAGTGGGGATGCCGTCATTCGATCGTGGAGCATAAAAGGGGAACATGCAGCGGCCATGCATCAATAGAAACCAAACACAGGTGTTACTTTTCCCCTCTAGTTCATCCTTTTTTTGTTCCAATGTGCCACTACACAAAATTCATCTGCCCCTATCTCTAGACAGTACTGGACACAACAACTTTGCTTCGTGCATGTGGCATCCAAGCTGGTTTTCGCTAGCCATGGGAAGCAGCAGGAGGTGTTAGACAACTTGGGACATGGAACGAGCTAGCCCCCCATCACGGCTGGATATTTTCCACTCCAGTAGAGGCTGGGCTTCACTCCGAGGCCAGGTTGACATGGAAAGGCTGGGCTCAGCGACGGAAGAGGATGGGATTGTATCAACGCCGGGATGATCCACAGGGTTGGGCCCCTAAACTAAGAAAGCCTCCGTGTTTGATCAGCCTTCGTGACGAGGTGCTTTGCGTCTCTCTGTGTCTCCCTGAATTGGATCGCTTCTCTCTTGCTTATACTATAGTACTATACCAATGTTGTCAATTTAACTAATAGTTGAAACGAGTGTACTGTGCTTTGAGTCCAATTCCTAACAGTAACTTCTCTCTGTGCCTGAAGCAACAAGTTGGTTCTGGTGGCGCTTCTACTAGATAATGAAACGTATTAGCAGATATATGATCCTAAAAAAATGTAACAGCACTTAGCTGCTGATTGTATTTGTTAGAAGATAGAAAATAATATCTTCCATATATAACCGTATGATTCACATGTGTGTAAACTATGTTGAGGCTAGTACTTAGTCATTGATCCATTCCTAGTCTATGTCCTACAGGCCGGAATGGACCAAGGCATGCTGTAACCAAAGGTTTGTAAGCCACAGTGGGGGCAATTCCCATCTTCTATATTAACATGCAACCGTGACCAATGAAGGGAACACGTTAACCCAAAGCTATTAGTTTTTAAAGTATTGATTAAACTTATTTGTTTGATAAAAGCAGCTGGGTAACTCTGTCTATGCATGCTGAATTAATTATAGAAGTGATGATCGTCATAGAACAATTTTGTCTCTCCAACACCAAGTTGACCTGCCTGCCAGAGTGTTGTGAATCCTGAGAGGCAAACAGGTGAGCTGAAGCAGAACGCTCCACGTACGGAGATGTGTGATATGGACAAGGCTCGAATCCACTGTCCTAGCTTAGTGCAGTTGAGCTGCTTCTGTTTACTTTGACCATTCACTCTTAGTTTTGTGAATAGACTTTGTTTATGGATCAGTAGAGATATGCTAATTAATTTAAGTAAACTTCCAAGATGCGACCACGAAAGTTTTGAGCGTGTGGGTCCTATGAGAAGCGCATGAGAAGCTGTCTTCAGATTAAGCAATGTGTAGGGAACGAGCCGTACCTCGGTCGGTCTAATCTCCCGGTGCAGAAGCAGGCAGCCACGTGTTCAAGCACTGCTCGGCGTGTGATTCCCACCGGGGGTTTTCTCCAAATAAATTTCAGTTGCCTCCTCACGTAGTGCCACAAAGCTCAGAACGTTGTCCGTCGTCCGCGGAGCATGTGAGTGTAAAATGTTTTAAACGTCCACCACTAGAAGCACTCATGACATCTTCAATCAGCATAAGGTAAATTAAATATCTAGCATTTTACAAGCACCATTTATTAGAGACAACATAGTAAGCATGACTCCATGAACATCTGAATATCTTTGACATTGTGTGGGAACACTCTGAATTCCAGTTACAACAACACAAATCTGTAGTACAGATAAACAACGTATGTCTCAGAAATGTCGGCTCTCTTAGCAGAATCTGTATTGCTAATGACGACTCCATACTGATATTTGTTGGCATCCATCCATACCACAGTTCTGCTAAATCATTGGGAATGTCATCTATAAAATCAATCAATTTCAAGCATTGCCAGTCCACCTTCAAGTCCGATAACGACACTGCAAGTAAGATGAGCTGCTCAAAAGAATGAACAATCGAAAACAACCCCACATGTATGAAACTATCTACTGAATTCCACCACTTGTTGTATATATATGTTAGGTAAAATATATAAGCACTTTTTCCCTATGATAAGTTGTTGTAACAGACATGTGAAGCACAATTAGGCGGCATGATAAATTGAAGGGCTATATATTGTCATCAAGCCATCTACTAGGTTATTATGTGTCATTGTGTATTATAGTGAAACGTAACATAAATGTGGTTATTAAGGAATCCAAATCCTTCTAAAAACATCCCATCGAATGTTCAGATTTACAACGTTCTGTAAGATCTTATGAGCATCATTTTCTTTGCAAGAGTTTGGTGAATATAGGATGACTAATTAGAGTGGCTGGATGAGTTAGAGGTAGGACTGAAAGGTGTAGAATTCCTCACTATATAAAGCAACATGATTTGGAATAATGAGAAGCAACGAAGAAGAACTCATAAAAATCCCCGAATAGTTATCCTCCTTGTATATACTTTGTCTGGCTATTCATGGCAATAGCTATCTCCTAATGAACTACGGTTCATGACACCCAACCATTGCCTGTGGCAGGTGCCCACAATATTCAACCATTGATTGTGTTCCACTATATTTATTTCTGTATTTACTCTCATATTTGTAACTTGTTCGAAGAACACAGATAAAAACTGAAACTGAGGCAGAAATATGGTAATTTCTCATTACCTTCGTATGCCCTTGACAAATACATAATTACGAGGAATTCCAAGTTCAAAGTCAATTGTGTTCTTATACCTGCAAAATTGTCAAGCCATTTTTTTGTAACTTTCTGCAAGTTTGACGAGATGCCCTCGAGATAAAAAATAAAGATGACAACTTATTTATATGTTTTTGACTCAATCAATAACCTATAGCTACCGAAACCAAACAAATGATTACTCATTACTACGTAAGTGAGAAGAGTCAAACATAGCGCCGACCAAGTCCTTGTGGTGGGTATGTCAAGTCGTTGGGAGATAGAATTCTGACCAAGACACCTCTAGGATCGCTCAGGGCCTCAGGGGCAGCTGTCGGTCAATGATATATATCGGGCAAAGCCTGAGAATGCCCTCTCAGTACCTGAAACGGAGGTTTTGCTCGGTTCTTTGCCGAAAGTGTATTTTTTGGGCACTCGGCAAAGAATGCCCTCTCACTACCTGAAACGGAGGCTTTTGCTCGGTTCTTTGCCGAAAGTGTATTTTTGGGCACTCGGCAAAGATGCTCTTTGCCGAAGTGCCAAAGAAAAACAAAGGGAAAAAACTTCGCAAAAAGGCTTTATGGAGTGCAAAGAAAAAGGCACTGAAAAAAGGTCTTTGCCGAGTGTCTTTTCTAGGCACTCGGCAAAGAAGTTTTTTAAATCAGTTTTTGAGGCTGTAAATGAGTTCAAATAAAAAGTTTTCAACTACAAAGTTTCAGGACTTCTAAATCTCTACAAAGTTTATTTTGGTTATGTCTTCATTTGACAAAGTATTAGTAACGTTGTTTACAAAACTTAAATCTCTCTCATATCCTCTCATAGTTTCCTTTGAACTAGAAGGCAGATGAATAAGATTCACAAACAATGTTACTAACACTCTGTCAAATGAATAAAGGACCAAAGTAAAAGTTGTAAGTATCCAAAAGATATGAACCTTTGTAGTATAAAACTTTTTGATTTGAATTCATCTTATCATGGAAAACTAGATTTCAATCTCTCAAATTTGAAATTTGAATTTTTCAAATGAACTTGGATGGAGACAGAGATGTACTACCTCTCCTCAGTGCTCGGGGGTTCGCTAAGGGAGTCCTATACACTGCTATCCAATGACCCCACTCCCATGTTGTTTTCTCACTATGTCGGAATTGAGACCCAGGAAAGAGAGAGAATTGGTAGACTGGGCTCGGCTATACTCCCTTCGAACCAAAATAACTGTCTTTCTCGGCAAACAGTTATTACTCACCTATCATCGGAAAAATCATTAAGTCTAGTTTTTAACAAATTTATTTGGAGATACAAATCTTATGCGTGTATTTTCTACGAATTGAGTCAAACTTGGTGGCACTAAAAACATAAAACGGCACTTAATTTGCGACGGATGGAGTAGACCTAAAGCCGGTTCTACACATTGCAAAGCAGATACTAGTAGCCATCACATCACCAAAAAGACCCATGACTTAAAGAACCGACCTCAGATCTATGCACTGCAGACGCTCTAAGACCCCCTAGGTCCTTAGAAATTTGCATGGGCAAGGCCTGGGTTGGCGTGTTGTCAGCTAAGCTCCACTGGTATAAGGTCAGATTTGGATCCGATTCACATGCAGTCAAATCTCAATAGTACTATTTATCACTTTCTAATTCAAATCTAAATAACTTATCACCTTCTACTTCAAATCTGAATACAATCCAAATAATATTAGATACGAATATAAAAAAGATATGACAAATTTGGATTTGCATCGGATATCTACACAATGATATATATTTGGGACTATTGTAAGACTCTTTTTTTAGGTTCAATTGCACATTTGCCCTCGTGTTTTTTTTAACTTTGCATGTGTGCCCCTTTTTTTGTCTTTCAGTTGCATGGTTGCCCCCTGTTTTCCTTTTGTTCTAAGCTTGAGTTGCACGTTTTGAGGGACAACTTTGCAAGTGAAAGACTAAAAATAGAGACACACATGCAAACTTAAAAAAAAAAAAGGCAGATGTGCAGCTGGACCTCAAAAATAAAGTGTCATGAACCAGAATTGGGCCAGCCGGGAGTGGCTAATTGGGCCAAACGCGACGGCCGCCCCCGCCCGAGCCGGGGCTGCTAGGGGGGTCGGCCCTCCCGCCGCTTCCCCTCTCTCGCACGATTCGAAGTTTGCTTCGGCTTTCAAGTTAGGATTATCTTAGGTAATTTTTGGTGTGCAAGGGGCTATCTCATCTATAAGGGAGACCCGTGATAGGAAATAATAAAATAGGAATTGCTTGTAAAAGGTATCCCAATCGTATAAGGGAACGTTATAGAGATTGCTTAGATTACAAGTCCCACTAGTCGGGCTATATAACCAAGAGGCATGTAATCTCTAGGGGTAAGCAAGCAAAATAAAAAAATATCTTTTCGCCTTCCGGCTCTCAGTGCACGCGCCGCCTCCACGCGCCACGCCCCACCGCCCACCCGCCGCCGCCAAGCGCTGCCCGTGGCGGCGCCGCCCGCTCCGGCCGCCTCCTTCCCGACGGCTCCTCCCACCCATGGCTTCGAGATGAAGGAGTTCGTGGCGGCCAAGGCGCTCCTCGGCGACAAGCTGGCGATCGGCAAAGTGCCCCGGCGACATGGAGGACCGCCTCCGTCGTATGGGAGCACGTCTACACCGCCGAGGACCCGGCTGACGACAACGGCTGGAGGACAGCCAGCCCGGCGGCCGCTGCCAGCGGGCAGGGGGCGGCCCGGTAGCAGCCACCCGCCGCCCCCCCCCTCCCTCCGGATCTCGACGTGGCTCGACCGCCATCCTCCAGCTCGAGGAGGAAGATGACGCCAGTACATGATGCACCGGCCATCATCGACGTCATCCTCGATGACACCGCCAGCACCGGCTGCCCTCTCCTCTCCACCGACACCGGCCGACGCGGGACTTCTCCGCGAGAGATGGCGCGCCCCTGCCCCCCTCCCCAGCGCCACCGGCGCTATGCCCCTATGCAGACGCCACCACGCGGCGCCCGGCACCCGTGCTGCCACCGCGGCCGCACACCCTCCGCTTCGTTACGCACGCAAGTCGGGAGTTCGACGCCACTGGCTGACCCCGACCTGCGGATTCATAAGGCGGAGCTCTTCTTCTTGCTCAACTTGGACATCGACCGGACTACTACGTGAGTTACGCTGCCTTCCACCTCACCGTTCTTGCTGCGAGTGCGGTACATCGACTGTCAAGAAGAAGTCCCCCGCTCGAGTGGGACGAGTTCACTAGGCGCCCCGCGACATCGCCCGCCCGCCCGACACCTCGGCGTCATGGGGGCATACGCGCGCCCTCCCAAGGGGCAAGCCGGGCCGACTACATCGGCGTAGCCGGTATATGCTTCACGCATGGATTTTGAGGGACAGCGCCACCGCGTCGGCCTCTTCGTCGAAAGGCTTGTGAACCTCGCTGCGGACGGCACTCGAATGGATTCGAGCCCGTTCGATGGAGGAGGCAATCGACCTGCCCCTTGAGACAACGGCGACGAGCCGACGACGCGAGCGGCGCCCGGCAACGGGCGCTAGCAAGGCCGCCACCACGGCTACACCGGCACCATCGGCGACGACATCATGGCCGCCCTGGTTGACCGCGCCCACCAGGCCCGTGGCGTCTCAGCTGTTGCTATGGGCGACATCGGCGGCCCGGACGTCGAACGACATGATCACGGAGCTCCACCTGGCCACGACGACCAATAAGGAGCTGGGGATCATCTCCAGCATGCATCGAGCTACGGGCTCAGGCCAAAGTGGGAGCCTCCACTATGGCATCGTGAGGTACTTCCACCGTACTACATCCCAGCTGTTTGAGCTTCTTGAGGACTTCTGGCGGGGAGAGCGTCTGGCTTGCATGGCATCGCGGTGGGCTTCCACCTCCCCAATCGTCCTCGGGAGGATCGGGCGTTCCGGCAAATGTCCTTCTTCTCCGGCCACGCCCGACGAGCGGATTGAGGGTGCCACCGTCCTCCTCTTCGACAACAATGGCGGCGTCTTCTTCCGCGTGGGAACGTCACCGTCGGTGCAGCATGGACCTTGAGAGATCCAAGTAGGGCCGCCCACGTGAGCACGCCCGGCGACCTTCTCTGGCTGCCTCCTCGACTTCACCTCCTCGCCACCCACGTCGATCCGCCCGTCTCTTGCGAGCAGCTCCATGCTAAGGTGACGGTGCCGATGACCTACACCTACCGCGTCTCCTCCGCCCGACCCGCCCGGATGATCGGCTGTCCAGGGACCCTCGAGCGCCTCCATCATGCGTCGTGCATGGGCGGAACGTACCGTGCAGCCCCGCTGAGCTTCAAGTTCAGCATCTGCCCGGCGACCTCCACCTCGACTTTGCCTTCGCGACAAGGACGCCAGTGTTTGCAACGGCGACAACGACAAGTGCGGTCCTCTCGTCTTCTACTGGCGGGCCGAGTGGTCACCTCCCGATCGGTCTGCCCTTCGCCACTACGCAGGTGGGTTGGGCGGCACGTGGATGCGCCGCCTCATCGAACGGTGGGGAGATGTCATGAACCAGAATTGGGCCAGCCCGGAGTGGCTAATTGGGCCAAACGCTGACGCCGCCCAGGACCGAAGGCCAGGGGGCGGGAGCGCTGGGGGGTCGGCCTGCTGCGCCGCTTCCCCTCTCGTACAATTCGAGTTTGCTTAAGCTTTCAAGTTAGGATTATCTTAGGTAATTTTTTGGTGTGCAAGGGGCTATCTCATCTATAAGGGAGACCCTTATTAGGAAATAATAAAATAGGAATTGCTTGTAAAAGGTATCCCAATCGTATAAGGGAACGTTATAGAGATTGCTTAGATTACAAGCCCCACTAGTCGGGCTATATAAGCAAGAGGCATGTAATCTCTACGGGGTAAGCAAGCAAAATAAAAAATATCTTTCGCCTTCCAGCTCCGTGTGCCGCCTCCGCCCTCCCGCCCCATCCAAGCCGCGCCCCCCACCCGCCCGCCGCCCAAGGCCCCGTGGGCGCGCCGCCGCCGCCGGCCGCCTCCCTTCCCGACGGCTCCTCCCCCTCCTCATTGTTCGTCTTTGCCGCTGCCGCCCGCGAGAAGCCGCAGCCCCGCACGCTACCTCGTAAGCTCCAACGGTCGACGATCGTGTGTCAATTCGGCCCAATCTAGCCGAATTTGACATAAAGGCAGCCTTGAAAATGGCCCATAAATTCGTATGCTTGAAGTGTACAATATGACTATATAAATGTACATAAAAAATAATTACAAAAGACATATATATTTATATATTTACAAATTATTAATAAATTATTTTACCATGAAATATATAAAAACAATGAAATTGTAGATAACTATTTTAATACATATAAATTTTTATTAATATTTTTTAATATATAAAGAATGATAACTATGTAAATAAACTAAAGTACTTAATTAAAACTAATACAATTAGCCATAATAAATTAAATTAAACTTGAATATTTTATGTCATTAATAATAATAAAATTGTCATAATGTTATCATTTAGCTTGTTAGTTAGCCATAAATTATAATGTTTAAATAGTCATATGTTATGTTAAAATTATAATGATCATTTACATTGTTTAACTAGCCATAAATTTAAATTTTAGCTGTTTCAGGGGTAGTTTTGTTCTTCACGAATATAGGTAACATCAGATATTTTATACTTTTTTTAATATGGATAGAATGAAAAAGACAAGAACTAAAATGGATTCCGATACATCATTTAGCATCCATATTAAATCTAATACAAATACGAATATCCATATTTACTCCAAAACAGATACGTATATCGGACCGTTGGGATTCTTAAACATCTAGATCCATCTCTATTAGCGAGTGGTGCTCAACTAATAGCACCTGATGTTTTTAAATATATATGAGAAGATTATGTGGGCCATCAATGCAGATACTATATGTGTGATCAGAATTGAGAAGATTATGTCATTTGCCTTCCGTATGAAAAAATATCATTATATATAAGAGGATCATGGTTCTTGAATCGAAGATTACTTGTTTTGTACCTCAAAGTTTTGGCGTTACACAAACCAACATGGTCGTTCTCTAAAGTTGTAATCAGCAATGGGGATCCGGGAGACAATCGACCACACGAACATTACAGTGCCAGCCAAGGAGTCCTTTGATTACTTGAACACATTTGCGTGTCCGCAAATCCCAGACCTATATATAACAACAACAAATATTTCCTGAGAGGCATTACAACATCAAGATATGTTACTAATAAGGAATTAATAATGGGGAGGTCACATATATACATACTCGTCCATTCCCAGACATTGATCCTGTAATGATGTATTGGTTACCATCACCAGCCAATAGAAAATAATCAACCCAACACAGGCTTTCCCTCTGCAGTCTAGTGTTGCCATTGGAAACGGTGAAGAAGTTTCCCAAATCTGTTAAAGATGAAGCATTACAACACAATTCATTTCCAATACTATAACCGCAGCAAGGAATATTTACTGTTTTAATTATTTTATCACTGATTACCACTCCAAAAAAATCTAATTACTATAAGGAATGAAATTTTATATATGGTCTCGAGATTGCAATTGATTGGCGCATTGAATAGTGTTGTCAAACGCAGATGTATATAACGTTTGATTCTATGGCTATTTGAGTTACCATAATGACTATACTGATTCGAGAAATTTTACAATGGTTGCAAAAAGATATAGACCATCCACTGATAGAAATTGAATACTGCAAACATAGAATGTACCAATTTAAAAGTACTGAAAACTACCAAAAGTGGTGGGGATAATACCAAAATAGCTAGGCCAGTACCAAAATGGGTGGGACTAGAGTATAATTTTTTAATTTTATTATTATTAAATTATATTCGACTATGGGTAAAGCGGTAAAACTTTTGCCTCATTGAGGGTAAAGGTGGAATGTCTATACCATCATCTCGGCCTCACTCATCTCCATGTGGCAGGAGCTGCCACTGTAGCCGCCAAGCCACCTTGCTCTCGTTGCCCCTTGCCCTTCCTTGCTGGTCTTGGCGGCGCAAATATGCATCGACGCATAGGCGATGAGTGAGCTCGGACAGGGAGCTGTCAGTTTTGGGCTCTCGGCTTCACAAAGAGCTATGACAGTGCACAACAGTCTCGGCAGCTCGATGATTTTGGTGGATTCTGGCGCAAGCTCATCCCAATCGGCTACATATGTGACGACGCCGGCACAGGAGACTCCAGTTCTCTGTGCACGTGAGCTCCTCATGGAAAACAGAATCCGTCGATGTGGTAGGGAATGAGGGATGCATGACACTATGAAAGTTCGAACATCAAAGGAGGTGGGCATATTTGATGCATAGGATTCATATCTTCCATGGTCCGAGGGCAGAAAGATTGGAAGTGGTGGAGAGACGGCGGTCCGCCGTCTAGAGACCAGAAAAAGCAAGCAGAGATGTCAAAACGTACTCTTCTCATCATCTCAAGCTTTTTACAAAAGCTAATCCCTCTGTTATGTCGTAACGGGTGTTTGGATTCTAGAGACAGGGACTAGACATGACCATTAGTCTCAATTAGTCTCTCTCTCGAGAAGCTAGTGGACTAGGGACTATTAATCAGTCTTTTAGTCCCATGTTTGGTAAGTTAGACACTAAATGGAACTAAAATTTAGTCTCTAGTAGTCTTGAGGAAACCAAAGGGAGCCTTAATCAGCCAGACCAAAGGCAAGGGTAGAATCCCACCAATGGCCAATGGAATCATGGTAATGCTTATATGCGGTCGTACATGGAAGGGACGCTGACTTCAAACCGTGCCCGCGTACAGCCCACCCACGTTCTATCGCTCCCTTGAGCTCCATGGCAACCCCACGCTCCCCGGCGATCCTGCTCCCACCCCTCAAGACTTTTTTTTCGAAACCGGGTCATTGCCCGTTTTGCATTAAGAGAAGTGGGATAGTTTAGTTACATCCTAGACATACAACTGGCGAGATACCAAGGGTATACTAGGCGACACACTAACAAAAGGCACCGCTAAAACGGTGGAGCTAACAAGTTGTACTTAGGAAGAAACCTATTTTGCGACTGAGAAGAAAACCGCCTGCTCAGTGCTCGTCGTCGTCGTCAAGGCGGTTCCGGCACAAGCGGCCATGGGGGACTAGGATCTGCACCATGTCCCGTTTGTGCTGTGGGACATTACCACCGAAATGATCTTGGAATCTCTTAGCCACGGTGGAGTCCGGGGTTTGAGATGAAGCACCCTCCGTCCTCCCTTCCCATTTGTTAAGGAGGATGCGCCCGAGCCCGACGTTCAGGATTGGGATCCCGGAAGGGGAACTTGCCGCCAAACGGTCACTCCGCCTTGGCGCCCACGTCTCCTCTCGTCCGTGAGATGCGCGAGGGCGGGTGGTGAGGCCACCAACGGCTACTCTAGGGGCAGCAGGAGAGAGTCGACGAAGTCGCCCACGTCCGACATGGAGGCGGCCGCGGTGTCCGCGGTGTCGAAGGCGGCGAGTGTCCGGCAGCGATAGCGTTGTGGTGTCCGGGGCCACCGACGAAGTCGGGGGCACGACCGCATCTCACCCCGTATTTAGGACGGCGCCGGCAGAACTGGCGACTCGGGCTGTGCTGGCCGCACGCTTGCGTCCCCCTCGAGACGCGCCCGTCGGTTCCGCCTCTTGCAGCGGTGCTTGAATGCATGGGGAGGGGGCTGCTGCAAGGTGCCGACAGCCCCGCAAGACTCAGCCACAGGTGGCGTGACCCCCTCCTCCTGCTAGTGCTGTGATGCCACCTCCTGCTGTGGAACCTCCTGTGAAAGGAGCTCCGTGCTAGCGAGCTCACTCCACCTATCAACTGGTGCATCCACGGGATGTGGGGGCAGAACACCAGTGAGCTCCACCTGCACTAGATGCTGCCACCAATCGACGGGGGGCTGCTGCACCAGCCTGCATCCGCGTCCGTCTTGAATTAATTGTGGGGCAACATTGATGAAGGCCCCGACGAAGCCCACGGTGTACCTGCGAACTATCTCCAAATCGAAGCACGAACATGGATGGCGTGTATAACCTTTTGCCGATGAAGCTGGTGTAGGCTTCGGGTGGCGCTGCCGACGGAGGTGTTTGAGACCCTCCGGTTCCACAAGGAAGGCTCGACCGGCCGAGTCGGGAGCCCTCGACCGGGTGTGCGCGGCGGGAGGGAGGTGCCCGCCCGATCCTCTAGCGGAACACCAACGGCCCCCGACGAACTGTAGTTCTTGCCATAGGGGCGGAGAGATGGCACCCACCTTGACAGCCTCTTGGTGGGGTGGCTGCTGGACACCCGGTAGTGCGGTTACGGCCGCCGGCCGAAGGTGTGTGGTCGTGCACGGGCCCGGGGAGTGCTCACGTGGTCGCGGACGTCACGGTGGTCGCGACGTCGCCCCCACGGGTCCAGCCGCGGCTGCACGGTGGTCGCGGACGTCGCCCCTTGGTCTGCCGCACCGTCACCCCCCTGCCATCTTCCCGGTCGGCGTCGTCCACGAGAGGCTGAGCAGCTTCCTCCTCGGGGGAGGGCGCAAGTCCTGGCACTCCAGTATCCGGGAGCTGTAGGAGGTAGAGCTGCCCGGTCACCTCGTCGCCACCCCACATCTAGCTGGGATGTTGATGAGTCGTTCGTCGGGTATGTACCGCGGGTGCCGGCACCGGCGGTAACGAACAACTCACGATCATCATCAAGGGGCACTCCCGGGGCCGAGCTAGCTAGATCCTCGTGCAAGATGGCCCAAGCACGGCTTGGACGGACATCGCATTCCCGGCATGTCGCGGGCAACTGCGAATGCCTACCGGACGCGAACCGGAAGGCCGCATGCGCGGATGTGAGGTCTTGCCCAGCCAATCGCCAGGACAACGGGGTCAGCCCAGTGCCAAGAGGGGCACGTAACCCGTTGACGAACTGCCATGTTTTTGAAGTGCACCAGGAAGTCTTTCGGCTCGTGTCGCCGCACATTGACATCCTCAGCCCCGATGTTGAAGCGGGACCGCAGGTAATTATATACCGCAGCGGTGGACATGGGGATGGATGATCGGGGGCCGCCTACCATCCCCACCAATGCCTGGCCCAGGACATCCTCCTCGTTCTCAGTAGTTCAGTAGAGCGTGACACTATGACGATGGGGCGGAGCTCCCTGCTGGCCGCCAGTAGCGGGGTGTCGGCGAGGTCGAATTCCGGTGGTGAGTCAGTCTGAGACCGAGGAGGTGGTTGCGCCTCCTGCTGCACACTTGGGTGCGTCGGGTGTACAGCCGGCTGTCGTTCCGGTGGAGGAGGCGGAGGAGGGGGTGCACACCGCCGGCGCTCCCGCCATTGTGGGGTGGGCGGCGCGGGGGTACACGCCGCCAACACTCCTCGACATCACGGGCGCTGCCCACCTTTGCCTCGGGGTGAACCATGTCGTCTTGGGCGCGGCCCCCCTTCGCTGAGCGTTGGTCGGGCGACGGTCATCCGTCACCCGACGGCGGCCTCGTTCAGGGGCTGCGGTTTGGCGGGTTGGCGCAGCTGCTCTTCCGGCGGTGGAGGAGGTGGCGGGGGTGGCACCACAATGGAGGCGATCGTAGGCCGCCGCGGCGGAGACGGCGGCGCGAGAGGTCCGTTCGGCGCGCCTCTTGTCCCGGACGCACACTCCGTGGGCAAGCCTCTCGCGCGGTGCCCCTCCCGCCGGCCGCGAAAGGCATCGCGCCGGGAAAGTGCACTGCGCATCCGACATGGCGATCCGGAGGCAATGGAAGCATAAGCCGATCAACTCGGCGGCAAGGCCCTGGGCGACCTCGGCGGTGATCGAACCCTTCCATGCCGGCGGCTCTCCACCCGAAAGAAACCCTCCGCGTCAGGTGTGCCACGAACCCTAGCTGGATGGGACGTTGGCGGTGACGGACTCGGGCGGCGGCGTGGATTGTGTCGGAGACCAGCGCCATCGCGGGCGCTTGCGTCTCCGCGGTGGCGTCTGGGGCGTCGGCGAGGACGAAAGGATCCGTGGCGGCTGTGGCGGGGCGGTGGTGGACTGCGCCTCCGCCGGCCACGGCGGGTACTCGAGCGGATTCGGAGAACCCCTCCGAGTCACGAGGGGACAGCATCCACTCGGGACCACGGTCGAGGGTTCATCGGGCGGCGGCGGCCGGGCGAGAGACGGAGGGCGCCATCGTCCTTCGTAGAAGCGGATGGCGGGGCCACGAGCCTCATCGACCGGCCTGTCCTGCGGCGTGCCGGGCGAGCCTGACGGCCGACGAGGACTCTCTCCTCCTCCACCATGTCCGCCCAACGTCGGGAACCGAACCCGGTTCCATTGGCAGCCGGCGTCGGGCGCTCGCGGTGGGCAGCCGCGTCGGGCGAACGCGTCGGGCAGCCGCGTCGGGATGGCGGGAGACCGGGGCCGCTGCGTCGGTATGACGGGGGACCGGGCAGCCGCGGCCCGGGTAGCAGCGTCGGGCAAACGCGGATGACGGGACCGGGGCCATGCAGCCGCGTCGAGGGAACGCGGGACGACGGAGACCGGGGCAGCCGCGTCGGGATGAGGAGACCGGGGCAGCCGCGCCCGGCGGCGTGGACAGACCCGGGGCAGCGGTCTGGGGACGACGGGACGAGGGCGCGACGGAGAGGGGGCAGCCGCCGGGCAGCCACGCCGGGCGAACGCCTTTCGGGCGACCGCGTCCGGCGGCCGCGCGACGGAGAAGGGCAGCCAGCCGCGCGGGCGAACGCTTTCGGGCGACGCGTCCGCAGCCGCGCGACGGAGAAGACTGTGTCAAGGAGCAGGGGGAGGTGAGTTGGGGTGGTGGTGGTGGCGGTCATGGCCGGAGGCGGCGGTGGCGGAGACGACGCCCTCAGATCGCCCGATCTGGGAAACCCGCTTCAGTGTACCCCGACCCCCTCCCTTCAAGACTAGGACGATGGCACAGATGAATACAATGGCGGCAACTCCGACAGCTAGGCCGATTCTTCGTCCCTCCTCTGAATCTGAGGCCACCGATGACAGTGGCCAGTAGTACCTGATACCCAATGAGAGCAAGAGCAACAATGTCCGTTGTGGAATTAACATTGTTTCGGTCTGCGCACTATGTCCGTTTTGCTGTAATAACCTGATACCCAATGAGAGCAAGAGCAACAAGACGATTTTACTACCATTGACAAAATTTTATTTTTAGAGATAATAAACTTTATTTTTAAAAATGATCTCACAAAATGAAATGTCTAGAAATTGGAAAATAAAAGTACTTGTAAGTACCGTGATACTTTCCCAACCATTGTGCTAGAGTACAGACATTACCGTAATGGAGATGGCCATAGAATATGTTCTTGTATATGTACCTTTGCGGTGCCGTCCAAGGAAACACTGGTGAAAGTGATATAGTCAGGGCTCTCATCGTGTGGGTTAAACATGAGAGCCTCCACTCTGTCTGTGTGCCCTTTGAATGTTCGAATGCACATCCAGTCTTTCTCCCAGTCCCAAAGCTTGATCACGCTGTCCTTGCATCCTGACACCAAAAGCGGGAGGCTTGGGTGAACCGCAAGCGCTTGGACCCAATCTTGGTGACCATTGAATTTCTTCACCTCATCCAGCTCCAATGTCTTGCATGAACGCACGTGGATGTACCCATAGCCATCACCAACCACAATCCAATGCTCACGAGCAATAAATACGCAGTATCGGACTAAATAGAAATCTTGTACGATTTGCAATGCCATCAATCTTGCCTGCCCTCCAGAAAAATGAATTCACAAGGATGGAAAAAAAAAAAATCCTTATCTAGATCAGTATATAGTCGCGCCCATGTGCAAGAGGAATGCGGCAAATTATATGTACCCCAGTCTCATAGTTCCAAATGGAGATATGACCATCGTAGTGACCAGCCAAAATCCTGGATGACAAAAAGATTTAATAATGAGATACTCCCTTCAACCCAAAAAAATAGTTCATTTTTGCTATTTATCTGAAAATTTTGACCAAATGTGCAGCAAAAATGATTATCTTTTGGGATGCAGGAGCATTAGGACAACAATCTATATATACTTGAAGTTTTAATATATATATGCTGCTTTTTCATAGACTAATCCATCCATAATACTTGAAGTTTTAATATTTGTAGGATATATTAGTGTTACATAGAAATTAGCCATGCATATATACCTATTCGTTGAAGTTGCTCCTTGCTAGTTACAGGAATAAATACCTAAATATCATGACCCAGGAAATAGGGCCTGAGGGGACAGGCCCGCAGGCCCAAGGGGCGGCGCCCCCCTCGGCCTCGCTCGCGCCCGCCCGCCGCCGCCCTCCCTTCCGCGGATTCTTCAGCAATTAATTCGGGAATAAAGGAGGAAAATATCTAGGATTATCTTTAGGCATTTTGGTGTGCAAGGGGCTATCCCATCTATAAGCGAGACCCTTATTTGGAAATAAATAAATAGGATATGCTTGTAAAAGGTATTCCAATCTATAAGGAAATCTTTAGAGAGATTGCTTGAGATACAAGTCCCACTAGCCGGGCTATATAAGTAAGGGGTCTGTAATCTTTCAGGGTAACAAGCAATAAAGAAATTTTATCCCAACCTCTCTTCCTCTCCCCTATCTCCTATCTCCCCCCCTGCCCCACGCCCAAGCCCGCCGCGCCCAAGCCCCGCCGCGCCGCCGCCGCCGCCCGGGCGCGGCTGCCCCGCCGCCGCACGCCACCACCACCACCATCGCCTCCGTCCCCTTCTTCCTTCCTCAATCCCCCAATTCTCGTGTCGGTTCGGTCCAATCTAGCTGAACCTCGACGGTGGTATCCGGAGACCACTACGATCCACCCACCACCATGGACACCGAATCAAAGAAGGCTGGCCAAGAACTTGGGGATGAGTTAGCCAAGTTCAACACTAGGATGGACAAGATCGCAGGATAAGCTCTCCATCCTCTCAGGCGACGATCCAAATCGATCAAGCGCCGCCAACAACTCCATGACGCCGAGATTGAGATGAAGACGATCTTTGAGACAAAGAGCCCGCGACTTCATCAAGAAGAGGACTGATGGCAAGCGAGAACCTCGACAATCAGGTCACAAAGAAATGATCCGAGAACCTGATGAAGGGCTACTTGGGGCGAAGGCTGCGCGCCAGCAGTACGCCATCAGCCAGGGCGCATGCGCCGCCCCCTCCTCCCCTCCGGTCGACACCTTCCCGTGTCTCGTGTCCCGCCCGCACAAATTGTCCTTCCCAACCTACGATGGCAAGGAGGATCCCCTCCCATGGATCAACCGCTGCGAGCAATTTTTCAGGGGACAAGGTACGCCAGCCTACCGAGCAAGTCCGGTATGCTTCCTATCATCTCACACGGAGGAGCACAAAGAATGGTACATGAGGCTATCCCAGGAGAAACCGGTGGCAGATTGGGCTAGCTTCCCCCAATACGTCAACGAGCGCTTCGCCCAGCTGAACGGCGGAATCCGCTGGGTGAGCTGGCATCACCGAGGAAGACAGTAACGTCCATGAGTACACGAGCAGTTCCTGGCACACGTGGCACGCGCAGGCAACCTCGACGATCAACAAAGCCGTCAATATCTACACACGGGCCCGGGCGAACTGCTCAAGACGGATGTCGAAATGCAGAACCCCAAGGACATGGAGGCAGCCATGTCTCGCCAGGGCGTCTGGCGACGCCTCGCCATCCTCTACAACACCGGCAAGCCAGCACCGGCGGGGGCAGGCGCGCCGCGCCCCTCCCCTGCAGGCCGCCCCCCCAGCGTCTTCCTCTTCAGCGGCACCGACTCGGCCATCAAGCGGCCGACGCCCGATGACGGAGCGACGCAAGGCCGGACTCTGCGTCAATCGACGAGCCGTTCACACGGGGTCATAAGTGCAAGCACCTCTTCGACATCACGGTCTTCAACGACTAAACCGACGATACGACAAACGCCCCACTGGCGGACGTCAAAGAGGAGCCAGCTGACCTGAAGGTCCTCATCGGGGACCCCGAGTCCCCTAATGCGTGGTGCTCATTCTCTCTACCCCGTGGAAGAGAGTGAGGGCGAGGGTTCGATCCCCGATCAGATCGCCATAGTCGCTGAGGGTGGCCGCCATCATCTCGAGTTTGTGGCATAAGTCGGTGATCGTTGAGGACCACATCGCGAGAACCTTATTCTCAAGGTAGAGCCAGGTGTCGTCTTGCGTTCATCTTGCGGTTCATAGTCGACCGCTAGAGGTTGGCATGGATCGTGATGTACATCAAGGTGAGCACCGTGCAGTTCATCTGCACCCGCGCCGGGCGATCAGCGTTGACGACGTCGGAGAGGACGTGATCAGTGAGGGCATATTTTCCTAGGAAGATGAGGAACATGGACTGCTAGCGGTTGTAATTGTTGACCGGTCGCGATATAGGATCGGGGGGCGAGCACCTTGATGTTGAGGACGGAGATGGCCGTGCCGTGGATGGCGGCGTGCTTGGTCTCATATGCATCGAGGATAGAGCCGCGATCCACCTCTGCCTGAGGCGGTGGGCCTCCTCGCCGCGCGCGCTTTGTGGGTTTGGCATTCGGCCGGTCTCAGCCATTGTGGTGCGGTCGCGGGCGGTGCAGATCCATAGATCACGGAATGATGACGCCGGCGAGCAGGCTCTATGGCAATGGGGTAGATGCACCTCGGGCTAGCGTGGGGAGGCGCACGCATCAACGGGGTAGAGGACTGGCGTGTGGTGGTGACACAACGATGACAGTAGAGGCTGAGCAATCGGTATGACCGGTGGCGGCGGCAGCTAGGGTTAGCGGAAGCGAGAGGTCGTGGATACTAACCATCTCGTGATACCATGTTAGAGTGTGAATAGGGGAATAGTCAATACATTACTGTGAATGATCAGCATTTACATGTATAGACAATATGGGAGCAGGGCAGGCCCACATACCAGATTACATTCTAACATAAACAAACCATGATTTGACGTATTGGATGCTTATTTATTATGCAAAGTACCATAAGAAGAAGCAACTTACCATGGCTCCGTTGGATGCACATCCATTGAAACCAAGTAACCCTTCCTCTCAAAGGTGCATATAATCTAAAGAAATCATTGTTGGTAAAACGAACCAGTCAACACAAATAATCAATATACCTGTGTGCGCAAGCATGTGTTGTAAAGACAAAGTCTCTCACCTTTGTGTGCGATTGGAATGGCTGCCGCCAAACGGTAAATAGGCACAACATCAAGACCATGATAAAACAACAAAACATGGTACAAATGTGAATGGAGTAAATTAATGCATGTGATGTCCAAATGGTACATCAAAACCATGATAAAACAACAAAACATGGTTCAAATGTGAATGGAGTAAATTAATGCATGTGATGTCCAAATGGTACATGACCTAAAATCAGTGCAAAAGAAACCATAGAAAAGACTTACCTCGAAATACATTCTCTCTCCCGCTGGGTGGCAAACAAGCACTAGAGGTACCTGATGAACCTTACCTCCGATATGTTGTCTGAATTCTGGCAGAAAGTTATCGTCCACATCCACTAGAAATTCGTGCGCTACACAACACTCTAGGATCACATTGAATGCTTCCAAGTTCTCTGGAGGCTGTTTTTCCATCCATACAAGGAAGGTGCGAGTGGTTCTTGGCAGAATAGTGCCTTGGAGCTTGGAGATCAGTCCATCGATAAACCTCTCTGAAAGTACTGGAAAACACCTAAAGGCAACAAGATCATTCGTGTTATTGGTCAGGCGCAATGGGCAGGAAATCCGTTTGTCTGGCTCGAACTTGGGGAACTGAAGCTTGGACTGATGGACATGAAGCAACCCGCGCTCAGTGGGCATGGACAGTCTTATCTGTGTGTGCATGCACGAAAATAGTTAATCATGCCTCATAGAAGACCATCAAACAAACTGGGCCCAATGTTTTATATATAGCAAAGAATTACTACAATTTGTGGGACGAATTGAAAAGACAAGCAAATTCGATCTAACTTCATATTTCAATTTTATTTTTTGCTCAAATTTACAAATATCTTCAAGGACAAGTCATGCTTGTAGATATTGATGGTACGGAGTATTACTTGAGTTCCTGCTCAGACCTTACAAACTCTTTTGATGAACCATGATCTTGGAACCAGGCATTGCACACGGTGGGTTTCCATAGTCATCCAATTTTGTTAATATCAAACAATAGATATATACCAGTCTTGATTCAAATTATTTGGACAAATATTGTTGGATTAGGATCAAATGACATAAAACGATTTTACAAGTTACAATATTACAAGAATCATTTCAGTACTTATTGTTCCTAATAGGAATGTGTACAGAAATTAATAAAATATCCAGCAATAGTCATGATTTATGAAAAGTTAACTTATGTTTTACCATAAAGCCTATTTTGAAATAATGCCATCCAATTCTGATATTACAAATGATGGAATTACAAGTTAAATGTTCTAAGAAACAAGAAAAAAATACAACAAAATTCTTATATAATTTTGGTATTAAAAAGAGTAGGGCTGTATTATTTGTAACCATCATTTGTTATCAATATAGGGAATCTGATTAACTGAAATTTTCGTTTTTATGTAATATAGAATTCAATGAAGTTCTCAATTATCTTACAGAATGAATTGAGTACTACTAGTAAGAAGAAGATGATGCTTATATATGTTCAAGGTTAGTATGATTAATGTCGTACATTATTATGTACCTGTCAAGACATTTTTGATATATTCAAGTTACTTGATGTGCTCAGTTCAGAATTCAAATCTACTGTGGATGTTAGCTTTGCGTGCGCTATTCACAAATGGAATCATTTTTAGCTCCTGATTTGTTCATTTATTTTGTGTTTGAATTTTGTTGTATGGTAATATGTATCTTGTGTCAATGTGCACAAATTTCAGCATTAACTGTTGTCTGATACATAAATGTGCATGATGGTAAGGTTTGCAAATATACCAGCTCTAGTGATAACTCGTCAGACCTTTCCACTTCCTTAAGCCTCTCAATTATATGTTGTACACTTCTGGGTCTCTTCTCTTGTTTTCTTTTAGTACACTCCTTCGCAATGTTAGCACATACTCGTATTTGTTCCAACTCAGTATCTTCAAGTGATTCTTCCGACCTGTTCCTCCAACTATCAAGTACCTATAAAAAAATTGTAATATTGAGTTCTGATTTGTGGAACTAATAGACTAGCGAACAATACCTTTTTATGTCATCTAGAACAGTGAAACAAAAAAAAAAACATATGGTTGTAATGTTATGGCATGGTCAATCCCCAAAGTTACTAGATAACAAAGAAATAAGTACCAATATGGTTGTGAAACAAGAGTAACAATAAACGCCTCGGATCATGCTTCTGCACTAAATTGTAATTTCTTACTTCCTCAATTGCTTCATACTTCTTTCCCGTCAGTATCTCTGTAATTATTACACCAAGACTGAAAATGTCATAATAACGTGTGACTACTGCATGGTTGTCGTACGACTCTGGTGGCAAATACCCCCTGCATGAATAATACCAGTTAATGTGGGCGGGAGTGGTGCATATATACAAACCGTATTATATACCAAAACCAGAGCTTACATTGTTCCAGCTACTTTTGTTGCCATAATCTGGCTTTGCCCTTCATCAAAGCACCTTGAAAGACCAAAGTCGGCAATTTTTGGCTCCATGTTATCATCCATCAGGATATTAGCAGGTTTAAGGTCTAAGTGAAGAACACGATTTATGTGCAGGAAATTCAAACCCTCACAAACTCCTTTGATTATTTGATAGCGCTTTCTCCATGGAAGTCCAGACGACGCATCTTTAAAGGGGAAAAAAGCATGCAAAACGGGGCAAGGTTTAGTAAATTGTTCTGCTGAAGTCCTTACTTATCATCAGGGTCTGTTAAGTTTGGATTATTATTTGCAATTTTTTGGGCTGGTCATTCGATTTAGTATCTACTACTACTACAACTAATAGCTACGAAAACAATCCAATCCATCATTGAAGTGACATTTTAATATTCAGATGGAACATATATACAGTATACGTAAGACATCATAGTTTTACCTACCAGTGATATATTCATGAAGACTCCCCTTTGGTACATACTCAAAACAAAGCAACCGTTGTCGTACATCTGCCATGACATATTTTTGTTGTACAACTCCATACTACCTTGTGTGTCAGCACAATATCCTAGAAACCGCACTATATTTTTGTGCCTCACGTCCATCATAGATTCAACCTCTCGCTGGAACTCTGTCTCTTCAATAGATGCGTTGGATAGCTTCTTCACTGCGACCGTCCCAGTCCCAAGGATTCCCTGCAGCAAAAAATATATATTCACCTCTGGAGATTTCATGATATTGGGATCTGCTGAGATCTGTTGCTGGAGGAGGAGGACGTAGTACGTACCCTGTAGACTACTGCAAATCCACCTCTGCCGATTTCAAGATATTGGGAGAAACTACCCGTGATTTCATCCAAGAGTGAGAATGGCAGTGCCTTGGGTTTCATGCTCTCATCGACCAGCATGCCCTCCAAATCAATCCTAGCGCAAACTTGATGATCCATTTGCGATTACGCACGCGGCACCACTGTAAAAGAGAACACACACGTTATCCATTTATGATTTATTTTCTATTAATAAGGAGACAATAATTCATTAGCTAGCACAGAAATCTTATATATCACTTTTACTTTCGTTTCAGCAAATAATAGATGAGTAGGTGTGTTAAAGATTATAAATGACGTTCTGATTTTCCTACATAGAAATAGGGTAGACTAGTCGCCATTCGCAAACTTCTCACGGTGTGACCGGTTAGAGTAGTGAGGTTCAGGACTCACCCATCCAACACTGGTTTGAAGCTTGGCACCTTCTTATTTTCAAAGTTATTGGAGGGTCTTATCTTATAATCCAGTTTTTATCCGGGGGCCCTGGGCGCCTCCGGTAGCCGTCGTCGGTACGGCCGATCTCTCTTATGTACACAACTACTTATATATATTCTGTAGATAGACATATAAAAAGCTAGAACGTCTCGCAATCTGGAATGATGGGGAGTAGCATGTTGTTAGCAAGGGTGTTAATCGCACGCTAGCCAACTACAGGAAATTATTTAGGGCTAATTATTGCCTAAGCTAATAAGTAACCTGCAGGTGATCCAAACAACAAGAACATGGTTGAATAAGTTAGTGGATAATGTGTCTTGCTGACATTTAGAACATAATTGCCAATGTTAGTTGATCATAAATGCATCCGATAGTGGACCGATGAGGTGGATAGCTTGCATGTTGAGAAGTGATGGTGTGGTATGTCAGTATTAGTGGGTGCCATGACGCAAGAAGATGCTACAGAATTAGCTAGTGGAGTTTATCTTTATAATAAATGCATGTGATTGATAGAGGAATGATGAGGTGGATAAATTGCATATTGAGAGGAGACAACTAGATTAGTATATGAAAAGGCGCTAGGAGGTTCTAGAGAATCAGCCAGTTGGAAATCTATGTTTATAAGAGATACAAGTAGATTGCTTTTTTGGCCGACACCCGTGGTTAGCATGGACGACCGGCCGGCTAAGCGGAAGGTCGATGGCATGTATATTATGTCCATGAATTGAATACCGAAAAAAAAGACTACGCCGTGCTGCTATGTCGTCATGTGGGTTTTTTGGATTGAAGGTCGCTAAACGATTACTGGCCCCATAGATAGATAGATACAGATAGCAAATATCTTATCTTTTATTTAAATAAAAGGTCGCTAAACGATTACTGGCCCCATAAGTATGAATTAGTTTGAGATGATCCTAGGCAAATGGTGAATCATGGCCATCATGGTTGATCCATGAAATTGATCTAGAAGATGATCAAGTGTATGGACATGGAAAAGAAGAAAGACAAAAACAAAATGAGCTTAAGACAAAGGTATAATGGCCATTTTGTTTTGCACTCAGGCATTATAGTGGCTGTGAGTGATTTAGGATTAACAGCTGAACTATTAAGAGCAGAAATACTTCTTAAACTTTGATCAAGTGCCACTATGTATAATCATTCATGTCGATGCATTAGGACCTAGTGTGCTAACTCCTAACTCTTGAAAAAATGCTTTGCAAAATGCTAACACTCGTGCACATAGAGTACACATCAAAGAGTTGGCAACTTGGAAGCAAGGGCTAAGAGAAAAGACATGGAAATGCAGCTTTTTCATTGACCGGATGCTGGAGGCCAGGTGACCGGATGCAATAGGTATTCTGTCCTTATGGGCAACATGGCACAACGCGACCGGATGCTGGACTAGACGCGGCCTGGACCACAGCCGAGTTAGGTTCGAAGTCGGATGATCTAGAGTAAAAGTGACCGGTGCGTCTTGTCAACGCTTAAAATTTGGCACGTGATGACAACACTAACCGGACATGTCGGTTGGAAAGTGCAAGGGACCGTCGCGTCCGGTGCATCTAATGGACACTTTTCGCATCTAACTGGACTTGTTAGGTGCGCTTGACCGTGCGTCCCGTCGGCCACGACTATGTGGTAGTTTTCCCCAACTAATATGTTTGATCCTTGGGGGCTATAAATGCTTGGTGGTCGGCTCCAAGGTATGTCTCTTATCATTTATGATTTTTCTAACATTCCTTTGAGCCAAACAAACCTCCTCCACTCTTTCTCTCAAGCTTGCTTGCATACTTGAAGTGAGATTGAGTAATCTTAGTGCATTGCTTGCTTGGTTGCATCTTGTGGTACTTGAACATTGTTGTGGCTGGCGGATTTCTTGTTACTCTTGGAGAAGTATCGCTCCGGTCGGCTCGGAGGTTCATTAGTGTTAGTCGGCATACCCGGAGACTAGCTTGTCGATGCACAAGTGAACTCGGGTGAACAAATCATCGTGTTCATTTACTTGGTGATTGGCTTCCTATTATCTTCATCACGATGATGATTGGTTCATTGCCTCTATGCATTGGTATAACAAGCTCACACCTTACCTTGCATTACTTATATCTTGCTTGTGTAGCTTGTGTTGCCAAGTAGCTAGTTTAGTTGCTAAGTAGCTTTGCTAGTTGTCTCTCTAGTTAGATAAGTAGTAACTTAGTTCTTGTGTGATTTATAGACATTATCAACTAGAATTGTGGATATGTGGCTTGCAACACTTTTAGAGCCACGAAAAATTGTATTGTGTCATTTATTATACTATTCAAGTTTGCTTAGTGTCTTTGTACAACTTTTATTAGGCTATTCACCTCCTTAATGATATTAGGACCTTTCAGTGGTCACCAGTGGTGAGGCCAAGGATGGCAGCGTGTGCTGGAGGTCGCGGCTAGGGCAGGGTCTAACACTCTGCCCTCCAAAGCCGCACCGCACAGCCCCTCCGAGGGGCGTGCACGCATACACATAGCACCATATTTATACTTTCGTCGTCACTTCATGTAAAAGGGTTGACCCGAAGCTGTTATGGCTGGAAGACAAAGGCTTATAAGTTGGCTCCATCATTGCAGAACTAGCAAGGTGGGTACTAAACATGTGCACCAAACACTCATGGACTACTATTGGGCCACATCCAAATTAGGCTGTGTGTCACATATACACCCCGAAAAGGACTCGATGTCCTCATTGAGTGTGAACTTAACCAGGACCTCCCCTCTTGGCACACAAAACTGTGCGCCTAGTGCCAACACATGTCCCATGTCATGCACTCCACAGAGCCTACACACGTGATGAGCCCCATGTCCACACCAAAGGCCCGTACGTGCCCGGGGCTGTGAAGATCAACTTTGATACCGCCTATAACACCCCACCCTCCAAAGCCGCACCGCACAACCCTTATGAGGGGCATTCACCTATGCACATATCACCCTGTTTACACTTTCATCCTCGGTTCATGTAAAAGGATTAAACTGAAGGTGTTATGGCTAGAAAGCAAAGGCTTATAAGTTGGCTCCACCCTTGCTCAACTAGCAAGGTGGTACTAAACATGTGCACTCAACACTCATGGACCACTACTGGGCCACATCCAAATTGGGTCGGGTGTCACAGAAGGGGAGAAACGAAGAGAGAAAGAGAGAGAGAGAGAGGCGGTGGCAGAGGCTGAGAGCTTGAGGGATTGTGCATAGTCTTTTGATTATTCCTTTCTTAGGATTGAACGGTTACATAGCCCCATGTACATACAGTCCTAGGAGTCCTAGCCCCTAAGCAACCTAAACCTAACCTACGGCGGTAGCAGATGAATAGTACTGCGGTGATAAAATACCCCCTCGGTACTTTTCACCGGTCCGCTTTGGGCCCAACGCCCCTCCTCGGACGCTTGTCAGCTCATTCTCTTCACCGACAAGTGCATCCCATGTTGGATGTGTAGTAGTATTCCACCCATACCCACTCGGCATGTCCTAGTGCTGAAATAAACCTAATGATTGATGTCATCGAGTGGCATGAGTCCTATGAGGGCTTATCAATGTAGCCTTAAATGAACTACGGGTGGTCCCCTTGTTGGTTCCCGCTTGTGCATTGTAGTAAGTATGGGTCACGGAATAAATGTTCTGAAGTCGAGGTGGCCCAACGCAGTGTTGGCGCGTTGGGAGCGAGGAAGGTGAAGACGATCGCTAGATCTTCAAAGCCGAACGTGTTGGTGGCGATGTCATCAAGTATAGTATGGTGGCGAAGATGAACTCATCATTTCCATGGTCATTTGGCAATAGTCTAGGGCCATGAAAACAATAGCGTGCTATAGCGCTGAAATAGCGCGCTAATAGCGCCGAAATAGCGCGCTAATAGCGGCCAGAAACACCTATCGCAATGCCAAATAGCGCGCTATAGCACGCTATAGCGCCAAATAGCGCGCTAGTAGCATGCTAATAGCGTTTTGGCTAACCTCCCGCTAAATTCTATAGCCCGCAATTTTTTCATGGGTCCGTGGTGATGATTGTGGAGGCCAATGTGGACATTCATGATGTAGAGTACGTGACGGTCTACATTGTTGATAAAGATTAGAGTTGGCATTGGTAGAATGGGCCAGGCCTCAATCTGGAAGGCACTTGATGCGGGTGCTTGAGCGTTCAGCGTGGATGTCCTTGTGGGAAGAGCAACTAATAGGAGATGTGGGTCTAAGGTCCCAGAGGTACCTGCAGTTTAGCAAATGAGAAGTCGCTGGGATGTAGTAGCATCGATTGTTGAGGATGACACCATGTTGCAACGGCCATGCTAGAGCCGTAGCTTGGAGCTTGATAGTAGTGTAGGTGATTGGAGGAACGGTCGCCGTACACAACAAATGACAAAAAATTTGAGAGGCAAATAGGTCGACGAGGTCGTTGAGGTTGGTGAACTCTAGGAGAATGTTGACATCACATGCTTTTGCGTTATTGCTGTAGCCAACTCGTAGTAGCGATGCCGTTGTTGGGGTGATGTAGGGATTGGTGAAGATCGATGTGCGTTGTGTTAGGTGTGGTCGCACAAGAGCCTTTGTGATGGGCTAGGAGGAAAGGCACCTCCATCTCTCGATAGCCGTTGTTGCTCATCTCATTCCTTGAGTATACCCCCGAGGTTGCTAATGAAGTGGCGTACTTTGGTCGGCTCTTTGGTGATGTTGTTATGCCAAATTGGTGTAGTGAAGAAGTTGATGTAGTCATCCACAGCGTGCTTTGCCGCTTGGGGGGTAGACACGATGCCAAGCGTGCACCAGCTCATGGGGAGGCCGATGGACATTTGTACATATTGTAGCTGTTTTTATTAAATGAAATATTTCAAACCCAAGTACCATGTTGTTGGGGGTATGTCACCATCTAAAGCAGACTGTGTGGCCATTGAGCCATCACAATGGGCCTGTCGCATCGTCATTCGTGGGGGTAGACGACTTGTCATGGTGTTGTTGGGGGGTCGGCAGTGATTCCATTGCCGTCAATTGCATCCGCTAGCTGTTGCGGAGGTATAGGCACCTTGAGGGGCATCCTTGGTGTTGGTAGTGTAGCCGATGGTGCCATTGTTGAAGCCGAAGAAGCTGGGTACTCCTAGAATGGTGTGTTGGGTTAACCTTGATGCTTGATGAGGAGGGCTTAGTAGATGGCGTCGAAAGGGAGAATGAGCGAGGATTCAAATTTGAATGACCGCAAGTTCGGTTGGTCTCGACGTGTCGATGGTGGCCGCGCCCACGACGCCGTGTCGTCAAGCGCTTGCATTCCCGCCCAACTTGTATCCATGTTTTAGCTGTTTTTCTTTAAGTAACCGTGTGTTGTAAAGCCTTGGTATAAAGTTGGATTGTTAGAGAGTGTGTTATCGCGGTGTGTTGGTTGTAAACACATTTGTATCACATATTGTCAAGAGCTAAAAGGGGCGCTGTCACCCTGGCAGTTCCCGACGTGATCTTGATCTGTTCATCCGTGTTCATCGCTTAGGATTAGCCAATCTTTGTGATTTGTGTTTGTGATCGTGTTCCCGGTACAACACGTGGTATCGGAGCCATAATCACACACAGATCAATCACCACAACCACCAAAATCGACCATGTCAGAGCGGGGTGCCGGCGAAGGCGACGGGGAGCAGATCCGGTATCCGACGCTCACTTCCACCAACTATACTAGTTGGAGCATCAGGACGCAGGCGATCATGGAAGATCAAGGTGTTTGGGAGGTTGTGGAGCCGACGGGGGAGGCGGTAGCCCAGAATCCGGAGGCAATCACGAAGAGAAAGGCAAAGGACACCAAGGCGCGGGCACATTTGCTCCAAAGCCTTCCCCGACGACCGCCATGCAAAAGTTGCTGTGGAAGAAGTCCGAAGGAGGTCCGGGACTCGCTCAAGGCGAGATTCGTGGGGGAGGAGCGTGTCAAGGAAGCCAGGTTGCAAAATCTGATGACGGAGTTTGATGGATTGAGGATGAGGAAGGATGAGTCAGTGGACTCGTACTCCGGCAAGCTGACAAGCATATCATTCCGGTATGCGAGCCTAGGCGGGGTACTGTATGATGCGGCTCTCGTGAAGAAGATGTTCAACACGGTGCCCGAGAAATTCATTCAATTGGTTGCCAGCATCGAGCAACATTCTGATCTCAAGAAGCTCTTGTTTGATGATGTGGTTGGGCGGTTGAAGACCTTTGAGGAGCGCGTCAAGAACGGCATTGATGGCGCACGATCTGACACCCGCCGTGTGTTGTTGACGCAGCGGTGGGAAGCTCGCGTAGCGGCGTCGCCGGGGAAGGATCGAAAGCAAAGCCAAAGCACCCGGGGTGTGGAGGGAGCCGCAGCATGGGCGTGGCCGAGGCGGTAGCGGTGGCGGCCGTGGAGGTCGTGCGCATGGCTCGCCGGGACGCGACAAGAGTCATATCAAATGTTTCAAGTGCAAGAATTATGGGCACTATGCAAATAGATGCCCTGGAGGTGAAGAGAAGAAGGAGGAAGCACACCATGTCAAGGCGGTGGAGTTTGAGCCGGTGGTGCTGCTCGCCGAGGTGGGCGTGCAGGAGCAAGCTGACTCTGGAAGGCTATTGTCGGACGACGTATTGTCGGACGACTGTCAGCTTGCCTTGGTAGAGAAGAAGGTGTTCCCCGAAATGCTCTACACCGACTCGAGCATCCAAAGGGTGATGTGTGGTACCTCGACAATGGAGCGAGCAACCACATGTCCGGAGACAAGGAGAAATTCAGAGATGTTGATCCAAACATCACAGGGAAGGTAACCTTTGGGGATGGGTCAACCATTGATATTGAGGGTAAGGGTTCTGTACTGTTTCAAGGAGAATTAGGTGATCAGTGGCTGTTGCATGATGTCTATTACCTTCCTAGACTAAAGAGTAATTTGGTTAGCCTTGGTCAGTTGAATGAAGTGGGGTATAAAGTTGTGATGGATGATGACTTGCTTGAAGTAGTACAGAAAAGCACTGGTAGAAAAATGATGCATGTTCGAGAGAGCAAGAAATAGATTATACAAGATTAGTCTGAAAACTATTGAACCTGCATGTCTGTTAGCAAATGTGAGTGATGTGTCATGGCTTTGGCATGGTAGACTTGGACATGTGAATTTTCAGTCTTTGAAGATGTTGCATGAGAAGGAGATGGTAGGGGGTGTACCATTGATTAACCATCTTGATCAAGTCTGTTAGTCATGTTTAGCAGCAAAACAGACAAGGTGTCCAGTTCCACACTATTCAAATTGGAGAGCAGATGAGCCTCTAGAGCTTCTGCATGTAGATTTGTGTGGACCAATCACTCTAGAGACTACTGGGGGCAGTAAGTACTTCATGCTCATAGTTGATGATTGTACTAGATGGATGTCTGTTTCAATCTTGAAGACAAAAGATCAAGCCACTAAAGCTTTTGCCAAGTTTAAAGCAGAAGCAGAAAATAACTTGGGGTATAAAGTGAAGTGTGTGAGATCAGATAGAGGTGGTGAGTTTCTAGCAGCTGCATTCAAGGAAATCTGTGACAAGGCAGGGATCAAGAGGCAGCTGACAGCACCCTACACACCTCAACAAAACGGTGTTGTAGAGAGGAGAAACAGAACTGTCATGGAGATGTCAAGATCAATTTTGAAGAGTATGAAGGTACCAGGGAGGTTCTGGGGTGAGGCAGTAAGACACTCAGTGCATCTACTGAATAGGCTTCCTACTAAACCAATGGGGTTTAGAACACCTTTTGAAGCATGGAGTGGTAGAAGACCACAACTTGGGCATATTAGAGTGTTTGGTTGCAAAGCACATGTCAGACTAGCAAAACCACATCTCAAGAAGCTAGAAGACAGGAGTGTGCCCATGATGTATCTAGGTGTGGAGGAAGGAAGCAAAGCTCATAGACTGTTTGATCCACAGAGTGGGAGGATAGTAGTGAGCAAAGATGTTGTATTTGAAGAGGGTGAATGTTGGCAAAGGGAATGCGAGAAAATTCAGATTTCACGCGATGGAAGAAAATGGAGAAATTGCAAAGGCAACGTAACCGCCGCAATATTGACGATGGTGGAAATAACCATGATGATCAAGCTTCGTGGGAGCACCGGGACACTTAGATGCTATTGGTGGAGATGAATCGGATCAGCATGCAACCGAAGTTTGTTGCGAGAGAATGGAGAGAATTCATGGCAGCAAGGAAGTGGTGGCTCAAATAGACACATCGTGAGCGCATCGCACAAATGCCAGAGAGAGCTCAATTAATCATGGAGAAAGTGCAAATGATGCAAAGACTTGATGACAACATGGACATTGATCATGATGATGCTCCATTGAGGTTCAGGAGTATCTCCGAGGTGTATGAGGATGCAGAAGAGGTGGAGTTAACCTCTGGTTCAGATGATGATATCAATGTCCTGTTGGCAGTGATGGATGAGCCAAATTGTTTTCAAGAGGCGCTTTGTTAGTGATGACCGGAGAACAACAATGGACGGTGAAATCCATCCATCAACAAGAACAAAACCCGAATTTGGTGAAGTTACGAGCTGGACATAAACCCATTGGATTGAAATGGGTGTATAAACTGAGAAGAAATGCAGTGGGAGAGATTGTGAAGCTCAAAGCCAGGTTGGTGGCTAAGGGCTATGTACAGAAACATGGGATTGACTATGGTGAGGTGTTTGCACCTCGTTGCAAGACTTGACACGCACAAAAGCAAAGTTGTTACCGCTATGGCGACTAACTGGGGCTAGGAGGTGCATCATCTTGATGTTAAGACTGCATTCTTGAATGGAGATCTGGAGGAGGATGTGTTTGTCTCACGCCCGGATGGGTATGCAAAGGAAAGGGAAGGAGCATATGGTTTACAAGCCGAAAGCAAGGCATTGTATGGCCTTAAACAGTGCTCCTCGAGCTTGGAATATAAAGCTAGACAAAAAGTCCGAAGAAGTTGGGTTTCAGAAAGTGTGCAAGTGAAGTAGCTGTTTACATGAGAGGATCTGGAAGTACAAGAGTGATTCTTGGTGTTTATGTAGATGACTTGATTGTGACTGGGGGTGACCCATCAGAGATTGTAGAGTTTAAGAAGCTGCATGACCTCTGAATTTGAGATGAGTGATCCGGGAAAGCTATCATTCTACTTGGGAATAGAGGTAGAGCAGAAACCGACGCACAACAATCAAGCAAACTAGCTATGCTAAGAAAGTCTTGTCAAGGTTTGGGATGGTAGATTGCAATCCAACCAAAGTGCCTATCAATCCGTGTACTATACTTTTTGAAGATAAGCAAGGCATTGCTGTTGACTCAACAGAGTATAGGAGGGTGATTGGGTGCTTGAGATACTTGTTGCACACTAGGCCGATTTGGCATATTCAGTTGGTATGGCTAGTAGATTCATGGAAAGACCCACTATGCTGCATCACAATGCAGTAAAGCAAATCCTGAGATACTTGCAGGGTACTTTGAACTATGGATTAGTTTATACCAGAGAGGGGAAAGAAGAAATCCTGACAGGCTATTCAGACAAAGGATCTAGCCGAGATAGAGATCATAGAAGGAGCACAGGGAGGGATGGCTTATCCGAATGGTGGGTTGATTAGTTGGTGTTCACACAAAGAGAAGAATACACCTTTGTCAAGCCGTGAATCTGAGTTTATGGCAGCAAAAAGGCAGAAAATGCAATGCATGCCAAGTGGCTCGTGGCTTGCCGAGTGAACCGACAGAGAAGAAACCACGGTGTGTGACCATCTTTGTCGACAACAAGTCTGCCATTGAGTTGATGAAAAATCCAAAGGTTCCATGGTCGAAAGCAAACATATTGATATCAAGTTCCACTACATCGAGAGAGTGTGTCGAGAGGGGAAAAAACTTGAAGTGAAGTGGATTGGTACAATTGAGCGTAAAGCTGATTCTCCGACAAAAGCAATGGGTGTGACAAAGCTTGGGGAGATGAGGCACATGCTCGGGTCGAGAGTTGTTAGTGCAGGAGCATCAAGCTTAAGGGGAGATTGTTGGGTTCACCTTGATGCTTGATGACGTGGAGGAGGGCTTAGTTGATGGCGCCGAAAGGAGAATGAGCAGGATTCAAATTTGAATGAGTGCAAGTTCAGTTGGTCTCGATGTGCTAATGGTGGCCGCGCCCACAACGTCGTGCGCGTCAAGCAGTTGCATTCTGCCCAACTTGTATCCATGTTTTAGCTATTTTTCTTTAAGTAACCGTGTGTTGTAAAGCCTTGGTATAAAAGGTGGATTGTTAGAGAGTGTGTTATCGCGGTGTGTTGGTTGTAAACACATTTGTATCAGACATTGTCAAGAGCGAAAAGGGGCGCTGTCACCCTGGCGGTTCCCGACGTGATCTTGATCTGTTCATCCGCGTTCATCGTTTAGGATTAGCCAATCTTTGTGATTTGTGTTTGTGATCGTGTTCCCGTACAACATGGTGGTGGGGTGGGGTAGGGGGGGGCTGCTGTGCTTGTCTCGGATGGTCGGTCGGTGTCGGTGGCGGCCTGCCTAGCCCGTTGAATGGCTTCTACCATTGGTCATCTTGGGATTCCGTGGTATAGTAGGAAGGGTGGCTGCAATTCTCGGTGGCACAACGAGCAAGTTGTTTGAAACCTCCCTTTACCAACAACATTTATGGATCTGTTATTGGTTGAGGAAGCTATGAGGAAGGCACTTTTGCCGGTGAGGCGCCTCCTTTGTTTGTGATTTTTTTAGAGGTGTTGACGGTGGATTTGTTAGTGGTGATCGTAGCCTGTTGTGTCTTTGCAGCAAGGTTGTTGTCGCCGCCGGTCGGCGTCGGATCCAATCCAACTTGGATTGGAGTGATAGCGGGAGGACTGACTAGCTTGATGCCCGCGGAGTCGATGACGACGCCGGAGTTGCTATCGCGAGGTCGATCATCAACGTAGTCATATGGTCAACCTACAATGTGTTGTTGTTCTCGCACCGCACTTGGTGCCGCTGCGTATGGAGAAATGTTGTGCTCGTCGAAGAAGTCGTTGAACTTCTTCCATTTTTGAGGTTGTTGATAAGATTGGATCAATTGTTGAATGCTCTGAAGTTTCGTTATCTCCGTGTCGATGTTGGCGCATATGGTGGTGGCAGCCATCGGATCGCGTTGCCGAAGGATCAAATTGGTCTTGCGATACCGTGATGTCATAGGGTTCGCCGGGGGGCTCGGCGACGGTGCTGTTGAAGGCGGCGGCTAGGACAGTGGCAAGAGTGGTGGCAGCATAAGGGGACGAGAGAGAAGAGAGAGCAGCGTCAGCTAAGAGCTTGAGGGCTAGGGTTTAGTCTTGCGACCCTTTCTTAAGATTGTATGGTTACATGGGTTCTTGTATTTATAATCCCGAGAGATTTAGCCCCTAAGCAAACTCGCTCCAAAGGGTGGTGTTGGGAAATCATCCCCAAGGTACCCACGGCGCAGTACTTGGGCCACGGCCTCATGGTCGGCTGGGCCTACGACATGATGGAGTGCGGATCAAGGCATCGCATGCCGTATGCCGCACGACATCTAGACGATATCGATACTCTCCGAATCCGTGTAATTTGTAATATATCGTACCTTTCCTTAACTTGGGAAATTATATTTGTAACCCTAACCCCCGGGCTATATAAGGTGGGTAGGGACCTCCCTCGTTTTTCACCTCATATTAGATATACGGTAGCCAATACAGAACACAAGACGTAGGGTATTACGATGTTACGGCGGCCCGAACGTGTCTAAATCGTGTGTTTGCCGCCTTCTTGATCTCGGTCTTGCTACCCCTCGGACGAATCTACCATCACAGGTATATATGCCCTCGGCGGACTGCCGATCTTTTCTATCGACAGGTCGCGGCACGGCGGTGGATGAGCAGTACCATGGTGCTACGGTTCTGTTCACTGGCCCATTCTCTTTGCCGAGATCGAGGTGCAGCCTGTGTTGACCGTGTGGCATGTACATTTTTTTTATTTTTATAAATCCAATCCAAAGCTATCGATCTTTTTACAACACGTTAGGGAGGCCCCAACGGAGCCGATTTAGCTAGCTAGAAGAACTACTTATCCAATCACAGAGGAAGAGGGACTGGAAATTTATCAAGCTAGCGCCAAGGGAATCGCCCAGCTCACACTTCTCCCAACACTTTGCAAGTCACTGACAAATCTCCTGCTATCTGCCTTTTTATTTTTATTTTCATTATTTTTGGACACCACGTAACCTACTGATTTAGGAATGGCCGTTGCGAAGGCCCATCATGGGCCGCCCATGTGACTAGATTCTCATATATCATATAGCGAAACTTTTCTGGTCAAGCATGTAAATTACTACTACTAGCGATGCTCCTGCCACATCACGACGTTCACATAGCGCCTCTAGATTCCCGCATGTTTTATCAGTGTCCATCTGCTGCCATTGTAGATTCCCGCATGTTTTATCAGTGTCGATCTGCTGCCATTGACGCCAAAACACGCAGCGAGCAAAGGTCGGATCTCTTAGGCCTTCTGCAGTGTGGGAGCCCTCCCATGAAAAAAAGTGGGGCCCAGCCACTAGATTGAGGAGCGATGCCCGACGAGCTGCGATGTGAAAAATGTTAGGCAGCTGTCATGACCCAGAATTGGGCCAACCCGGACGGGCTAATTGGGCCTCGACGCGACGGCCACCGCCCGAATAGGGGGCCAGCGCCGCTACAAGGGGGGCAGGGGCCTCTCGGCGCCGCCGCCTCTCCCGTATGAGTCCGAGTCCGCTTTCGTCTTCAAATTAGGATTATCTTAGGTGATTTTTGTGTGCAAGGGGCTATCTCATCTATAAGGGAGACCCTTATTAGGAAATAATAAAATAGGAATTGCTTGTAAAAGGTATTCCAAATGTATAAGGAAACCTTATAGAGATTGCTTAGGCTACAAGTCCCACTAGTCGGGCTATATAAGCAAGAGGCATGTAATCTCCGGGGGATAAGCAAGCAATAAAAAATATATCTTAGCCTTCGGACTCCGTGCCTGCCGCCGCCGCCTCCGCACCCAAGGCCTTCCCTCCCACTTCCGCCGGCCCGTCAAGGCAAGGCTGCCGGCCGCCGCCGCCCCACCACCGCCCGCCATCATCCCCATCCTCCTCCTCTCCCCCAATCCCCCCATTCACGTGTCAATTCCGGCCCAATCTAGCCGAATCGGCAAACTAGTATCCCGAGACCGGGCGATTCCCACCACCCATGGCTTCGAGATGAAGGAGTTCACCGCGGCGGCGCTCGCTCCTCGACGACAACCGCGCCGGATCAGCAAGCGCTTTGACGACATGGAGGACAGCCTCCGGCCGTATGGAGCACGTCTACACCGCCTCGAGGACCCGGCTATCTGGCGACGGCGAAGGCGGAGGACAGCCCAACGGCAGCCGCCGCCATAGGGCGGCCCCGGCGCAGCCCCTCGACGCCGCCCCCCCCGCCTTGGATCTAGACGTGGCTCCGATCCTCGCCATCCTCCAAATTCGAGGAGGAAGATGACGCCGCACGTGACGCACCGGGTCGTAATCGACGCCATCCTCGGCGACACCGCAGCAAGACCGGCTGCCCTCTCCTCTCCACCGACACCCGCGACCACGCAGAACTCCCCCGGCAGATGGCGTCATCCGCAGCGCCCCCGCCCCCCCCCGGGCGCCACCCGGCGCCCCGTACCGACCGCGCCAACCGCGGCGCCCGGCACCGTGCTTCCACCAGCGACGATCGCACACCCTCCCCGCTTCGTCCACGAGTCTTCAAGTCCAGAGATGCAGCGTAAGATCGACCCGACCTCGGGATACGCAAGGCGAGCTCTTCTACAAGCTCAACTTGGACATCTACCCCGACTACTACGTGAGTTACGCCTGCCTTCCACCTCACGGGTATTGCTGCAGTCCGTTCATGGAGCTGTCCAAGAAGTCGCCCCTGCTCGAGTGGGACGAGTTCACCCGCCGCCGCATCATCACCGGTCCCAGCCGTCAATTCGACGCCTTCGGGGGCATACGCGTCGCCGTCACAGGACGGCAACCTGGAGGACTACATCAATGCCTTCCAGGCCTATGCTACACGCATGGACCTTGAGGGACCCGGCGCCACTGCGTCGACCTCTTCGTCGGCGGCTTGCACCTCATCGCGGGGCCGGCACTTTCGAATGGTTCGAGCCCCGCCCGATGGAGGAGGCCATCAACCTCGCCCGCCGCTACAACGACGACGAACGGGGCGTCGCCGAGCAAGATGCCAAAGAACGGGCTAGCAAACCCGCAACGTCGGCTACACCGCCAACATCGACGACGACATCATGGCCGCCCCGATTGACCGCACACCAGGCCGCCAGCGCCTCGCCGTTGCTATGGACGACATCGACGGCCCGACGTCCGACCGACATGATCGCGAGCTTCACTTGGCAACGACGACCAACAAGGAGCTCGGGATCATCTCCAACGCCATCGAGTGGGAGCCACAAAGCACAGTGGAGCCTCCACTACGGCATCGTGAGGTACTTCCACCGCTACTACATACCCGCCGCCCGAGCTTCTCCAGACTTCCCCGCTTGGGGAGAACGTTCACCGCATGGCGTAGCGGTGGGCTTCCACCTCCCCAATCTCCCCCCGTGAAGATCGGGCGTTTCAATGAGCATCCTTCTACTCGGGCGACCCACGACGTCGAGGTCGAAGCGCCACCGTCCTCCTCTTCGACAACAACGGCGACATCTTCTTCCGCATCGGGCGAATTCCGCGGTCGGCGCCCGTGGACAAAGGAGATGCGGCTTGGACCGCCCGTGAGCATGCCCGCGATCCTCCTCTCACGGCTGCCTCCTCGACTTCACCTCCTCGCCGCCCACGTCGATCCGTCACGTCTACAACAGGCAGCTCCATGCTAAGGTGAGCGATCTTAAAATGACCTACACCTACGTCTCCTCCGCCCGACCCACGGATGATCGGCTGTCCGGGACCCTCGGCGCCCGTCATGCGTCGTGCATGGGCGGAACGTCCCTTTCGTGCAGCCCCCGCGAGCTTCAAGTTCAGCATCTACTTGGCGATCTCCACCTCGACTTCTCCTTCGCCGACAAGGGCGCCGGTTAATACGCACCGGCGACAACGACAAGTCGGCCCTCTCGCCTTCTACCGGGCCGAGTTGTGACTTCCCGATCAGCGTGCCCTTCGCCACCACCTAGTGGGTTGGGCGGCACATGGACGCCCGCCTCGTCGAACGGTGGGGAAATGTCATGACCCAGAATTGGGCCAGCCCAGGACGGGCTAGTGGGGCTCGACGCGACGGCCACCGCCCGTAAGGGGGGCGCGCGGCCAGGGCAGGCGTCGGCGCCCCCTGCCGCCGCCGCCGCCTCTCTCCGTATGAGTCCGAGTCCGCCGTCTTCAAATTAGGATTATCTTAGGTGATTTTTGGTGTGCAAGGGGCTATCTCATCTATAAGGGAGACCCTTATTAGGAAATAATAAAATAGGAATTGCTTGTAAAAGGTATTCCGGTCGTATAAGGAAACCTTATAGAGATTGCTTAGGCTACAAGTCCCACTAGTCGGGCTATATAAGCAAGAGGCATATAATCTCCGGGGATAAGCAAGCAATAAAAATATATCTTAGCCTTCGGACTCCGTTGCCCGTCGCCGCCGCCTCAAGCACCAGCTCGCCGCCGCCCGCCCGCCCCCCCCCCGGCCGTCAAGGCCGGCGTGGCCGCCGCAACCACCGCTGCCGTCATCATCCCCATCCTCCTCCTCTCCCCCAATCCCCCAATTCACGTGTCAATTCCGCCCAATCTAGCCGAATCGACAAAGAGCGGTGCCAACTGACATAAGCGGGACCCATGGTGGAGGAGAAAGGCACGCACACCTTGCTTTGTTGCCTTGCTTCGTGGAGGAGAAAGGCTATGTAACATTCTGACAAGCGGTCAACAATTATTTTTTATGGTTTGGGCACCGGTGAATCTTCATTCACCGCTCCTAACTTTTCTGAAAACAAGCACCACTTGTTGCACTTGTTGTAGTGTTAGGAGTGATGCCCAAACACTCTCTCTCCTCTTTTGGGCATCACTCTTTGACCACACTGCAGAAGGCCTTATATCCAAATCAGTACACTACCTGGTAGCGCTACAGGGGTGTGTAAGATAATCCAAGCTCAATTTGCTCCATGTATTTGCTTTGCTAAAGATAGAATAGGAACCATGTATAGGCATAGCTTGTTTCTTTTTTTCTTTTTTTTTTTGAAATCAAACCGGGGGGCATAGCGTGTTTCTAGTTTCCATGTAGTGTAAGCAGTGCTTGCTGTAAACTCGTCTGCGATGGCATGCGATGGCACGGACCAGTCCGGGTCCATGGCTAGTGCACACTTGTAGGATCTCATCTAGTAATCGTTCTCCTATATATGCATCAATAGAGACAACAGAAAAGCTGTGACATTCCAGCGCAAAATTCAGTGTTCACAAAGGTGTGTGTTCGTGTGAGTCTTTGCGTGTGTGTGGGAGTGTTCATCAGTCATCTTCCTCATCTCCGGTGATCATCGCCGGCGAGAAGAAAGGCACCAGGGTGTACTATTTCCCTAGAACCCGTGAGTTAAGACAACAGATGAGGTGGTCAATGTGGTCAGTACGGAGCAACAACCAAGTTCTGTTGCAAGCATGTGGAAGGCGTCCACTCCGACTGGTGCTGTACAAACGCGCACCGCTTAGTCAAGGTTCAGTCGATGCCTTTGATTGGGGATGAAGATATGATGCAAGCAATGCGTAGAGCGGTGACAAGGAATTTTCGTGGAAGGAAACCATGCTCACCTTCTAATCCTTCATCTCTGCAGCAAGAATGCCTAATTCACTTTCTAGAATTTCCTTTTCTAATTTCCAAATGATGCTTCATTTAAATTAGAAAAAATATCTGGTATGGCTAACTTAGCTGTTAATGCTTTAAAACATATAGAGATCAACATATTTTCAGTTGCCTCTATGCTGAAAACTCACTTGGTCAGGCCTCCCTCTGATACTATTGATGATGATAACACCACAACAGATGTTTGAACAATAATACATTCTTTTCTAGATATAATATTATAATGTGGAACAGAGGGCAGTAGCATGTTTGGATGGGTGCTAATCTCACGTTTGCTAACCCTGGCTAATTAGGGATGGTTTTTGCCCAAGCTGATACGGGTTGATCTAATGCGCCGACAGCCGCGGCCTGCGCCGCGGTTAGCAAGGAGGACAGGGCGGCCGGATTGAAGGTCCGCAGCGGAACATATATTATCTGCCTCGTTTGAATGCCGGGGAAAAAAAAAAGCCTGCTGAATCGATCTGATCCGCCCACAGTTTACAGAACTTGAATCAGAAGATAGGAGCTATCCGGTAGCTAGCAGAGTCACAGTAGTTGTCCAAGACATAGATCGGCCAGTTCACAGACCGCAGACAGAACCAAATAAAGCAGCAATAGACAACCAGATCACAGTGAGGAGCCTATTACCAATATAATTCAGAAATAACACATTGCTTCAGTCAAACAAAATAAAAATTCATAATACACCTAGTAATAGAACAGTAAAAGACAACAGATTTCTATCCAGCTAGTACACCATAACTAGTGAATCACAATGCAAAAATAGAGCAGCAAAATAAACGTTAGACACTGAAATTTGTGTTAAATCTAAAGTTGCTCAAAATATAGCAGATCACAGCTAGCAACCAAAGAGCAACTAATACACCATAGCAACGCCAGCACAATGAACAACATACATATGGTAGATAATGATTCGTGTAGGGAGAAAAGAAACTAGGAAGGAGAAACAAGGCATGGTCTGACCTTCCTGTTCGACAATGACAGGAGAGTTCTTCCAGATGGGGGTGCCAGAGTTGGTAGTCCAGGTTGCTACCGCTAGACGTCCCCTGCTGCAAGAACAAACAAGCCGCGAAGCTCTGAAATTTCCACAAGCATTTATCGTGTATATATATAGAGGATACGAGGTACAAGCTAGGGACTTGATGTGGTACACGCGCTGCACCTTCTCAAAAAAATATTGTGGTCACGTTCTCGAAAACAAAAAAAGTGGTACCTACCTGTCTGTAGTATATTTTATTTATATATAATAATAAATCCCACAAGTGATTAGATTCCCGAATATCGTAACCTTTCTCGTCGAGCGTGTAAATTACTACTAGCGATGCTGCTGCCACCTGAACGTTCATATATATATACATATATAGTGCCTCTAGATTCACGCACTTTGTATGTAGCACTCCTCGGCTCTCATATCCGTGGTGGATGCAACTGCAAACTCTGCACCTTGGATTAATCAACGTAATATAATGACAACTAGGCCAGGGCTGTCACCCACTAACCATTTTGACAACAGTACGTGGCACATAGCCCTATATAAAACTGGAAGCTGTGCTGCGACATGCTACATCGACCAAATTTTTTCCATACATCTGTCGTCCAAGCAAAACACACTCTGTAGTTGTCTTGGCACTATTATTCTCAACATGCATGGCTGGGACACAACATAGATCCAAGTCTTATTAGCTACTTGGTACTGCTAGGCAGTGAAGCAGCAGGACAACTTGGAGTAGGAGAATGACTGTGGTAGCAAGCGCTAATTTGGTTACCTGTGCCCTATCACTTGATTACGCCGCGAGAAGATTGGATCACCGTCTGTGGAAGTCGATTCCCTATTCTGAAGCGTTTCACAGTTGCTTTGTTTCAGTAATTCCACATGTCAATTCAAAGCTCAATTTCACCGGGCGGCGAACGTGTTGTGGGCACTGATTTGGCCTTTGGTGTGCAGAATCATATATCTGCTCTGGGTTGTACGTCAATAGCATACTAACACTTGCTTATTGTTGTTGCTGTAGCGCTTATTACTTTTGGGGGACACGGTGTTGGTCTGATCGATGAGACTTAATGATTAGTAAATAGATGCTGATGCTGTTGTGAATCTGCAGCCGCCATCACCTGTTAGTCTGTGACTGTGGTTTACCTCCGATAAATGTTCAGATTTCAGGTTTTCTAGGTTGAGTTCGAGCGCTACATGCAAAAATGTCTTGATGAATATTTCTTTCTTTCTTCTCTTTTTTTTTTTTTTTAATTTGTATGACTTCACTGACATATCTGATATAAACAATCTGAGAGTTTGTTTCCATGAAACAATCATGGGATCCGAATTCAGTGGGTATTCCAAATGGATCTCTTCCTTTTGTTGCCATGTTGGCTCATTTTGGTATACCCGCAACCTCATCCATCAGTCAGATCGGTCGTTGTGATCAGGTGCTAGCTTTGCTCTGCAACCTGTGTATCTGTGAGTTTTATAGTTAGTGCCAGTTGCTTCCTAGGAGGAGAGAAGCTGGAGTATCTTTAAACAGGAATTCAACAAGATGCCCGCCATGACACAGGTGAACAATATTTAAGCTTTACTTCAACCCAGTTAGTATCTCTTGCTGGCAGAATTATATGGCTCGTCTCAAGGCTATATTACATACTACTCCCATCTTCATATATACTACTACATTATTCTTTTTGTGTGATGGCTCCTGAACTTTTCCATAGCGGATGCGTGATGGCTCCCAAACTTTTCCATGGCAGGCGTCCTGCGCTTGCCCACCACGGTTAATCTCCGCAATTAACCGTAGCGAGACATTTTTAAATTTACTGTGGCAGACATTTTTAAAACGTCTGCCCGCGGTTAATAGATATTAACCATGGCGGGCATTCTAACGTGCCTGCCGGGGTAAATCGATTTCCCCATCACCATAAATCAAAGCCTAGAAGATGGCTCATTCGGCCTGATAACTGTCTTCATATAAATAACTGAGTTAGGTTTTCAACCCTCGATAACCCTCAGCTCCCACCGCGCAGCCCATAACCTCCGATCTCCCTCGCGCAGCTGAGGTCCTCCCTCCACTCTCTCTCCCCTCACTGGCGGCGTAGCAATAGGGCGGCGCAGTCGTGGTCCCCCCTCCCTCACCACGCAGCAGAAGGCCGGCGCACAGATCCATGGTGCCACTGTGCGGGGTTCTTCCCGGTGGCGCAAAGAAGCGGCGCGACGCAGACCCAGCTCCACCCCAACCGTATCCGGCTCCACCCGGCGCGACTACTCCCACCCAAAGATCCAGTGCGGCATGGTGCTCCTTTGTCCTCCATTCGGCGGCCGCCATCGGGCGAATCTAAGGCGGAGGCGATGTCGGAGCTGCAAGGCTGCCGCGCAACTTTGGTGACGGGTCGAGGCTGGCCGCACGACCAAGCAACGGGAGGAGCACCGGCGGCGCTGATCTAGCTCCACTCCCACCTGATCCATCTCCACTAGAGATGGCGGGCCTTCAGTACTCCCTCCAAGATCCGGCGGTGGCGGGCCTTCAGGCGGCCCTACTCCCTCTAGGATGATGGCGGGCTGTCTCCACTCCCGGTGGGGCGTGCGATCCATGCCGGCATCCCCAAATCTAGTCGGTTGCGCCGGCTCGTCAGTGCAAAATTTCCGCGAGCAGCCCAGATCAGACCTAGACCTGGTTGGGTCTAGGCTTTTTTATTACTAGTGGGATTCCCCGCGACGTTGCCCAGTAGGAAGGGGGTATTGTTAAAGGATTGAATTGTAATCATTAAGAAATATAATCATAATTAGCTATTGAGGAGAATTACTCTGTGCAGGTTAGAAATAAAGTTAGTAACAAAGAACTTGAATGTATGCTTAAACTCCAAGCTGAATCAATATCGAATAGGAATATTTAGATATGTTGGGCGGGTGACAACTTCTAGTAGTTTAATAAAACATATATAATAATTTATTTAAGGAAATCCTTGGTAGATGATTTAATCCCTTTAATTTTGTCCTTCACGCGTCATATCCCCGCGTTGCAGCGGGTATGAAGGGGAAACTATGAGTTAGAATATTACTGTCACCCTCATATTCTTTTTCTTTCTTTTTTTCCCTATTTTCATTTTCCTTTTTATTTTTACTTTACTCTATGCCAACTAACATCAGTGGGGTCCACCTGTAATTTGATCGAAATATATCCATTTGAGATCTTGTTTTGAAGGATTTATTAAAAGGGATTCAATGGTGTAATCGAAATTTAATTTGGTTTTTTTGGTTTGTGAGTTATAACATTTTTTAGTTAGTTCAAAATGTCGAGCCTGCCACTAGATCATAGATGTCATGGTCTTAGTGGGCTGCTTTGGTGGCATGCTTGCATGTCGAGAGAACGCCCTAGTAGGGGTACTCTATATAGGTGTAGTAGATTATTTTTCACTGGATTAACCATGGAGGGGAAGGAAAAGAATGAATTTAACGTGACCTGTCCAGTGACGGGCACCCTTTCCCGTCTCTGAAAATGAAAAACACCCACCACGCAAAACAAAATACTCGTTAAATTTTTTATGTCGAAGGCTTCTATATATATTGTTTCTTGCGGGATCATAAGAAAACACCAATTATTCAAGAACTATTGCTCTCTTCCAGCAAAAAAAATATAATGTATGCGAAGCAACACGTATTGGTTTCTTAAACTGGCAGTGGCACCACTTATCCATTGACAACATATAAAGAGCTGCCTCTAGCACTAAGGTACTGAAACGTATTAGCAGCAGTAATAATCTCAAGGGAAAATATGTAACATCACTTTGGTACTGATCGCACAGTTTTAAATTTTTTGTTTGGCAAAGGCAGCCGGGTAAGACTGTCTGGGCAGGCAAGATTATAGAAGTGATGAGCGCCACAGAAACTTGAAGGTGCTAGTTGTTTCGTTTGTGTGTGTGTGTGTGTGTGTGTGTGTTTTTTTTTTTTTTTTATTTGATCCTTCATTCGTGTTAATCCCCACTTTACACTCCTGCTACACAGAAAATTTCCTCTGCTTCTCTCTCTGTCTGGACATGCAAGTGAGACATTCTGCAGCTAGATCCAAGTCAGTTTAAGTTAGGCATCGGAAGTATTTGGAAGTATTGGACAACTTCAGTAATGAGAGCAGGTAGCTTACAGCATCTTTCTGTCCTTTGCCCCTTGACCCAACTGCGATTTGTATGGTCTGTAACACCATCGACTTGAGATACAGTAGGGCAAAATAGGAGGATTAGTTTGGTTTGGATGGCAATTGTTAGCTGAAAGTTGCTGCAAAGGGGATATGTTACCCCAGGGGGTGACACTACACTACAGACAACATCAACCGAAGCCGACAAGAACGGGGCTAGAGATTCTAAAGACTCAAGCTCGTTGTATAGCACTCTCTGATCCGTCGTTCTCTGCTTCGTCGTTCGGATGAGCCTCACCAATCCAAACTGGAGTTGATTATTCCATCAAAGTCCATTCTTTTTCAGATTAAATAATACTATTAACCATCGACGCTGATATGTACCTGGATACCAATTGGTATCTAACTTCATTTGCATTTATATATTTTGCATGCATTGGGCGATGGAGAAATGATGAAAAAAGAGACTACGGGCATGCACTCAATTATAGCCATGCTCTTGTGCTTGGTTTACCTCAAGCTGTGCTCCCAAGAACAATTGCATAGTGTCAAACTAAGACCGTGTGTGCGCAAGGAAGAAAGTGGTATGCACTAGCTTATAAATTTACCTTTTTCTTTTTGAAAGAACTGGAGGCGCAGGAAGCCCTACAGGGATTTATTCAATAAATAAAAGGGAGGCAGTACAGTACAAAAAAGTTCAAGAAACGAAAAAAAACTGAGGGAAAAAAAAAAGAGAAAAAGAGGAAAATTACAACAAGTTTTGGATCATGAATCAGAAGGTACTGCAAATCTGGTCTTGACCTATAGGGTTAAGATTTTAATTTATTTCTCTAGAATCTCTTTGGGTCTTTGTACGCTGACTGGGATAGCTTTGAAAATAAGGTGTAACACCCTAAAATTTGCAATTTTGAAAATAGCTCAAATTGATTTTATTTGTGCAATTGTGTGCGCATTCAAACATAGTAAAATAGCTCAAATTGATTTTAGATACATGATGATGTATACATATTGTTGCATACTTATTTCTGTACTGTTTGGTTTTCATTCAAACTTCGAACTGAATTTAAAAACCCATTTAAATGGATTTGAAAATTAATTTGCAAAAGAAACGAATTGTTTTTCTCCATTATTCTCTGTTTGTTTTCGACACTAGTATAGTGCCCGTGCTAACGCCACGGTGATATTTATGACCACAAATTAAACAACCAAAATTGTGTAGCTTTGGTGATTTTAAAAATCATCGATCACATATTATAATATTAGAATAAAAACATGATTATGATGACAACTTGATATACCAACAATAAAGATTACATGCATGTCAACAATGATATCAAAATGATATCAAAATATAGTAGATGCATACACAACTTTTCAGTTATTTACGTACAACAAAATAGCTTGCCAAACACCGATAATCTACATGTTGCAGCCTGACTGGTAACCCATGGGGCACAAACTGAACAAGTATACAAGACATGCTTCCTGTCTACAAACTGAACAAGTATACAAGACATGTTGCAGCCTGACTGGTAACACATGCGGCAATTTATAAGTACCAGAAGCATACCTGCTACGCTCTGTTGTTTATCCTGCAAACGGGTAATATAGGTAAGCATAGCTCCAAACAAGTCTTTGCACTTTAAAATTAATTGCAAAAGGAATATGCAGGCAAGCATAAGTCTAAAAATACATAATCTTCGATCAGAGAACAAGCACATCTCAAGGGTTGCGTTTCTGTTCAGAGTGAGCAGCTCTCCTCAGAGCCCAGTGGCCACCCTATAAGTATCATCAAGAATTAAAAAGTCTGCAATTAAAGAGATTCCTTTTTCTCTTTTTAAGAATAGTGCATTGCATAAAAGCTGACCTGATCTCTTCACTTGCTGAGTCAATCAAACTCTAGTGTCTGACCTTAATGTGAAGAGGACACCCCAACAATTGTTCCACACCACAAATTGAGCCAGGAACCTAACTGAAACAAAGATAAATTTAGTGTTAAAATGTTCGCACAATGTTGAAAAGAGAAATACCATGTATCTATCTCATATCTTCCCAGTTCAATTTTTTTTATATTTTTTAGCTTTCTTAATTATTCGTATTCCTGCAAGTTGGCTGCATCAAGCTCATGTCCTTGCTACCAAAATAATTGACCTCAAATGAGCAAGAAATAGTTTTTGAAATGAAGAGCTCATGTCTCAACTAACATTCAGATAATAAAGCTTCACATAACATTTATGTGAAAATAGTAAATGTGTGATGAGTAATAACAATCTGTAGCATACCTCTAGGCTCCACATGTGTTTCTTCAATTTTAAGTTTTGCCTGGATAAATATTAAAAGATAAATATATTGAGCATTCATCTTGCAAGAGCGGTATATATTGTGATTATGTGAATAATGAAACTAAAGAGTATAACTGCACACTCTGCACTGCAAGAAAATAGAAGAGACATGAAAACATCACCATGTCCGTTCTGACGAGCTCCAATGTGCTGCCGGATTGATAACCAAATTCACGTCTCCCAGCTTGATATCCCAGTCCCACCACAGTGCACTACTACATACGAAAGTTCTATAGGGGCGGCTGGTAAGCCTCTGTAGGGGCGGTTTTGCCAGCCGCCCCTAATCTCCCGTTGCCCCTATCAGATATGAGCCGCCCCTACAAGAAACTGTAGGAAAATCGCGATTTCAAAAATCGAAAAAAATACCAAAACATTTTTATTTAACCGGGGAAGCACCCCATTTCAAACTTGAAAGTTGGCATTTTTTTTTTCGTAAAATCGCGCTTCGCGGCCGGGGGATTCAAACCAGCGACATCGTGCTGCTTGCCCCCTCCCTACCATTACTACTACACACTCATATGTGTCCATATTCCATTCCGCGTCCCCATATATTATACAAATCCGAGTGTAAATTGACTATTTGAGGCCCTAAATGGATTCAAAGTAAAAAGTGGTCAACTACAATGTTTCATAACTTTTCGAGAACTACATTTCATATGTAGGAAGTTTTTTCATCCGAGGTCGTTTACTTAAATTTGAATTTCAAATTTGAGACATTTCAACACAACTTTTGCATGCCTAGATGATTTCAAAGTAAAAAAAGTGGTCAACTACAAAATTTCATAACTTTTCGAGATCTACATTTCATATGTACGCGAAGTTTTTCCATCCGAGGTCGTTTTTACGAAATTCGAATTTCAAATTTGAGACATTTCAACACGACTTTTGCATGCCTAGATGATTTCAAAGTAAAAAGTTGTCAACTACAAAGTTTCATAACTTTTCGAGATCTACATTTCATATGTAGGAAGTTTTTCCATCCGAGGTCGTTTATGAATTTTTAATTTTTAGTGCCTCGTTTCAAAATTCGAGTCCCACTTGTAGGGGCCTCAATATAGAGCCGCCCCTACCGTGGACCGCATTAAAGGCGGCTCGTGATTGAACCGCCCCTAGTAATAGTAGAGGCGGCTCGTAATACCCGCCGCCCCTAATGTGGTCACTATAGGGGCGGCTGGTGGTGTCTCACTATAGGGCGGCTCGAAAAATGAACCGCCCCTAATGTAAACTACCGGCGTTCTCTTAGTAACCTTTTGTAGTAGTGGTGGTGTCATCCCGATGCAACAGACTTGTGCCCAAATTGAAATCCATCTGCTGGATGCAAGCCCAAATATAAATCCTGTTGTACAAATCGAGGCCCTGTACAACCAAGTTGAGATACTCACAGGTTAATTCGATCCAAATCAAGCTTCCAGTAGATAAAGCTTGCCTGTTACAAAACAAAACAGAACTGTAAAATCACTTGAGAACATGGTATATTAACAATCGCATACATGGTGTCGGCCCCCACTTTAATGGGTCCTTAATCTCACGTATTTGCGTCGGGATCACGCACAAATACGTCCATTAGCAAATGATAATGGTACACGATATAAAGAAAAATCCGAGCTTTATAAATATAGGATAGAAAGGGTCTTACAGTGGCGGCGAAGGAGGTCACCGATCTGGGTTACAGTATCAGGGTTAGCCAACCGAGAAGCAGTGGATTAAGCGTGACACCGCCCGCACTCCACGGGCAAACTTGAGCATGGATGAACTCGGGCTTCAACGTCTTTCTCCTAACAAACATCTTGCGAACTCTTACAAAACGCCGGGTCCTCTACCTTGACCACGATCTTACCTCCTGATGTGCCGATGTCTGTAAAAACAGAGGGGTGAGTACAAACGTACTCAGCAAGTCCAAACTAGGGGTGGTTGTGATTATTAGGGTTTTCGGCCCTAGCAGAGACTCTAAAACTGCTCTCGCTAGTTCCCCTGATTATCTTATCATTATCATCAACAAGATCATAAACAAAGTTAGTAACATTAGTGTGAAATCTAAACATAGATGTTCAAACCTAGCATTTGCCTATTCCAAGGGCGTGGCTATTCTAATAGATTTTATACACTCTGCGAGAGGTTGTACACTTTCCCCACATGATAGACACTTGTCCTCACCATCGCGACTTGGCTTAGACAGGCCTAACGAGATTCCGTACCGCTTGGGAGCTACCCTAGGTTTCGGTATGATGCTACCATGACTTCTCGGGGGTTGGCGGGATGATGCATCATCCCCGATGTAGCTTCAATGCACACTACGTCCCAACGTGGCTTCAATACACACCACACCCGCACACGGCAATCATAATCATCATAAATATATATATATATATATATATATATATATATATATATATATATATATATATATATCATGCACAAAAACACACGCCACTACGCCAAGATTTTTAACGTGGATCGACTGCGGCCACGCCAACCGAACCATGGGGTTTGCTCTCCCCATGTCCGCTCCCCGATAGATCGCTTCGCCTATGCCGACCGCCTTTAGATCGAAATCATACCGTCACCTAACGAGGTATGGAATCAAAAGCTGCCCCATCCCGGGTGTGGCTGCATACGGGATAATCGCACTAGGTAGAAGGTCTACGAATCGGTCCTTAGGGAGGCAAGTATCTCACCGCAGAATCATTCTGAATCGTGTTAGCCCACCTCCATGTAGGCTAACACCACCCACCTCTTTTGTTGGTTAGGTTCATTTTATTTCTATCATAACATTGTATCTTAACTCATAGTTTAACATTACCATGAACATAAACTAGATGATAACCTCATGCACATAGCATCAACATTATCTTAGGCACATAGCTCATCACATCTCGTAGCTCATGAACAGTTTAGCACATAGCTTATCATATCTCAAGCACATAGCTCATCAAGCACATAGCTTATAAACCGAGGTTATCCTCACCTATGTTTATGTTCACTTGGAACAACTCACCATGATTATCATCATTACCGGATCAATGTTATTTAATTAGGTTAGGTTAGGGGTAAGGACTTGCCCGGGAGGTTCTTACGAATCGGCACAACGTCGAACGTCTCTAGCTTTCCTTGGACGGAAACTCCGAATCGGTCGATGTATAACTACAGCCAGCGTATGTCGATAACCTAGCTTGAACTAGAGCAACCAAAACAAGCATAGAACATTATGGTGGCTATGGGTTAGATGCATAGAGCTAGATTTTAGATGAATTATGGAAGTCGTTTTAGGCGAAAACGAGTTAATATGCATCGATATGAATTTTATAATATTAATCCCTAATTAAACCATTAGGGGTAATATTATAATATAATTTTATGATGTAAGGAAAATAGAACTAATTACATGATAAAATTCTATAATTCAAATAATGAATTTACAAATTTTTACGTGAATTTTTTTCCGACACGGAAATGCTACTTTTATTACTTTGTGTACAATCTTTGGGTGTGCGTAAGCAATTTACATAGTGTACATAGAAGTGCCCTGCCACTGTATGCCACGCCGGCTCCACGTGGGGGCGGGGTTGACCTAACTTCTGTGGACGGGCGGAGGACGGACGGGCGACGTGGCAGTCCTTGATTGGCCCTCGCTTGACGCCGTCATGGTGCGGGGCGGTGGAGCCCGTTAGCTCCCGCCGGCGAGCCCGAAGCGGCGGAGATTCGCCGGAATCCGGGCCGGGGCGGGCGCTGCCTTTGCCCAAAGCTCGCCGCAGAGGGGTCCGTTGGACTCCTCTCATTGCCCCGAGCTGGTCGGGGTAGATGGTGGCGATGGGGTGATGCTCCTCCTATGGTGGTGGCGAGCATCGGCGGAGTCCGGCGCGGCGGTGCTCGTCCCCTGGGCTACACGGCATAACAGAGCAGGATTTGTAGGGCAAACCGATCGAAGAGGAAGGATGGGAGAGACATAACAGGTCACCAATTTCACGGACGACGACCTTAGTTGACGACGGCGCAAAGCGTGAACTCCTTTTCGGCGGCGAAGTTTCTGATTTGGGGAAACTCACCCCTTGCGAGAGTGAGAGGTGGGGAAGAGGAATGGAGGTGAGCACTGGATGTTCTAGCCTCTAGCGGAGCTTGGTGCTCTGGTGTGAGGCGGAGTCTAGCGCTGGGTGGGGGGGGGGGTGGGGTGGGGGGGAGGGGGCGCTTGCTGGCGAGATCTTTTGCGCACGCCTGATATTTTTCAACAAGGGAATGAGGGTGTGCGTGGTCTTGCCGGACTTGCTTGTCGTTGTGTCGTGTTTGGTGAGGTCGTCACGTCGTCTCGTCGCATCGTCTTCATCACCGGCTGCTGTCCGCCGGGGGCAGCATGGCACTGCCTAGGTCAACGACGCCACTGTGCGCGTTGAAGCCTTCTGTCGTGCCACGGACAGAGGCGTGGTGCCTGCGATGCTGGCTGGTGCCGTGTGGCTGCTCGGATGGGCTGACCGGTCGTCTCGTCTTATCGCGCAGGCCGCGGTTACCGGCCGCCATGGTGGCGAGCTTTGACGTTGGTCTGCGATACTGCTGTGCCCATTGACCCCAGCCCCTATGCGCGTGGCTGGCAATGGGATGGAGACGAGGCGGTTCTGCGGCGAGGTCGTCCGCTTCCCTGTGCTGCGGTCGCACGGTCCCATCCCCGGCATTGGCGTCTGACCGGTGAAGTCTGCAGCGGCGCTGTGCGCGTTTACCTTTGCCTCTAAGCACGTGGCCACGGCAAGAGCATGGATGTGATGGCTCGCTGCGGAGGTAAACGTCTCCGTTGCGCGCTCGTTGTCTGGTCTCCGACACGGCGGGGCAGGAGACAGTGTGCGGCCGTGTTGCCGTCGCGTGAAGGGGAAGAGATGGGAACGAGCTGACGCGTGGGGCCCGATTGTCGGTGGCAAGGGAGAGAGAGCTGGGCTCAGCTGTTGGGCCTTGTGGCCGGGCCGGCCTGCTCGCGTATGCGGGTGCGAAGAGAGGAGAAGAGGCCGCTGGGTTGGGCCGGAAGGAGAAAAAAAGGGGGGGAGGAATGAGCCCACGGCTCATTTTCCATTTTCCATTTCTTTTTCCTTTCTCTTCCTCATTTCTATTTCCCATCCTTTCTTTATTCCTTTCCTATTATTTCATGCGTGTCACGTATGTATTATAAATATTTGAACCAGCACATTTCTATTCCCATGACTTTTGGTGTCGGGAATATTTATTTATTGTGCTTAGTAAAAATATGTACATATATATATTGGTACACACGTGTCTCGATGTTTATTATTCCCATAGAAAATTCGTAAACCACTTCTCATGCAATTACTTCCATAGATAAAATCTAGACAACGCTCTATCTCTATTGCCACCATAAAGTTCACAAGCAAGCAAACAAAAAAGGAACCTATTTTCTATACGGTGGAATTTTATGCAAGGTATTCAAAAACAGGGTTTGGTTGTGCGGAAAATAAATCAAGTTTTAGTTATATTTTGAAAAGTTCAAATTTTTAGTGATTTTTAAAATGATACGAAAATACAGGTGTTACACATGGCGAGCCATTCAACAAACTAAAGTATATTAACACGTAGCTGTTACATCAACGATGTATCAACCGTCAGCTTTGGTGTCAAACTGAAATGGATTTGTTTCAGGCCAAGAACACAAGCAAGGAGCACCACCAATTGCAACAAAAAAATAGAGAAAAAAAATCAAATCAGTGCAGGATCGTGGGGTGTCAGCGCACAAGTTAAAGGACGCTCTGGTCAGAGAGACTTGCAAGCAGAGGTCATACAGCTCCACCTTGTTGATCCATTCCACGGTTGCTGCCGTGCTAGCGCATCGAAGATGCCCGTGGCAAATTCCTTGAAGTCCACGATGCCCATGGCGAACTCCTTGAAGTCCACCAACCTTGCAATCTACTGGCGCCGTTGCCGTCACAGCGGGGCGCCCGTTCATGACTACCGATGGAGCCTTTTTTTTTTTTTGTGGACGAACGTACAGGTGCAGTCATGTCGAAGTCATCGGGGGCGAGGAGGACATCGCTTGCGAGCGCCTCGCGCTGCCGTCAGCGTCGGAGGAGTCCGTAGAGCGGCTGGCGAACCGAGACCCTTGAGCGCTCGCCGGACCTAAATCCGAGTGCCGCTGGTTAACATGAAATGCAAATTTGTGGAGAGAAAAATTGGAAATTTGAGGGATGCTGGAGAGTTCCACTGCTCCTTCCTTCGCTCATCCTTGCCCGGCGAGCAGACAGGATAGTGCCGCTTTTGCTGGCCACGAGCACCATGGAAGCGCCCCTCGTGCCGTCTTGCCCGAACCCGTCCCACTACTACAAAAGGCTACTAAGGGAAGGTACGTTGCTACATGTAAGCGGTCTCATATGCCGTCTCATGTATCGTCACGTAGGATTTTTGATGATGTGGAGGAAAGAGAGAGGTGAGAAAGAATGAGGTAGTTGCTTCGCGAAACAACCGCCTCATGAGTTAAAATTTAGGGCCACGAGACAACTATTTTACTATTGTATGAGTTGTTGTCGCCATGCACCTCACAATCCTATTTTTACTCTCCCCATAAATTAAGGAAATACGAGTTGCTAGGAGACAACTTAGAAAGACAACCATTGTACACGTAGTCTATTAAGTCGCCTTAAATTACGTGGCACTATATGAGACTAGTTATAAAAAAACACCAATGTACTTGCCCTAAGGGAGCGCCTGGCATTTTTGATTAGGGGCGGCTCATACTTTGAGCTGCCCCTATAGTATGCTTAAAATTCTTGCGGGAGACTAGCCACCCCTACTATTATCGTGGGCGGTTCAATTACCGGTGCCCCTACAGATGTCACATTAGGGGTGGCTCGTGTACCACGGCCGCCACTATCTGTTATCGTGGGCGGTTCAATCACCAAAATACCCCCTATTGTGGTCCACAGTAGTGGCGGCTCTATATTGAGGCGCCCCCTACAAAGGTTGCCGAATTTTAAAATGAGGCACTAAAATTTAAAATTTTGTAAACGACCTCGGATGGAATAACTTCCTAAATAACTTCCTACATCTTGAAAAGTTATGAATCTTTTGTTGTTGACCACTTTTTCATTTTCATTTATTTGATGCCTCAAAAAGTGGGTTTGAATGTGTAAATTTTGAAATTTGAATTTTTCAAACGACCTCGGATGGAAAAACTTCCTACATAACAATTGTATATCTCAAAAAAGTTATGAAACTTTGTAGTTGACCACTTTTTTGATTTGAAATCATTTAGCCATACAAAAACTACGCTCAAATGTCTCAAATTTGAAATTCGAATTTCATAAACGACCTCGGATGGAGAAACATCCTAAATAAAAATTGTAGATCTTGAAAAGTTATGAAACTTTGTAGTTGACCATTGTTTGATTTGAATCTGTTAGGGTCTGACATAGTCAACTTTCACTCGGATTTGTATAATATGTGGGGATGCGGAATGAGATATGGACACAAATACATATGTAGCACGGTGGTGGGAGCTCTGCGCGCAAGTGGCTGGTCGCGCGCGTTTGAAACCTGGTGGCCAGCAATTGCAAAAGCGTGAAAAATGACCATGTGTAGGGGATGTGGGTGGTCAACCGGTGGGGGGTCGTCCTCCCCGATTAAAAAATATTTTGCTATTTTTTGAATTTTGAGAATGCGAAATATGAGATTCACATTAGGGGCGGCTGGTACACGAGCCGCCCTCGATGTGGCCTCATTAGGGGCGGCTAAAGGGAACCGCCCCCTAAAGTGGAAGCACATTAGGGGCGAAGAGAGTTAGGGGCGGCTCCAAAACCCGCCCCTGATGTGCATTTGGAGCCGCCCTTAAAGAAGGCATTTGTAGTGGTGGTCGTCACCCTTCTGCAGTGTGCGCTGCGTCCTGCAGCACCGCAAGCGCTTGTGGCGAGATGTTGCGGGGTGAGATTGGAAATTGTGAAACCCAACGGCAAGAGATCGGAGCATGTACCCGGCCAGTGATGGAGCAGCGATGTTGGTTGCGGTGGCGACCTTCAACTTGGGCAGCGAGCAATGGAGGACGGTCGGTTGATCTGGACGATGACGGCGGCTGCACGGCTCAGCGGCGTCGCACAAGGGCTTCTCTTCCCGGCGGATATCACGCAGATTGGGCGAGAGGATGAGGAAAGTGTCGATGTGGAAAGTGTGAGCGGCAAGAGGAAAGTACGATGATCTCGCGGCGCGCGCGTTAGATGATGGGCGGGTGGGGGGCTGTGTCCAATACTTTTGATCCTAACCGTTGAATCATGTCTGAATAATGAGAGAGGAGGTTGAGAAACAATCTGGGTGGTTCATTTTGAATGGTTTTGAATGCAGAGATGTTGGTGCATTAGTAGGGTAGATGCTGGTTTTCCTTCCCATTCGCGGCCACCATCCTTTGCTGGTGATGAAAGTCGCATGCCCAGGTTGTCAATCTGGCCCAGTGTCATGGCCATCCACATCAGGCGCACGCATCCCTCACCACTACGGGAAACTCAAGCTTTGCTGGTGTATAGCGTTTTCCCGAGGGCCCAAAATCAGGATCTCACGTAGCCCTCGGAAAAGCCAAACACCCGGCATTCCTGGATTTGCCGAGAGCTAGGCCGTCGGCAAAATAACGCTCTCGGCAAAGAGCCTACTTTGCCGAGCGCTGGCTCTCAGATTTAGTCATTGCAATCTGTAGTGAATGAAATAATTGTCTAATCGCCAAATATGCTAAGTTTTAGCTCCACGCTATGGCAGCATATATATCTAGTGGGGGCTGCTTTAGGCCCACCCCTATCATGACTAGTGGTATTACGGCGTCATTAGAGTTGAGGAGCATTTAAAAAGGTGAACAAGCATCAACCCTTCATCAGCAAACAGGTGGTAGTTTTGGGTTCATTCCCACTCCACCCCTGCGTCATTAGAGTTGAGGAGCATTTAAAAATGCACGCATTCGTTCTTCAAATGCTACTAGGTAAATACCCGCGATGCAACGGGAAATCATATTACCATAATAATTTGAATATAAACATGTGATATATATTAGGCATTTGCTCCGATAGTCCTCTTTTAAGAAATTGGCAAAAATCTCAAAGCAGGTAATTAAAGCATTAATTGTTTAATTTTAATCCCGCCTGGGTCCCGTTGGGCACCGCCCGTCCAACCAAGAGCATCCATGGGTCCAGCCCATCGGCGTCTCCGTTATTGACATCCCAGACGACGTCGTGACAAGTCGTCGATCATTTCTCTATCCATGGCTGACGCCCTTCTCCGACCTGGTCACATGGCCATGTATAAGCCCAGCGCCTGCTGCAGTGTGGTGCGCTGCCGCTGGCGAAGACCGGGATACACTGTTGCCGTTCTTGTTGTCGAAGCACGGCGCCGTTGGGTTGTGCTAAGGGGAGTTGCCCCGTGACCGCAGCGTTGTCCATGATGCCGACCATGATGCACGCCCGACGGGTTCTTGCCTCCGAGAATGTCGTGCATGAAACCATCTCATGGCCGTCAGCGCCGCCCGGCAGCCCGACCCAACATGGATGGTGTTGGGGCCATGGAGGCGCGGATGGCGGCCTCCCCGGCGGTATGCCCTGCGCCGCCCGCGGCGGTGGCGCCTGATGCGCTGGGGGCATGACCTAAAGGGGCGATGGGGTGCCATGGCGGTGGCATGTCGTCTTCGTCCTTGTCACGACGGCGATGAAAGGGAATTGGGAGAGGGAGTACCGGGCACGAAGGTGATCGGAGCCAGGACTGAAACGGTGGCGTGAGGGGGAACATCACGGAGTCGCCATGTCACTAGAGTCTCCGGGCTGGGCTTGGGCTGGTCTTTGGGCGTGCGGAGCCCAGGGGGTATAAAATAAAACAATTAAGCAATTAATTCTTTAACTCCGCTTTAAGATTCGTGCCAATTGTTTAAAAGAGGACTACTGGAGCAGATGCCTATATATTAAAAGGAGATACTTTTGAGCATCATGTTTCACAACGTCCATTTGTAACCAATCATTAGTATTACAAGAATTTTGATGAAACATAAATAATTTCAAGTTTTCTTTAAGAAAAAATGTACTTCCTTGTAAAAAAGGTGCTTCTTGGAGTGTTGTTGACTTCATTGCTTCTTGTCACAGCAACGAAGCTCCACTTTACTTGAGATTAGGTGAGATCATCACCAACAAAAACCATCTCTACATCCTGAAGTATATAGACAACGTGACAAGACCCTAATGGCATATATTGCTGGTTGACAGAACTCACAATAATCAGTAGTGCATGCATATACTGTTTCGACAATGAAGTATCTTTAACGCGGACAAATCAAGCATATACCAATCAAAGTGGAATTATCTCAGATCAAAACTACAAACAATGTCTTAAAAGCATTATCATTTCAACACGCGTAAGCTTACGAACTAAACAAAATATTCATTTGTTGCACATGGAATTGAGTCTCCCACATAAGATTATAGTAAAATTCAAGAGCTAGGCTCTATGATCAGATTAGTAACAAAGTATTTGGGCAAACTTACTTCAGAGGATGTAGCTTGTGACCTTGAGCCTTTTCTTTCAGCTGCTCCATAGAGACTCGGATAACTGCCGAAGAGAGGGCAAGCATGCATTTATATGAGACCATGACACCGCCCAAATAGAAACTAAAATTGTGTCAGACTTTAGTTTCTCCTGCTCCAACTTCCTCCAGCTGATGTCTTGTTGTCCCAAGCTCATTTCTAAATAGTAATAAATACGAAAGGCATTAGCTCCATTAATCAAAGAGACTGAACGGTGTCTGAAAGACTGAATAACTCAAAGTCTGAAACTCTGATCCATTGCCACATGAACCTTTGGTAGTTAATGGAGGGCAAAGAACAGGTTAATGACTAATCTGGGCATTAATAAATACATGAACCTTTGGTAGTTCCACTATCAGGATCTCAAAATTTTTTAAAAAAAAGAATCATGCCAATCATCCAACAGTCACAGAATTTACCTGCAAATGGGAACTGAGTGACTGGAGAGATGATGGAGCAACTGAGTAACTGATTGATGATGAAATATATGTTGGCGGTCGTTATCGACCATTTTATACCGCCAACTTATGTCTTTTTCCGAGGAATCTTGCACACCAATGACACATATACCTTTACTTCTAACCTAGTTCCACTTGTATTCCGAGAAATATGTTTTGCGGGACAAACACGAGGGAATCAAGTGAGAACGTGCCAAACTTCACAGAAAGCGCACTTTGGAAAACATGTTTATCAAACAAGTGCAATACAAGAGGGCCAAGCACGAAACAAGATGGACCGAAGCACCCCTAAACTATAGATCCGAGGCGGCCCGAAGCCCACAGATGACGAAAGGCGGTCGCGAGGCGGGGCCACCCCCTCGGCCCGGCCGGATTGGAAGTGGGTCCGCCGGACCCACGGTGCCGCCTCTCGAGCCGACCTTGCACAAAGCGGTTGCATGCCGCCATGCATAGGCGGTATTGCTAGGTGTTTCCTTTTGTACCTGCGCAAACCGACCACAAATCGGTATAAATAAAGGGTGGAGCCTCACCTCAAAGTAGAACATCACACCAAGAGCTACTACCTCCCTCACTTGTTCATTCTTAGTCCTAGTAGTTAGATTGTGAGCAAGGCTAAGCTTCAAGGAGGGCTTGTCTCCTTGGAAGGATCTTCTTGGTAATATACTATGGAGTATTCTTTCATATTCAAGTCCTTTTATTCATATTACATTGCATATGAACTAGAGTATAGTTATCTTCATGTTATATTCGTAGGATATGAACTAGACTATAGTTGATATGCTATGGAATGACATGAACTAACTATAGGTTAATTGTTCATATGATGTTCTTGGAGGGTTGTAGTATTATGCTAGGGTGATGGTTCGGTGTACTCTCGGGTTTGCCTTTATCCTTGCTTGTCGATCCGTAGGGTCGGAGTCCCGGGGGGATATTGGTAGTTTCCTATATGCATAGGCGTGGTGCCTAGGTCTATAGGGGCCATCGAAGATGTCGGCATCCCACGGTAGTGAGGTAGGCGGCAGGTGGTGACAGCCCTGTCCGTCCTTTGCACTCCTCCACGTTCGGGTGTTGAGTTGGAGTTACTCAAAAGTGTCTATCGGCTGGCGTAGCACCAGCTGCGGGCATCTCCTCATCATCTAAACATAGTGTTATGATTGTCCATTAACCCGTATGACTACTAATGTTCTTTGCACATGTAGTATTAGAATTGCCCGTTCACAGTAGATATTCTTTTATCCTTATTTTCCTTTATCCTTAAGGTAGCTCGAAGTGTGTTCTCCCTATCCTGGATTATCATGTTTACCCCTGTACTAGACTAATGGTTATTCATACTTACATTGTGGAGCCATGATCATCGCTATGCTAGTCTTTACATAAACCTGCCTTCCTTTGGGAAAATATAAATAACGATACCCGAATACTCACGGGTGAAATGCTACAATTATAGATCGGTGCCCTTGCGGATTGAACTCTGTATCCTATGAATCTATCCGAGTATTTCTAGAGTAATCATCCCGGGTAGATCAAAAGTCTACTCTCGGTGGTTGCGCTAAGAAATACCAACAAGCATTTCGGCGCCGTTGCCGGGAAGGCATGGTTTACTTAAAAGAAAAAAAATAAAGCTAGCATAACATGATTATGACCACATGTATGAGTGATAGCCCTAGTCTTTGCGAGGCTAACTCTGTTGTTTTCTTCCTGTTGTGGATGAAAACAGGATAGTGTATGACTGGTCGCAACCTACCGAACAATTTAAATCGACAACCCGGGCGCTCTCGAGGAAGAACCGGTCTCGCGCGACCTCTTCCTCCGCTACTCCGCCAACTGTCGAACCGGTCAATCCCGTACCATCTTCGCCAACACTCATGGCCAAGACACTCTGTGACTACTACTGTCCCGCCCGTGTCCAACGTTCCCCGTTGGGCCGCGAGTCAATGTCGGTGACAAGAACTTTGAGATCCGCACGGCCTCATCACCATGGTATGTGCGAGTCCGTTTTGCGGACTACCAGCGAGATGCCAATGCACATCTTCAGAACTTTCTGGAGCTTTGCGACACGATAGTGATCAAGGACGTCGCACCAGACGCGATCAAGCTCCGCTTGTTTCCCTTCTCCCTTGTGGGGAAGGCGAAACAATGGTTTTACAAAGACAAAGAAGCGGTGAGCACGTGGAGCAAGTGCTCCACGGCATTCCTCGCTTCGATTCTTCCCGATGGGCAAAACAAATGCCCCGAGGGCAAGAATCTCAATTTCCACAAAAGCTCCAATGAACCCATACCCGGGCGTGGGAGAGGCTACGAGGAATACATCCTCGCTGCCCACACCACGGCATGGAGCAATGGCTTGTGCTCCGTATTTCTACAATGGGCTCACGCCCATGTCCAAGGGGCATATTGATGCTGCTGCTTTCTTTGAGGGGCCTTTCTCTCCCTCACGGTCGATGAAGCGCAAGCTCTCATCGACAAGACGATAGAGAATCAAGGGTGGGGTGAGGAGAGAGCCCCCATGAAAACACAAAAGGCATGCATACCGTAAAGGAGACGGATATGCTTGCCGCCAAATTAGACCTACTCATGAAGAAGCCGGCTACGAGCTGCGGACAAGCAACCAATGAGCAGCCACAGGTCAAGCCATGGACTCACACATGACGTGTGAGGTCTGTGGAGACGTCGGACACTCGGGAAGTAACTGCCCTGAGACCCGTGAGGAAGCATCCTACATCAACAACGGGTTCCGACCAGGTAATAACGGGTGGAATAACCAGAATCGCCTGCAAGGAGGTAATAACTTCAACACGAATTACAATTCAAATCAACCTTCCTTGAAAGATTTAGTGCTAGGTCAAGCTAAGATAAATGAAAACCTGACCAAAAAGCTTTCTTTCAAAGATAAAATGTTTGAAAGTATCAATGTAAAGTTAGAAAGTTTATCTTACTCGCAGCTTAAGAATCAAAAAAGTTTCAATAAAATGATAGAAACTCGACACGCAAATTACTTCGCTATTTCTCCCAACTCGGGAAAGGACTCGGTGGAAACCGAAATCTCGATCGAGACGGTTAACATGGTGACAACGAGGTTTGGTAACCCTCGGAGTCGGCCTAGTCCTAGGGTTTTTGCAGATTCACCCTTCGTCCAAAAGAAGGCAGACCCAGGACGGCCGACAATCACCTGTTCCATTGGCCCGTATACCTTCTAGAGAGCTTATCGTGACACTGGGGCAAGTGTCAACATCATGTCCAAGAGAACAAATGACACTCTGCTCTTTGCACCATTGACCCCCACAAGAATGAAGCTCCAAATGGCGGAGACCAATCCGTCAAGGTCGCTGCGAAGGAATAGCTGAAGATATACTGCATTTAGTAAAAGATAGCTATATCCCCACGACTTTGTCATCATTGACATGGGGGATGATGACGACGTACCTCTCCCCAGGAAGACCATTCCTGAATACAAAGAAATGCAACAATATTTGTCGTCAACAAGCAGGCGAATCAACTTCCAACTCCCATATCGAGACGGTATGCCATTTCAACGGCTATCACAAGATCAATCCCGTCAAGGAGAGGAAACCTAGGGAACCCACTCCCTCAAGGAGTCGACTGGTCGATTAGGAGTACACACTCCCACAATTCACATCAAATACGAGTCCAACAACCAAAGATGGAAGGAGATCGTGATAAACCCCGGAAACCAAGTGAACCCTCTCCAAAAAGGGCAGTCAAGCAAAAAGCCGGAGCCAAAGAAAAAGGCAGCTCCCCGAGAAAAAGAGCGACGCAAAAGAAGAACCAAAAGTCGCCACCACACCCCCTAAACAGAGTGTAAAGAAAAAGAAAGATTCAGCTCCCCGCTATCCTAGAAGCGAAGAAAAACCCGAAAAGTATGGCGGGAAAAGAAGAAGTCATCTCCCGAAGCTAAACCAAAAGGGAGAAAAGTCCACCCACCACGGACTACAATTATGCCCTCCGCCCATGGTAAGTCGGTAAGTATCTAAAAAAAAAACATATACATATATATATATCTTTTAATAAATATAATTTATACATACTAATAATTTTTCAAAACTCATAAAAATATTCCAAAATAAAAGTTTTTAATAAAATAAAATAAATTTCGCTTTCCAAAAGTATAGATTTTTATCTTTACCTTTTCTCATTTTTGAAAATTTTTACAAAAATCAATTTATAATAAAAAGAATTTTGGGAAAATGGAAAATCGAACAACGGTTCGAATTTGAACGAAGCACCAACGGACTCACCGGTCTTCATGACCGTTCTTTGCATGCTTGCCAAAGGAGAGCAGCGAGAGGGCCCACCATGGGTCCGGCCGGGACCCAAAGGCGATCCGACCGACGGGCGGTGGGAGCCCTCGCGCCCATCTTTTGCCAACGGCTACTAGCCGGTGCCCACGCTTCCGGTCGGCGGTGCCGGCTCTATAAATGTCCGGAGAGCCGGTTGATGCACTCCACCCCTCTCACTCTCATTTTCTCACTCTCTCACTCAAGCTTGCTCCATTTTCTTGCTCTCTCCAAGCTCTAGCAAAGCTCAAGTGCAAGGAAATTCTGCCCAAAATTCTAGCCACAACCATCCACAAATTTTCTAGCTAACATCACCATCGCGAAAATTTTCGCCTAGTCTTTTGCCATGGACAAAATTACGGGTGCTTTCAAGGCCCTCGGCGGGAGCTCGTCGTCGAGAACCCGAAGCATGACCTCGCGCTCAACCGAGCCCATGAGAAGCCCGATGCAAGAAGATGAGGCGCCATCACATGCGCAAGGAGGAGCAATGGGGAGGAACGACGACGACCCGCACCTCGACTTGGAAGGACCACGCGAGCTGCAGGGGTACAACCTCATCAAGGATCGGGAGTTCGTCCATGCGTCACGCTACGACCCCAACCTCCTTCAAAAGATAGGTATGGATGTCGAATTCTCCCGCATGGACTGCCGTTGGGTGGAAAGGCATCGACCCCCTCCGGGAAGAAGGGTCTCGATTGCTTACCATCCGGTTTCTCGCTCCTTGCAATATGATGATGATGGCATTACTTTCCGTTTCTTCGAGCATCCATATTTTCTTACATGGAAAGCACTTGCTACGCACTTAGGCTTTGATGCTAGGAAATGCTCTATCACCTTAGATTACTCCCTACAAGGTTTCAATCGCAAAGAATTTTGGAGAATAATCTCTAGTGAAAATGTGGATGGTAGGATCACCCCCTCCAATGCCAACATCCCTCACTTAGATTTATGCATAAGTGGATTGCTATGACTTTGTTTCCTAGACAAGATACCCGCTATGTCTATGATGTTGAGATGCAATGCCTGTATGCCATGGTTAAGAAAATAAAGATAGCTCCTGTGAAAGAGATAGTGAAAAATCTGCTTGAAAACTTTAGACATACCACTGCTATCTGCTGCACCTCCCTTGTAACAAGGATTGCTAACGGTGTTAATGCATTGGAGGGACAAGATGTGACATACATCTCTACCCCACGCACTGAGATCACGCAGTACTCCTTGATGCAAGGGCATCATTTGAAACTTGATGATAATGACCACGAGACGCTTGTTTATTATTTCCCGGGCTATACAAATGAGTATCCGCTTCCTAACCCGGAACTCTCCTTGTATAAGTCCGCATCACTTACCTTCGACCGAGTCGAAGTGCGTCGAAGTTCTGTCTCTCGCAGGTCATGCAGGAGAAGGGGAGCAGATGAGCACGGAACCTCCACAGGGATCCATGGGCTGCACCGCGAAAGACGTCCCCGACACACAGGGTATACCGGACCATGCACACTCCTGGGAGGACACCCGAGTATGAGTACCCTTGGGGGTACACTCAGCCTTCAGGAGGGGCTGGAAGCTCAGGGGGGCCAGAGATGCAGAATCTGTCATCCGACTCAGACGGGCTACCACCATCCGTCGACCCTCGCCGGTCCACTCGCGGATCAACGGCAATCGACAACCTCAGCGGCCGAATCGGAGGACTTGAGGTCCGCGACCGGTGAGATTCAAAATACAATAACTAACCATGTGCGGCCGGACTACACAATGGCGGCGGCGAAATGAGCAGCGGATCTCGGGCATCGAGCAATCGCTGCACTATATGCAAGAATCACGCGAGAAGGCCTCTTTGGAGGCACATCGGGTTCAACCCCGATGCATAGGCCATGAGCTAGCTTGGGGAGGACCCCCGCAAAGGTAAAGTACTTTCCCAGCTTTCTTTTATTTGTTTTATTGCATATTCAAAAAAAATGGTTCCACTCCTATATGTGACTTTGGTATGTTCAAGTTTCCCTAAAGTTGAAATGATGAATAGTTGCTCTGTCAGTAATTCAACTTGTGCCTAGTTTATAACTTTGTATTCCCCAATATTTAAGTTTGTTGGCTAAATAATATCTCACCTTGAAATGCTTAAAACAATTGTGGGTTTGCAAAAGACATGATCCTTTTTCTAAGTTGTTGCCGGTTTGATATGGTACAAAAAAAGAATCTGCTATGATTTCATTCTAATGAGAAACTTGACATCCGGGAATTGTAATTCTTCAAAAAATAAAGAGAAAGAGAGATATGGGCTATAAAAAAAAAAAAGAAAGAAAGAAAAAGAGATGAAAAATGGATATGTGTCCGAGGGCGAGTAGAGCCCACATCTCCAAAAAAAAAAAAAAGAAGAAGAAAAAAGAGAGGAAATAAAGGACACAAGTCCAAGGGTGAGAAGAACCCACCTCTCCAAAAAAAAAAAAAGAGATATAGCCCATACTTTCTCAAAAATATTTCAAAGCAAAATAACAATATTCCCGGATTGAGAGATGATCAAAGGAATGAATGACTAGTGTTTCGAAAGCAACCATTCTTTCTTGCAACCACCCAAAGAACTTGGAAAAAGTCAAAAAGCCCCGCATACTTAAAGAAACAAAAAAGGTGGATATAAGTGCCAACTTATTTAAATAGAGGAAGAATGCTTTGTTATAAACATGTTACACTTTGAATTATATCAGCATTGAAGCAACTCCTGATCAACAACCAAGTATCTAACTATTTGCTTGGGACGAGCAAAGGTTAAGCTTGGGGGACTTGTTGGCGGTCGTTATCGACCATTTTATACCGCCAACTTATGTCTTTTTCCGGGAATCTTGCACACCAATGACACATATACCTTTACTTCTAACCTAGTTCCACTTGTATTCCGAGAAATATGTTTTGCGGGACAAACACGGGAATCAAGTGAGAACGTGCCAAACTTCACAGAAAGCGCACTTTGGAAAACATGTTTATCAAACAAGTGCAATACAAGAGGGCCAAGCCTGGAACAAGATGGACCGAAGCACCCCTAAACTATAGATCCAGGGCGGCCCAGAAGCCCACAGACGAAAGGCGGTCGCGAGACGGGCCACCCCCGGTCCGGCCGGACTGGAAGTGGGTCCGGCCGGACCCACGGTGCCGCCTCTCGAGCCGACCTTGCACAGGCGGTTGCATGCCGCCATGCATAGGCGGTATTGCTAGGTGTTTCCTTTTTGTACCTCGCAAACCGACCACAAATCAAGATAAATAAAGGGTGGAGCCTCACCTCAAAGTAGAACATCACACCAAGAGCTACTACCTCCCTCACTTGTTCATTCTTAGTCCTAGTAGTTAGATTGTGAGCAAGGCTAAGCTTCAAGGAGGGCTTGTCTCCTTGGAAGGATCTTCTTGGTAATATACTATGGAGTATTCTTTCATATTCAAGTCCTTTTATTCATATTACATTGCATATGAACTAGAGTATAGTTATCTTCATGTTATATTCGTAGGATATGAACTAGACTATAGTTGATATGCTATGGAATGACATGAACTAACTATAGGTTAATTGTTCATATGATGTTCTTGGAGGGTTGTAGTATTATGCTAGGGTGATGGTTCGGTGTACTCTCGGGTTTGCCTTTATCCTTGCTTGTCGTCCGTAGGGGTCGGAGTCCCGGGGATATTGGTAGTTTCCTATATGCATAGGCGTGGTGCCTAGGTCTATAGGGGCCATCGAAGATGTCGGCATCCCACGGTAGTGAGGTAGGCGGCAGGTGGTGACAGCCCTGTCCGTCCTTTGCACTCCTCCACGTTCGGGTGTTGAGTTGGAGTTCTGAAAGTGTCTATCGGCCGCGCACCAGCTGCGGGGGCATCTCCTCATCATCTAAACATAGTGTTATGATTGTCCATTAACCCGTATGACTACTAATGTTCTTTGCACATGTAGTATTAGAATTGCCTGTTCACAGTAGATATTCTTTTATCCTTATTTTCCTTTTATCCTTAAGGTAGCTCGAGTGTGTTCTCCTATCCCGGATTATCATGTTTACCCCTGTACTAGACTAATGGTTATTCATACTTACATTGTGGAGACATGATCATCGCTATGCTAGTCTTTACATAAACCTGCCTTCCTTTGGGAAAATATAAATAACGATACCCGAATACTCACGGGTGAAATGCTACAATGATAGATCCGTGCGCTTGCGGATTGAACTCTGTATCCTATGAATCTATCTGAGTATTTCTAGAGTAATCATCCTGGGTAGATCAAAAGTCTACTCTCGGTGGTTGCGCTAAGAAATACCAACAATATACATGTGAAGTTCACTAATTCACATATTATTGAAGTGGCCAAACAAATCTCAGCTTGTCTAAGTCATTATTTCTTATAGTCTGCAACTAATATACCAAAATCTGAATGACATATAAGATATACCATAATCTGAAAGACAACGATGAAACATGCATGATAGATCACGTATCGAATTAAGCCATCGAATTCTAGCTATCAGGAACTACCATGCTTGCATGCAAATCATAGATATCTGAAATCAACTATTAGTACAAGGTCACACAGCCCTGATATTTACTCAGATGCTAGGGGTTGAAAGTTCACTTTGTAATGTCTATGCTACTTTTAAATTTCAATGCAACATTTACTGAATAGAACAACAGGGTAATATTTTTAGACGAAGCAGAGGTGTACAGAAAAAAATTGCAAAGACTGAATTGATGGTTATGAAACATGCCTTCAAGTCAAACTGTTATCCAAGTTCTATTGCTAGGCGCCAAATAAACATGCCTGGGACTGAAAACTGAAGCAATAGTAGGAAATTCTTCTTAGCCCCTTCTTGCTTTACCAGGAACGATCTGACAATTTTAAATCATCCTATGTAAATAGAGAGACTTTGTAAATATATACAGGCAAAACTACACGTCAATCATCTTATGTCCGTACGTATATGTACTCTTTGTGTAGCACGTAACTACAATGTAGAACAGTAGTACGGATATAAAACAGGCAAAACTACATGAGACTACATGCGTGTCTATAAAAATATAAAAACAAAATAGAGAAGCTTGACCGAGACAGCAAGATTTGGGCGAGATACTTCTAAGACTCTATAGTATTGTAATCATTATAATGAGCCACGGTAAAAACAAAACCAAGGAAAAGAAAAGCCATTTCGCAAAATAGCACCATTGCAAATATATCAACTATCTCATAAGACAAGCTCGACGCACTGGTCAAACTGTAAGCAATGAATAAATGTATGATAGAACGTAAACGAATTCAGGATACAACATAAACTAATTGCTTGCTGAATCGGCTAGACAAAAGAATCACAAATTTTGCAATACCCAACCAGCGTACTTTTGAACATGAATAAAATTTACCTGGGAAATCTCTAATCGCATAGACATGAATCACAGATTTCACAAAAATCATCACACAATATCACAAGAAAAATCAAGCGCCGTCGACAGGTTTGGGCATACCGGTTGCATCCTCAGACATCAGCGGCAGCAGAGACCTGGCCGTGGCCCTCTTCAGACGCGGCGTCGGCAGAGACCTAGGCGCCGCCCATGACGCGGGCGTCGGCACCTGGGCGACAGAGACCTGGGGGCAGCTTCGATCAGTACTGCAGCACATGAATCGGATCAGGGAGAGAGGGGAACAGATCAGGGGGGAGATGTTAGACCTGGATTGGAGCATGGTGGCCGTGGGCTGGATCCGCCGAGCAGCACCATCCGCAGGTCGCGCCAAGGGCGGTGTGCGTGAGGGCGCAGGCGCAGCGAGACGGCGGGAGGCAGCGCTGATGACGACGGCAGCAGCGCACGCCGCTCCCGCTCCTTGACATCGGCTCACGCCGGGAGGTGCCCTCGCCGTCGCCATGGCCGCTTTGTCACCGTCGTGTTCGATCGTCGCTGGGCCCGCCCCGAGAGCGTGCGAGCCGCGCCCGGTCGTGGCCGCACGTGCTGGTGGCGTCGTGGAGAGTCGGGCGGGCGGTGGGGGTGGGGGCGACGTGGCGCCGGTGGGGCCGCCATGCCGCGCCGACTGGGCCGCAGTGGCTGGGCGGCGGCGGCGGCGTCAGCGTGGGGGCGCGCGTCGGTGGGGTTTTCACGGAGCGGGCGGGTGGGGGTTCGTGAGAAAATTTGATTCACGGAGCGGGAGCGGGCGGGTAGGTTCACGTGGGCGCCGGGTGAAGCGGAGCGGAGCGGGGGTTGGTAGTGCCGGGTGAAGCGATTTTGTTGTAATGACGATGACCGCCCGGGTCTTTTAGGGAATAGAGACTAGAAGGCTTTGGGAGCTTCAGCGCAGCTACATCGAATGAAGTCTTAGCTAGGCTACCACTTAATGGGCAGCGCCGGAAATCCTGAAATAAATCTAGGATAATGTGTCGCACCCAGAATTTGAACCCTGGGTGGGAGCCTCCCAACCAATGGCCTTTGCCATTGCGCTATGAGCCCCTTGACAGCAGGATGAACTTTTCTAGAAAGTAGCTAGTGTGTCAGCGACGCCATGTCTTCAACACCCGGCATATGGAGCTAGCAGGCGAAGTTGTGCGACCGGGAAGGCAGGCCCAGTTCTTGTGTGAGTGGACCGAACTCGGCGTGAAACATTGAACCATTGTAGTGTGCAACATAGAAAGAGAGGCATGAAAGAACATTATTGTATTGTTCTGCCTACTCTATTGTTCCTCTCTGACCTTTCTATCATTTTATTGGCAACTAATGTGGTCGTGTTGGGTTGGCCAATTTTTAAGTGCAATTGGTTCAAGATCATAGGGAAGAAGAGAGCTGCTCCCACTGCAAACAGTAAACATCAAGTGTCCTGGGCTCTGACACTAGAACAGGATGTCTCTGTCCATAATTATGCAACCGTCATTTGTTTTTTTTTTTTTTTCGAACACGGATTTCATTAAGGAGAGAAAGTTGAGTACACAAAATTAGATAAAATAAAATAAAAGACTAGAGTAATCCGCGCAGATTACTTCAGTCCACGGCCCAAAGGCAGCAAGAGATTGTGATTACAAATAAACCAATTTGCGACTAGGGAAGCCTGTCATCACGGCTACTGGCCATCACCATCCCCATCCAGGTCAGCTAAGTTGAGATTCCAATCCACTGGATCGAACTCGTGATCAAAGAGTACCTGCAAAGCCGCCTCTTTCCTAGGCGTTAGAAAATCGGCAAAAAAGCCTCAAAGTACTTCCTGGCCTCCTCCAAATCTGCCGGCGGAAGGTGTATCGCAATCCCCATCTTCTGTCGAAGCACGATCTGTGCTTGCAGCGTGGCATTGGCAACGAGGCGGGCACTTCGGCCGAACCATCGCCATCGGCGTGCGCGGCCCTACGCAACCTATGCCCCCCTTTGATCAGCGAGGAGTCTCTAGGCAGGCACACACGGTCCTCAATCAGCCGTGATGGAGGAGAGCGAGGCCCTCCCTGGGGTGGCTGTGATGTCGGGGCAGCCTACATCGTCTTGGGCGGTAGCAACAAAGTGGAAGCCATGAAGTCATCCACGAAGGTGCCGGCGGCTGGAAGGAGTCGGCAGGGCGTCCACGAGAGGCTAGTATCGGCGCGCCGGCCAGCGGTCATCGTGGTGGCTCGGGGGAGGCGGAAGCGGGGGTGTCGATTCCCAGTCGTAGTGACCTCACCACCCAACTTCGGGCACATCGGCATCCGTGAAGCTAAGCTGCACCACACGCCGCAAAGAAAAGGGGATCGACCGGCTCCAACCAATCCTCCAGGCGGGGCACGGGGGGCGTGCGGCGAAGGAGGCCACGAACTCATGGAGCATCAGGTCGACCCATATCACGGGGGTCCGCATCCCCGCCCGGCAGAAGTGCCGGTGGGTCCGCGGTAGCACTGTAGGCGTCCGGTTGGCCTCCACGGATACTATGCGCCGGCGCCATCGGCGGCTATGGTGGACACTACCGGCGCCCCTAGGAGCCTTTGGACGTACTCTGAGCCTTTCATTTGAGCACGTACAACTTCTTAATATGGATGTCAAGCTAGTAAATATTGTCGGCTTGCCTTCAAAAAAAAAAAAGTAAAAATTGGCAGACAAACAATGAAGCCCATGTGTTCACCTTTCTATTGATGAGCTAGAAGTGACCCATGTCTAAGGTAATTATCGTAGTTACAAGCTTCCTTACCAACAGTAGATTCTTGTACTAATTATAAACGGTTGTGCTCTCGTTTTTCCCATGTGGCTTTTATTAGTCTAAATCAATACAAAATGAGTATTTCGAACCTTTTCATGGCCACAGCTTTGTATAGAAATATTATCCAATTAATGCATGGTTCATGATCACCGGCGAGAACAGAGCTGCTGCAATTACAAACTGAAAACATCAATTGGCCTAGGCTCTGCAATATAATTGCTGCATCGAACAGAAAACTATCTAAACATCATATTTCCTCTGCTTTTGTCTTTCTGTATAAGCACTCTCGAAGTCTTGAGTTCTTCAATTCCTACTAACAATCTCCCACACAAATCAATGGACAGAACAGGGTATGTAACTATGTAAACATCCATGCTTGCTTACACACATGCCATGCAACATGATGCATTCGTGCAGATCTAAGTCTTAGAGCTGTACTAGGCATAAGAAGCATCAGGGCATCTTGAACTATGAGACTGAAGGACATAGCAGGGTTTTCACAATAATCCAAAATGGTATTCCGCCCCTTCTGCTCTGAGTTTTCTGGCTCATTATATATTCCCAATAAGTTCTTAGGAAGGCTAGGATAGCAATTGCTCTAGGCTCCACGGCTCCACCGGTGCTGCACCATATCTCTGCCCATAATTATTCAATAATCAAGTATAATGCTTTGGGCCCATCGTGTGTCAAGTATGTGTGACAAGTGGGGGCCGCTACCATTTGACGAGCATAAAACTGGGAACACGCACTGCATCATACACAAACTAAGCACACATTAGTTCTATGTCCTCAAGTTTATGCCCACTCCACCTCTTTTTCCTAGTGCTCTACTACAAAAGATTTCCTCTGCTTCTCACTGTCTAAACACACGCTCTTATTCTTCAATTGTTGCTATGTCTCTCACCACACTTACAAACGTCTGAACAGAAATGGGCCGCATGTCATGCAGCTTGCTTCAGTGCAGCTAGATCAATTGAAGGCTTTGCTAGGCATGCGAAGTATCAGGAGCTCTTGGAGAACATGGATGTATATCGGCACAGCCGGATTCAAAGCAGGATTAGCAGTGCCGCCGGAGAAAACTGCGAGGTGAACGTTTCTAGTTTGTAGAGTTACTAGTTTCTGAGGTAGCATACGTAGATCAGATATGGGGCTGACAGCAGAGGCATTTTTCCACAAGCATAGCACTTTTTGTACTCTATCTATGCCCACCTAACAATCCCAATTTCTGTGTTTCTTCATATTTATATTTATATATATTTGCCATATATCGATATCTAAAACTCCTATATAGGAGCTCCCCACTATCCATCCCTTAAAGGAATTCTCTGACCTCTGATTGGTCGTGGGAGTTGTAACTGAAGCTTAGCTCTTGGGCGCGGTGGGCTGTGTTCTACATCATCCGAACCCCAGATTTTCAGTAATCATCTTCGTCATCTCTTCAGCTACCACCGGCGTATTGGTAACTGATCATAGTGCTGAAAAGAAATACCGCCACCATCCATCCACCAGCCCACCAATCCATCGTACCACTAGGCCGCAGGAACTGCCTCAGTGCCTCCCACTCTTCTGCTTCTGTCTGAAACGCATTAGTGGTGAATCAGTAGGCAATTAAGGAGTTGCGTCGGTAGGTTTCCAGTCACGCATGCATCCCATGGCCCCTCCACTTTGTGTCCCATCAGCTTCCAATTCTCTAACAAATATTTGTGCCTCCAGCTGTAGTACAGACAATATATATAAAGCTACTCCTGTGTTGATCATATGTACGTATGGCTCCAGGTTCCAACGCTTGGAGATCAAGCAGCAAGCATGCAACTGAATCGTCGTTGTCTTCGTTCTTGGTTCCTCCGACGGCACGGGAAGAAGCATGTCACGACGTTCTGGTCGAGCAGCGCGACGGCGGCGAAGATCATGACGGACACCACGGCGTGCACCAGGTCGAGGAACCGGATCCGGTACGCCACCGCGGCCCGCGGGTCGTCCAGCGGCGCGCCGCCGTCGATGACCCAGAGCCCCCGCGTGATGGCGAAGCCGTAGCGGACGCCGCCCGTGGCGGCGTCGCAGAAGGTGTCGGTGAAGCTGAGCACGAAGCAGGAGAGCGCCCGCCATGACGCGGTTGGCGCGCACGCAGTGGCCCTGCACCGTCATCACCGGGGACAGCAGCTGGAACGCCAGCACCGTGCCCGTCGGCAGCAGCTTCGCTAGGTGCGCCGTGCTCTGGTACGTCTGGCTGATGGTACGCTGGATAGGGCTCATCCGTCGCCGCCGCCGTCGTCCGCGGCCAAGGAGCGCGGCTTCACCAGCAGAGGCCGCCGCTGCTCCTGCTCTTGCTCACCGCGGTGGCTACCATCCTCGCCGTGCTCCCGCTGTGACTCTACGTCGTCGCCGTCGCGCGACGTCGTCCAACCGCCGCCGCCATCGATCACTCAGCACTCACCAGATCGATCGTGTTGGCTGCTGATTTGTTTTGTGAAATTATCTCATGGGACCACTTCTGGAAGGTTGGCTGCTCCCCTTTCTATAATCGCCGTATCTACCTCTAGCTTGATTGGGATAGTTGTGAGGCACCGCGAATTGGTTGTGATGTTATGGAAACAACAGCGTTATTCAATTGGAGCCTGACTGATTGCCATCTGAATAATTATGGAATATTGGAATGTTTGGTGATGTACAGTGCTGCACGATTTAGTCAATTGGGGCACTTGGTACTGGAAGATTGCACGAAAATAGGGATCTTAGTATGCCCATTTATCGGAGTATTGCTACTTACAGACCTTTGCCTTGGATTATGCTTTTCCTTCTTCTATAAGTAGAGGCTCCTTTGTTGGATGTGGTATATAGATATACAGGAAATAATAATTTTTGTATGGAAAGATTTAATAAAATTAAATATCTAATATCTATACTGTACTCACTACTAATACATCTAACCATTGCAGGTTGTTCTCAACATCAGGCATGACGAACGAACCATGAGGAATTACGTCAGATGAAAATGCATCACCATACATTGTCTGGTCTGAATAATTTTTGTGGCTATGCTACGTCAGATATACCAAGTCAAATAACTACGCACTTTGGTCATAAAAAATAGCTGTGTAGACTCAAAACACTGTTATTTCAACTATCCGTAATAAGCTCATATATCCCTATCGGGCAGAAATGATATCATGAAAATTTTCCTTATGATCATTGCATTTTTTTAATTCCCCAAGAACGCCGCTGGTGAGGTTCCCCTAGTATCTGTAGTTACTATGGTAGCTAATTATAGTAATTATATTCATTAATTTAGTTACGGGCCTCGGTTTGAATAAACACTAATGGGCATCATGTGTGGTCACCCAGACCACATAGAGACATACTGAACATTTTGCTATCTCGTTGTACTGTACTCTTGTTTATTTTTAATACAATTCCTGTGGGGGCCAAGGCCCCTCCACCAATTCTCTAAAAACATACAGAATACTCTGCTTTCCAAAACCATCCACAATCGAGGGACTTTCACTAGTTCTCTTTTTTTTTTATTGCAATGCATGTGAGTTGGTATATATTATATAACCCAAATCAAAAGCATAAAAAAAAGCATTGTCAATGATTTAGTTATATGAAGGGTTTTTCAGCACGGCCCACGCAATGTTGCTATCTCGTTGTTCTGAGGAAAAAGTCTATTTTGCATCCTTCAACTATTGCAGAAGTCTGATTTCCCTCCCTCAATTGCAAAACCAGACATCCAACATCCTCCAAGTATGCAAACCGTTTGGTTTTACCTCCCTAGACTGTTTTGCAAGTGGTTTGGGTGATGTGGCAACGTGGGCCACGCAGATGATATTCAAGCCGTACGTCTTGTTTGCTCTTTCATCACGCGAACGTCCCTTGCACGGCTGCAAGGCCGCCCGCTCTCACCAGCCGCGCACATTCGCCTCATCGTGTGGCCATGCAGGCCAGCCGCTCGCCACGCCTCCCTCCGCGCACAGGCCGCGCGCTGGCCACATCGGCCGCCCTTCGCGATTGCAGTGCGCGTTCTCGCAGCATCCCTGCATGTCCACGATAGGTGCTCGTTGTGCAGCCCTCAACGACGACCTCCCGCACAGTTGTCGTTCCCGCGATGGCCGCCCGCTCGCCATGCCTTGTGCTCACGCCGGCGCGAACTCATCCAGGCTGATGAGCCGATGCCGACGCACCGCGTGCTGTACCTCTGCCGCATCGGCCACGCCGTGCTCCTTGCCTCTTCCACTACGGGAACCATGGAGAGCCGCAGCAGCATGTTGTCAACGTTCAGTCGTTCAGCGACTCCAGCTATCGGCTGCCATGTCCATGGAGCCCAAGATGGCCTAGTTTGAGTACCGATGCGCGTGGATTGCTCGTGCTCGATGCGCACCCGGACAACAGCAGACTAGCTCTGCGCCCAGTGTTCGCATCCCAGCACGGCCGCTGCTCGCTCCCAGAAAAGCTCGTGAGTTGTTGAGCTCGCGCCGGCGGTTAGCGCTCGCACTCGAGGAGCCCGCGTGCCACGTGCCTGCCGGAGTGGACGAAAGATGTGGAACGCCCCACGAGCTGGAGTGCGCTGCCGCGAGTTAGGCTCCGTCGTGAGCGTGCCCAAGCTGCCGCAGCAGCGTCGCCGTGAGCTAACGCAGGAACTCGCCCCTGCTGCCGTGAGCTGGGCCGTGCCGCCATGGGCTAGTCCACGCCGGCTGAGCAAGTTATGCCGGGACCGCTTGCACGAGCTGCTCGCCGCCGCCGACACCTACGGTTCCGCCTCCGCTGCGACCTGGATCGCGCGATGGAGCGCAGCTCGCGTGGATGGACGTTGTCGCCTGCGTTCACCAGGCCCACCAGTCAGTGCGCTCTCTTTCTAGTTTCTTTTGTGGGGCCCACATTGCCATGTCACTCAAACCATCCCAAAACAGCTGAGGGAGGCAAACTAAATGGTTTGCATAATTTGGGGATGCTGGATATCCGGTTTTGCAATTGAGGGAGGTAAATCGGACTTTTGCGATAATTGAGGGATGGAATGCAGACTTTTTTTCCTTGTTCTGACACTGTCAATGTTTTGATGAAATTTATTGTCAGAAAGATTGCTTCCAGTAACAGTCTCTACTTGGGCCGTGGTGGGCTTTGCAGGCATTACGTCAGGGCATGATGGATGAAAAACACCTTACCCGATCGAACATAGGCTATCTGCTACTTGGGCCGTGGTGGGTTTTACAGGCACGGTGTCTGTGCTCTCGAAGAACAACACCATTTGTGAACGAGTGTTAGCTCAGTCGGTAGCGTTCGAGGTGGGCGAATGGCCGGACGCAGGTTCGATCACTGGGATTGCTCGTGTTTCTCACCGGGAACAGTAGGTCCCCATCCCAACCTTCGCTCGGACAGTCCGGCGTTTGAAATTCGTGTGGTTCATTCAACGGGATTACGGCGCACCTCGACGTCTACGGAGTCAACTGATTCTGGTGATATCAAGAAGGATGCGATCTTCCAAGCTGAGTGTAGTTGTAGGTCTGATTGTACATAGATGGGGTGTGTGGGGTGTGCATGTGTAGTGATGTGCGTGTGTACGTATAGATACTAGAGCTGTACCCAGATAAGAGGCAACTCAAAAAAAAAAAAAAAAAGAATAACACCGTTCAATCCTCGGCTGACCGCAGCAGTCCCCTTCACCTTTTCGTGCTTCATCACTGCATCCACCAAGGATCTCAAAACTTACTAGTCATCTTGTCTTTCCATCCATTTCAATTGGTTTTTCAACTCGTTATTAGTGCACCAAGGTGTTCTACAGTAGTCAATAGATCAGTTTGTACTGCTACTGTATTGGCAGAGGAACACGGACTGAATTAACCAACTTTGTGTGTAATCAGAATACCCTTGAAACAATTTACACAAGGACATTAACATGAGCCTGCCTGTTTTATCGGGCATTTGGTTTGGTACCTCGCAAAAGTGCCACATAATTTAATTGATCTAGAACATTATTTGTAACTCAAGTTGATGTGTTTAACAATATATGCTTTGTGCTGGACTGTTTCATCACGTATGGTATTCGTAACTACTCTATATAACAGCAAAAGCAAAGCAACACAAGTGACATTGACATGCACCTGCCAGCTTTGGCTGCACTTGTTTTGTGTTCCTGGAATAAGGGTTTAAGCAATGGGTAATGTCTCTCTCGTCCGCGTCAGATCCAGATGTACCTTACCAGCTGATGGTAATACCTACTCTTTTTAATATGGACACCCTACCAATCTCCGTGTTGCCTGCCAATAAACACAAAGACAAAATTACAAAAGGCACCTTGAGGTCCACTGCAGTAGAACGCTCGACACAAATGTGTGAAATGAACAAGGCTCTCCCAGGCCTAGCTTGGTGCAGCTGAGCTGCTTCTGCTTACTTTGACCATTGAGTTTTTAGTTCCGTGGACAGACTCTGTCTGTGGAACAGTAGAGATATGCTAATTTCAGGAGAAACTTCCAACATGCAACCACGAAATTTTTGAGCAATGGGCAATATATAATGTCTCTCTCGTCCACCAAATCTCCCGGCTCTGCTCTGCTATCACCGCACACTCACCAACGCTCCCTCGGCAGTTGCGTCTCTTCATTCAGATTAAGGAACATTATTTGCCACACTAGTTGATGCGTTTATGAATGCTTTGTGCTCGTGCTGGACTTGTTCATCACTGCGTTCATAACACAAGTGACATCGACATGGACTTGCCAGCTTTGGAAAATGTGGTTAAGGAATGGATAATGTCTCTGTTGTCCGCGTCAGATCGAGAAGTATGCACAGTTTTATTACTATATGGTGGACGTCGAAAAGCAGGTTCAGTCCGCTGTATTTTGTTGTATACAGTATATCCCAACCTCCGATGCGAAGGACACGCATGCAAACAAGGAAACAACAATTTGCGATGGATCCCTTGAGTTTGAGTGCTTTTGAACTGTCATGACCCAGAATTGGGCCAGCCGGGAAGGGCTAAAAGGGCCCGACAGCGACGCCGCCGGCCACGAGGGGGCCAAAGCGCGCTGCGCAAGCGGCAGGGGAGCCGCGCCCCTGCCGCCGCCTCCTTCCTCCCCCTCCGCGTCCAACTCTGCTTCGTCTTCAAGTTAGGATTATCTTAGAACTTTTGGTGTGTAAAAGGGAATATTCCAATCTATAAGGAAGACCCTTATTATGAAATAAATAAATGTTGCTTGTAAAAGGTATTCCAATCGTATAAAGGAAACCTTATAGAGAGATTGCTTAGATTACAAGTCCCACTAGCCGGGCTATATAAGCGAGAGGCATGTAATCTCTTTGGGGATAAGCAAGCAATAAAAATAGTTTGTATCTATCTCACCTCCAGCCCCTCCACCACCGCCGCCCCCCCGCGCTCGCCGCCCGCTGCCGCCCCTCCTCCGCCATCGCTCCGCCCCTCCCCGATGCCGCTCGTCTGTCGCTGTCGCCGCCCGGCGAGAGATCGCAGCCCCCTACGCCACCTTCGAAGCTCCAACGGTCGGCGAACACGTGTCGTTCGGCCCAATCTACCCGAGTTACGACGGTATATCCGGAGACCGGGACGATTCCCAAAGACCCATGGCTTCGAGATGAGGGAGTTCACCGCAGCGCTGAAGGCAAGATCGGTCGCCGCTTCGACGAGATGGAGACGCGTGTCTGCGTCGCATGGAGTACGTCTCGCATCACCTCGAGGACTTCCCCACGCCCGGCGACTACGGCTGGAGGAGAGCCAGGCCGCCCCGCCCGCCGCCACTGGCCGCCCCGGCGCCCCCCCGGCCGCCGCCCTCCCGCGGCCCCCGTCGACGGCTCTGATCCCGCCATCCTCCAGCTGGAAGAGGAGGACAGACACCGCACGCGACGCCGCGGCCGTCATCGGCGTCATCTTCGACACCACCGCAGCACCGGCTGCACTCTCCTCTCCTCCGACACTGCGACCGCGTGGGACTCTCCGGCGAGCGGTGTCACTGCGGCACCCCCGCCCCCGCGCCACCAGCGGCACCCCAGCCCGTGGTGCCACCCGCGGCATCACGCCCCCTCCCTACGTGACACGCCCGCAAGTCGAGAATGCGATGGCACCGACAACCCGACCTCTGGATACGCAAGCTGGAGCTCTTGTTCGAGCTCAACTTGGACATCGACCGGACTACTACGTGCGGTATGTTGCCTTCCACCTCACCGGTATTGCTGCAGTCCGGTTCCTCGACCTGTCCCACGAGAAGGTCCCCGCTCGAGTGGGATGAGTTCGCCGCGGTGCCTGCGCCGCCGCCGGACCCCGTCACCTTCGACACTACGGGAGTGTATGCACCGCCTTCCCGGGAGGCAAAGCTGGATGACTACATCACCGCCTTCCGAGAACTATGCACTACGCATGTATCTTGAGGGGACAGCGCCACCGTGACGGCCTCTTCGTCGGAGCCTGCGTGACACGCCGCGCCGACGCCTTTCGAATGGTTCGAGCCTCGTTCGATGGAGGAGCCATCGACCTTGCCCGCCGCTACAGCGACGACGAGCGGCCGACATCGGCGGGCGCCCGGTGCCGACCAGGCCGGGCCACCACGACGACCCCGACATCGACAAATGACATCGCGGCCGCCACGGTTTGACCGCATGTCGCCGCCAGCAGCGTCTTGCTGCTGCCATGGGCGACATCGGCGGGCTGACGTCGAACGACATGATCGCTGAGCTGCACTTGGCCCACGGCGACCAACAAGGAGCTCGGAAATCATCGCCAACGCCATTGAGCTACGAACGCTTGGCGCCCGAGTGGAGCCTCCACTATGGCATTGTGAGGTACTTCCACCGCTACTACATCCCTGCTGCCTCGGGGCTTCTACGGGACTTCCTGCTAGGGGAGAATGCACCCTTTGCTTGGCGTTGCGGTGGGCTTCCACCTTCCCAACCGCCCGCGGGAAGACCAGGCGTTCCCGGCGTCCTCCTGCCCGGGCACACCACGGCGTCGGGGTCGAGGCACCACCCTCATCCTCTTCGACAACAACGGCGATGTCTTCTTCGCATCGACAACGTCATGGTCGGCGCACCGTGGACCGCAGGAGAGCGAGATGGGGCCCGCCCGTCGGCCGCCCGGCGACCTCCTCTCGGCTGCCTCCTCGACTTCACCTCCTCGCCTCCTCGTCGCTTCGACACGTCTCTTCAACAGGCAGCTCCATGCAAGGTGACGGTGCCCGGCGACTTACGCCAACACGTCTCCTCCTCCCGACACGCTAGATGCTGAGCCGTCGGGCACCCTCGGCGCCTCCGTCATGCGCCGTGCATGGGCGGAACGCCCTTCGTGCAGCCCCCCGAGCTTCAAATTCAGCATCTACTTGGCGACCTCCACCTCGACTTCTCCTTCGCCCGACAAAACGCCCGGCATCTCGCAACGGCGACAACGACAAGTGCGGCCCTCTTGTCTTCTACCGGGCGGGCGTTGTGACTTAACCGATCAGCGTGCCCTTTGCCACCACCTGGTGGGTTGGGCGGCACGATGGACGCGCCGCCTCGTCGAACGGTGGGGAAATGTCATGACCCAGACTGGGCCAGCCGGGAAGGGCTAAAAGGGCTGACAGCGGCCGCCGCCGGCCCACGAGGGGGCCGGGCGCCGCGTCTGGCGGGGGGAGCCGACGCCCTACCGCCGCCGCCTCCTTCCTCCCCTCCCGCGTCCAACTCGCCGTCTTCAAGTTAGGATTATCTTAGAACTTTTGGTGTGTAAAAGGGAATATTCCAATCTATAAGGAAGACTCTTATTAGAAAATAAATAAATATTGCTTCTAAAAGGTATTCCAATCGTATAAGGAAACATTATAGAGATTGCTTAGATTACAAGTCCCACTAGCCGGGCTATATAAGCGAGAGGCATGTAATCTCTTTGGGGATAAGCAAGCAATAAAAATGGTTCGTTTCTATCTCAGCTCCAGCCCCTCCACCGCCGCCGCCCCGCTCGCCTTGGCCGCCCCTGCCCGCCGCCCCCGCCTCCCCCCCTCCGCAGTCGCTCGTGCTGCCGCTCGTCGTCACCGGGCGAGATCGCAGCCCCCCTACGCCACCTTCCGAAGCTCCAACGGTCAATCGAACACGTGTCGGCCCGGCCCAATCTAGCCGGTTCGACATGAACCTTCACGAGGTACGATCTTCAGCAATTGAAGAGGTGGTTTCTCGGAAACTATGAAGAGGCTACAGACGGTTTTTGCACTACTATCAAACCCCTGTACTTTTTTTTTTTACATATCCAGGAAGCAAAGGAAGCCATCTTGTTCATTTGTCCCCTCACAGCAAATGAGATGACCATGTGGCACGCAAATCAAAGGAAGCCATCTTGTTCATTTGTCCCCTTCATCTCTTTCTCCGAGTCTCGCTTCTGACACCACGGAAACCAGTCTATCCTACCTCATCTCCTTCCACAATTGCTTCCTGCCCCGCCCTCCTGCATGACACTTTTCAACTCCAACAAATTAGTGTTTTTCTTAGCAGGCTTCAAATCGCTGTTGCCTTCAATCAAATAGCATAAATTAGAAATAATTAATTGTATCATACCACGGTACCACCATCGTTTTGGAGAACCAACCCGAGGTAATTAATAATTTAATACACAAGGACATTGACATGAACCTGCCAGTTTTGTCGTTTGCATTTGGTTTGGTACCTTGCAAGGTGCCACCTAATCTCTATTAGCAGGACTTTACAACATTATTTGTCACTCTAGTTGTTGTGTTTAAGAATGCTTTGTGCCGGGTTCATCACGGTGTTGGTAACTACTCCATGACTCGTCGGAAAAAAAATAAAACTACTCTTATTCTATATAACAGCAAAAGCAAAGCAACACAAGTGACGTCGACATGCACCTGCCAGCTTTGGCTGCACTTGTTTTGTGTTCCTGCAATAAGGGTTTAAGCAATTGGTAATGTCTCTGTCGTCCGCGTCAGATCCAGATGTACCTTACCAGCTGTGTTGTTAATACCTACTCCTTTTAATATGGCCGCCCTATATACCAATCTCCGTATTGCCTGACAATAAAAACAAGACAAAATTACAAAAGGCACCTTGAGAGTGCGAGGTTCTGAAAACAGAACATTCTCAAGGCAAACTGGTGCGCTGAAGCAGAACGCTCCACGCAACTGTGTGAAATGGCAAGCCTCCAATCCATTGGCCTAGCTTAGTGCAGCTGAGCTGCTTCTGTTTACTCTTTTAGTTTCATGGACAGACTCTGTCTATGGAACAGTAGACATATGCGAATTTCAGGAGAAACTTCCTAAGATGAAACCACAAAAGTTTTGAGCGTGTGGGTCCTATCAGAAGCGTGTGAGAAACGGTCTTCCGATTAAGCAATGGGTAAATAAATATATTATGTCGCTCTCGTCCTCCCCCAAATCTACCTGCTCTCCTTGCTATCACCACACACTCACCAACGCTCCCTCCGCTGTTGTGCGTCACTTCAGATTAAGGAACAATATTTGTCACTCTAGTTGATGCGTTTAAGAGTGCTGTCCTGGTGCTGGACTTGTTCATCAACGTGTTCACATCTACACTACTCCCTCTGTCCCTAAAAAGAGTGACGCCGTGGGATACGTGCCAAAAGTTTGACTCAATTTGTAGAAAATACGTGCAACATTTAAATTTTCAAATAAATTTATTAAAAAGACTAGACTTAAAGATCTTTCCGATGATGTTAATTACTTAGCATAAATGTTTTTACATTTTAATATATAATTGCCGGCATTTGTGTCTCGGGAAGCGCAGTGGGACGGAGGGAGTATGTAACAGCAAAAGCAAAGCGACACAAGTGACATCGACATGCACCTGCCAGCTTTGGCAGCACCAGGACTGAGATGTAGGTACCTTACCAGCTGATGGCAATACCTACTGGGTTCTATTATATGGTGGACGGCCAAAAGCAGGTTCAGTGCGCTGTATTTTGTTGTATATATCCCAACCTCCGATGCAAAGGACACGCATGAAAACAAAGGACACAGAAATTTGCGATAGACCCCTTGAGTTTGAGTGCTTTTGAATCTTGACGAGGTAGGGTCTTCAGCAATTACAGAGGTGGTTTCTATGAAACTGTGTGAAGAGGCTACATATGGTTTTTGCACTACTATCAAACCCCTGTACTTTTTGCATATCCAGGAAGCAAAGGAAACCATCTTGTTCATTTGTCCCCTCGCAAGGCAGCGTTTTTGTTGATCCTGCCTTCATCTCTTTCTCCAAGTCTCGCTTCTGCCTCATCTCCTTCCACAACTGCTTCCTGCCCTGCGCTCCTGCATGACACTTTTCAACTCCAACAAATTAGTGTTTTTCTTAGCAGGCTTCAGTTCTTGATTCTTCAACTCCAACATTTGTTTTTCTCAACAGGGTCTCTCCTTGCCGGCTTTGTACGGTATGAATCACAGTCTCTTCCCTCTCGCTCTTGATTTAATTTCCACTCCAAATAAAACTGCAATAAGGATTTAATCTCCCTAATTTGGGCAGACTTAAAAGAAAAGTTGGAGCTTCAAAATCGGCAAAATCATGTTACTAGAATTATCACTCGTGACTGATAAAGAAAAAAACCTCTAAATGTGCTGATTTCGTTTGTTTTCTTGCAGTATTGGGAAGAATCCTTTCGCACACAACGTCAAAGTGAGAGCAAGCAAAGAAAGGAAGAAAGGCAGGGTGATCGATGGAGGCTGCTGTGGTGACCACATCTCATGGAGCTATGGGCTCCCTGATAGCGAAGCTTGGTGATTTGCTCGCATCTGAATACAAGCTGCTCAAGGAAGCTAAAGGACAGATCTTGTTCCTCAAAGCTGAGCTTGAGAGCATGCATGTCTTCCTCAAGAAGATCTCAGACACTGAGAATCCAGACGAGCAAGACAAGCACTGGGCCAAGGAGGTCCGTGAGCTGTCCTATGACATCGAGGACAGCGTTAGTGAGTTCATGCTTCATGTGGAAAGAAAGTCAAGCAGCAAGCCACATGGATTCATGGGTTTCATAAATAGGAGCATGAAGCTTTTGACAACCATGAACATTCGGCATGACATCGCCAAAGAGTTTGAAGGTCTCATGGTTCGTGTTGTGCAGGTCGGGGAGCGGCGCTTGAGGTACCAGCAGATTGATGATGTTGCCTCCAGGCAAACTAACACAACCATTGATATTCGGTTGTTAGCAATGTATGCAGAGGCATCAGGTCTTGTTGGTATGGATGGTCCTAGGCATGAAATAATTCAATTGATGGACGGAGAGGATGAGCTAAAGGTGCTCTCTATTGTTGGGTTTGGAGGCCTAGGAAAGACTACACTAGCAAATGAGATTTGTCGCAAACTTAAGGGGAAGTTTCAGTGTCGTGCCTTTGTGTTCGTGTCCTAGAAACCAAACATTAGGAAGCTTCTAAGAACTATGCTATCCCAAGTTGGCTTTGTAGCTCCTCGGGGCACTAACATGGAATTGTGGGAAGATTCTGAATTCATTGGCGTGCTCGAAAATATCTTCTAGAACAGAGGGTATGCTAGCCTGCAAATAAATGTATGCTTAGCATGGTTTATGGTGTTTTAGTTTTTTCTAGATTGGTGTCATTCTTCTTTAGCATGCTAGTATTCTCCAGTTAAGATTGACTAGTTCTTGTGAGTCCTTGTTGGATCCTTATATAACGGTTAATGATGTTATAGCAGTACAACTAATTCTTTAGCGACACAAGAGGTACCAACAGACTAATGATGTTGCCTCTAGGACAAACACAACCATTGATTTTCGGTATATTAGCAATGTATGCAAAGGCATCAAGCCTTGTTGGTATGGATGGAGCTAGGGGTGAACTAATTCAATATTGATGGATGGAGAGGATGAGCTAAAGGTGCTCTCTATTGTTGGCTTTGGAGGCGTAGGAAAGACTACACTTGCAAATGAGATTTATCGCAAGATCCGGGGGAGTTACAAAGATCAAGCCTTTGTGTCTGTGTCCCAAAAACCAAACATTAGGAAGAATTCTGAAAACGATGCTATCTCAAGTTGGCTATGTAGCTCCTAAGGACACCAACATAGAACTGTAGGAAGATACTGAGCTCATTAGTGCGCTTCAAAAATTTCTTTTTAGAGCAAAGGTATGCCAGCCCGAGAAATAATTGTGTATTCATATGGTTTATTGAGTTTGTTCTATTTTCATGTCATTCTCTTGAGTATGCTAGTATTCTATAATAAAAAAAACTCAACATGTTGATTTGTGTGTATTTTTTCTTTTAACCTTGTTTTCTTAAGATTGACTAGTTTATATGTGTCTCTATTATATTCTTAGATCCTAGTTAATTGATGTTTATACTAAGCATGCTTTTAGACTATACTAATGGTTGCTACACTCCATTTGCATTTTTATGTCAGGTACTTAATCGTAATTGATGACATATGGGACTCTTCTACATGGGATATCATCGGATGTGCTCTTCCTGAGAACATTAATGGTAGTCGAGTATTAATAACAACATGAATTGAAAGTGTGGCTAGAGGATGTTGCACTAAGAACCTTGAATGTGTTTACAATATGAAGGCACTTAGTGACCAGGACTCAAGAAGCTTATTCATGAAAAAGAGTTTTTGGTTCAGAGGACGGTTGCCCACCAAATTTGGAGGAAGTGTCTGCTCAAATTTTGAAAAAATGTGGTGGTTTGCCACTTGCAATTATCACAACATCTAGCCTGATAGCCAACCAGCCAAGCAAGCAAAAGGAGTACTGGGAACATGTAAGGGACTCTCTGGGCTCCAACTTTGAAATGAATCCAAACTTGGAAGGCATGAGACAAATATTGAATCTCAGCTATATAAATCTTCCTCATTATTTGAAGACTTGCATGCTATATTTTGTTATTTATCCCGAGGATTACACAATTGACAAAACTGATTTGATGAGACAGTGGATAGCTGAAGGTTTTGTATGTAAAGCTTGTGGGATAGATCCTGAGGTTATTGCAAAGAGTTATTTTAATGAGCTTATCAACAGAAGTTTAGTTCAGCCTGTAGATACAAACTATAATGATGAGGTGATGTCTTGCAGGGTACACGATATGATGCTTGATCTTATCCTACATAAATCCCGAAAGGAAAATTTTATCACTGTAATAGATGATATACGAGACATGATAGGATATAAAGACAAGATCCGTCGACTCTATCTCAACCTGGAAGGTGCAGTAGGTGATAGGGTAGCTGGATCAGTCCAGCTATCCCAAACAAGAACATTGGCAATATTTGGGACCTCTTCATATTTACCCCCTTCTCAACTATTCAAGCATCTCCGAAGTTCTCAGATTTGAAATTACAGTAAGGTCACATCCACCACTGTTACTGGACTTTACTGAGATGCACCATCTATTTCAGTTGAGATATTTAAAGATCATAGCAGAAGGTCACAAGGTGGTGTTACCTAGTAAAATTGGGAGTATGCAGCAACTGGAAACATTTGAAGTCAATGCTACTATAAAGTTGTCTAAGGGACCATCAATTCATGAACTACCATCGGATATAGTTCATTTGAACCGGTTATTGCATTTGATTGTTCCACGTTGTATAATATTGCCAAATGGGATTGGTAACATGAAATCCTTGCGTACTCTACACAGCTTCGATTTATGGAACTCATCAAACAGTATCAAGGGTCTGGGGAACTGACCAATTTGACCAGTCTTAAAAAATCACACTAAGATATAATACTGGAATGACTGATGATGAAACTGTGGAGAAAGGCAGGGAAGTTCAGACTTGCCTTGGAAAGCTTTACAACCTCAAATATCTATATGTGGATATTTTTGGTTATATAGACATTGATGCGTTGAGTTCAGCACCTGCTTTTTCCCGTCATCTCCAGATATTCCATGGACGCAGGTTCTCAAGGGTTCCTGAATGGATCATCCAGCTCCATAATCTCTATGACCTGGATCTTACTGTTAAGCAAGTGCTTGAGGAAGATGTTGGAATTCTTGCACGGCTGCCCTCTGTTATCCGCCTGCAGTTGTTCGTCTTAGGAATTCCTGAAGATAAGATCATCATCCGTGGAAGTGGATTCCCCGTTCTGAAGCGTTTTTCATTTGGCTGTAGCAGGATATCGTGCCTGGCTTTTGTGGCAGGGGCAATGCCCAAGCTTGAGAAGCTTCAGCTACATTTTAATGCCATAGGGTGGGACAGGTATGGTGCTGCGCCTACTGGAACCGAGCACCTGTCAGGCGTCAGGGAAGTGTACGTACACATTGGGGGCCAGGATGCCAGGGAATCCAACATAAGAGCTGCAGAGTCCGCGTTGAGGAACGCCATAGAGATGCACCCAGGTACTCCAGTAGCAAAATCGAGTGTCTTGGTACAAGGTATGTATTTGACGACAAGAGTCCGGATCCGCCTGTTCATGGTGACATGATGCTGTGAGCGGCAGCGGCACTTGAAGGGCAAATGCAAGCTGGTAAGTTACGATACGAGTTCATATATACTTTTTTTTTTTTTGAGGAATATGGAGGGACAAAGTCCCTACAATAATTTATTTTTAAAAAAAAAAAGAACACCGAATTAAAAACAACAGAACTTACAACAGGGCAAAAGAGTAGCATGTGGCAAAAGTACTTATTAGTGCTACTATATATCTCGTTGATTTCCTTTTTCTCTCATGCGTGTATGTATATCAACAGACTAACATGAGCGGTGCTTTTTGTTTGTTGTGGACAGGATAGGGTCTCTTGTCTCAAATATTTGTTGTTGTGGCTGCCAATCTACCCACCATGGGTAGCATTCGGGTGAAGGATTCCATGGAGGAATGACTCCGGCCACCTTCTGGTTTCGTGTATGAGGGCAGGCTCTTTCGTTTGAGATTAACAGAGACTCGTCTGACGTCAGATTTGATACTGTGTGTACATGCTTTTTTTCTGATGAATCTGCAGCATCGATCACCAGTTCTAGTAACCTAGTACAGTGTGGCTCATTTACTTGTAATAATTAAGAACATAGATATGTGTATGGCTCCTCGGCAGGAACGGCTGTCCACGTTGTCCTAAAATTTTACCGCTGTTAGATCTCGCATTGGACGGTCCCGATTTATCTGAAGCGGATTCTGCCCACTCAGCTTCGATGAGAATCGGCCGTTAGGCTTCTCGTTAGAATCCGGTTGGGCGAATATATACTCAGCTTCGCTCCACTTCTAGAGTCGAGATGCTTCCCAACCCTCCAAATCCATCAGTCAAAAAAAAAAAAAAAAAAAAAAAAAAAACGCCCCGCTCTCTCCTCGTCCTCCCGAGTCCCGACGCCCAAAGGCGGGCGACGACGGGCGGCGCCCTGCGGTAGCACCACGCCGCCGCCCCCTCCTCCTCCTCCTCTGCCTCTCCTCCGCCACCACCGCCCTCCCCCTCTACTCACGCCCCTTCTCTCTCGCGCCGGGCGGCGACCCGTCCCACACCGGTGCTGCGCGGTTCGGGCCCGTTGTTGGGGGGGCCTAGCGGTCGCCGTCCCGGCTGCGCCGCCGCCGGTGGCCCCCCCTGCTCATGCTCACCGGTGCGGCTTCCCAGCACATCGACCTCGAAGGATAGCCCCCGCCTGCTCGGGTTGCCCTAGGGTTTTGTGGCTCATCGGCACGGACGGGACGATAGAGCACCCAGTATGCTGGCCCCTTCGTGTCCCTTTTTGCTGCACCAATCTAAGCTATTTGGTTATCTGTAACCGGGTATGATCTAATTGCAAGTTTAAAGTTTAAATGTAATTATGCTTACGAATTTTGAGTATACTATTTCAGTTTCCTTGCTTCCTAATATTTTTCATCTTTTGTCTTGGTAACTACAATTTGCAAATTCCTTTTGTTGTGCATGGTACAAACCTAAAAGAAGTTAGGTTCCTCTGTACAGATTGGTCGGCAGTCAAAATTATGGGGCTAAAGGTAACACCTTACTTTTATACAGGTTTTGCTTTTGGGTTGACCAAGTTGAACAAGATTATTGATGTTAGTTAACTAAGATTTGTTATGCAGAGAAGGCAACATGGTTCCTTTTGTTTCTGCACTTCACTCATGAACGAATGCAGGTAGTTGTCTCCTCATGTCTAATTTTCATTACAACAAAGGGATGGAGTTTACATGGTCCTCACAATATTGAAGTCCTTGTATGCTCTCAACCATGTAACCGTATCTTATCTGCTGCTACACTACTGGAATTTCGATTAGTTCTGGCGTGCAAAAACGCCACGAAAAAAACTTGAATCCCGTCAGAAAAAACATTTTTGTGTGCGTGTCCCGTCCGAAAAAATACACACGTAAATACGCTGATGAAAAATTCAGTTTTTCTGATGGTGCACACTCAAAAATATATTTCTGAGTGTAGTGCACACACAGAAAAACTGAGTTGGTCAGATTAAAAAAAAAACTTGTGTGCGTGAATTAAACACACACACGAACTCACTACAGAATCGAAAGTGCTTTGCCGAGTGCTGGGTGCACTCGCAAAGGCACCTATGCACTCGGCAAAGGCATTGCCGAGTGCCCCCACTCGAGAAGCCCACTCGGCAAAAGAATTACTCGGCAAAACATTCTTTGCCGAGTGCCAAATGCTCGGGCACTTGGCAAAGGTTTCGCCGAAAGTGCCATGTCGCTGCTCGGCAATGCAAACGCCGTCCGTTATAATCGACGCCCCTTTGCCGAAAAGCCAAACGCCGGGCACTCGGCAAAGATTTGAATTTTTTAAAAAAACTTCGCCGAGTGTTATGTCGGCACTCGGCAAATTACTGATTTTACCAAAAAAAAATAAACTTTGCCGAGTGCAATATTGGCGGCACTCGGCAAAGTAATGGTCGATTTGCCGAGTGCCGCCCATGCACTCGGCAAAGCCGGGCAATTTTGCCGGCAGCGCGGCAAAGCTGGGAATTTTAATTTTTTTTCTTTGTTTACGTTGATTGATGCCGCAAATACACATATACATATACCATAAACATTCATATATACACATAAACCACATATATCACCAATTCACATATATAATCCACATATATCACAAATTCACATATATAATCCACATATATCACAAATTCACACATATAGTCCAACATCCAAACGAAATCCAACATGTCCAACATCCAAACGAAATCTAACATGTCCAACATCGAAACGAGATCCATCACAAAGGTGCAACATGTCCAACATCGAAAAAAAGAAATCCATCACGCAGTGCGGTCGAACCTAATCACCACCAACTCACCGCCCGACCCGTGGCCTCCCTAGTGCGAAGAGTGTGAGGGGCCCTCACCTTGCCCCCTCGATACCAGCCATGCCGCGGCGCCGATTGGTACGCCCACCCGTGGTGTGTAGGAGGGACGTGTGGAAGCCCGTAGTGTGGCTGCTGCATGCCCCTGAGGAGGAACGCCACCCGCCACGTGTAATCGCGGGAGTCGGGCCAACCGGATGGGGTGGAGAAGGGCCACCCGGAGGAGTCGGGTTCAACCCCGCGGACAGTGGCTGCATAAAGGAGAGGCGATCTCATTAGTACCGCAGGATGGCCGCACAAGCCAAAGAAATAAACAACAACATATACTCACCGGAGTCCCTACAGTGAGGAGGAACGGAAACGGGGTGGAGCGGGCAGGAAGCCAGGGCAACGGAGGCGGTGGTCACACCCGGGATTTGGAGGCCCCGGAAGAAGGCCACCACGCCCCCGCATCCCGACGCCCGAGTATTGCCGGTATGCCTCCAACTCCCGCCGATGGGCCTCTCGGCTGGCCGCCGGCCGCCTCAAAGTCCGCCGCCTTGGGCCGCCGCTTGGCCTCCAACTCTACCATCCGGGCCTGCAATATTACACCCGTAACGTTGAAACAATGCATAGGCAGCGGACATGTGTACAAACCGCTGAAATCCATTTAATGAAATCGTAATTACCTAAAACGCCGCGCATCATCTCGCATGGAGCTCACGCCGAGGTGCTATGGGGATGTCGGAGGAGGTCGTGCTCCTTGAGCGAATCTCGCTCAGCCTAGGAACGGGACGGTCGATCGCTGTTGGCCATCCAAGACGGTGCCGCTTTCCTCCTCCCAACCTCATCACGAGGTTCAGTGTCTAGGGGCGCGTGGTCGGATCGGTCGCCCCCATAGCGGCGCTTTTGCCGCCCGATTGTCTTGGGTAAGCGTAGACGCGAGGCGTTGGTGTACGCCTCGGGCCCCTTCGCCAGTCGTAGACGTTGTCGTTGTCGGTCCGATCCGCGGCTGACTCAAAGCGAACCCCGCGTGCTCGCTGATGTCTTTGGTTTTCATGCGGCCGCGGACTGCGAGGAGAACACAGAGATGGTTAGAAGTGGAGATTTGAGCGCTTGAATAAAAAATCAACGTAATCGTACCCATCTTTCCATATACACCGGGAGGGGCACGCTCCCTTGGTGGTGTGGCTTCCCTTCCATCTCAAGCGACATCTCCGGCGAAGTCTCTTAGTCTCGCACGCTCCTCCAAGAGCCACTTGTCCACAATGGCCTCCCCAGCCAGCCCTTGTACTTGCCGCACCACCCTAGACACATCCGCATGACATAGCGGGGGATGAATGGAAGCCCGCTTATTTTCATTGAAGGAATCGGGAATAAATGTGTTCTACTTAACCTCGATGTACTTGGTCCCCGGTGAGGTCGGTCTCCCTCCGAGCATCATCTCCCTTTGCTTCATGCTTCCTCACCACCTTGCCAAGCATGTCGGCGTTGAAGGAGATGATGCACCGGACATGTGCCTCATGGTACAGGTCCTTGAGCCGGTCTCGGCGGACCTTGTCTCGCACTTTAGCGGCCAGCGCCTCTTGCCCCCGCGTGAAGTAATCCTGCATATAGACAACATGTATCATTCTATTATTTTAAAAACATAGTATTTAAAAAACGGAAGTAATCCCCGCATACGCACTCACCCGTAACTCTGTCTTGATCTTCGCCGCAAGGGCGCCCTCCTCCACCTTGCCCACGGCGCTCCCACGTATAGGGCGGTTCCCTCACCGCCCCCGACGGTCACCGAGCCAGGTAGTTCGCTTTAATCGAGGCTCGATGCCATTGATATGGCGCGAGCTGCCCCTCCGCTATAATCCGCCGCCATCGCGACGAGCCATTAAGACGAATTGGTAGTCTGAAGTTCGATATAGTCGGCCGTAGTACTTCCTTCCTATCGGCCCTTTTGATGATATAGTCGGCCGGGCCCTTTTTCCATCTCTTCCCGTGGGCTAGGGGTCTCTATCACTAGCTTTGGTCTATCGCACATCATCTCTATGTCAAGTCTAGCCTTAACGTTGTCCTTTGACTTCTTAAGGTCCATGGTTGTTGCGAAGAGTGCCTCTGAGATATTCTTTTCTCGTGGTGCATTACATCGATGTTGTGTGGAAGAAGAAGATCCTTGAAGTAGGGGAGATTAGTCAAGCCCGATATATAAGTCCACATGTGTGTGGTACCATATCCAACAAAACAACCTTTCTTTTCATTGATTTTGAGACCAAACTAGCTCGGCAAGGACCTCTTCACGGTCATAAACTTTGGGATGGGGGGTCGGTGACTTCAACACCTTTAGTGAAGTGCTTTTGTCTAGTCTCAATTCATGGTTCTCGGGCGGAATTGACGATGTTTGTCAAACGAAGAATACTTGCCACCCTTGTTCGACCAGTGAACATCACATACCGCCTTGCATGTTGGGCAAGGGAACCTCCCATGAACACACCATGCGAATATGCCATAAGCCGTGAAGTCATGCATTGAATATAGGTACCACACATGCATTGTAAAGTTCGCCTTTGTGGCTCGGTCATACACCCCATTTTGCCAAGCATCTTGCAATTCATCCCACACCGGCCGCATGAACACACCCATATTGTTGCCCGGTGCCTGTGTATTATCGGCGTCAAGAACAAAGTGCTTGAGCTCAAACATGACACCGGGGGGAAGATTGAGAGGGATCACGAACACAAAGCCAACAAGTGTACGGGGCCGCCAACATTCCGTGCGGGTTGAACCCATCTCATTGCGAACACTACGCGTACATTTCGAGCCTCCATAGCTTTTTCGGGATGCATATTATCGGCGTGCTTCCATGCATCACCATCCGATGGGTGTACCAACTTCTCGGGGATCGTATCTTTTGCCCTTCTTGTGCCATGTCATTTGTTTCGTGGACTCCTCCGTCATGTACAGCCGTTGGAGCCTCGATGCGAAAAGGAAGGTGTCGTAGGACCATCTCGGGGATCTTGGACTATTTCTTCCTGCCATCACTACATTCTACCTCCACAAACCTAGAGGCTTTGCACTTTGGGACGGTCGGCGTTGCTTCCTTCGTGTCTCCCCTAAATAGGACGCACCCCTTTGGACAAGCATGGTACAACTCATACGGCATCTTGAGTCCACGAAGGAGTCTCGTGACTGCGTGCGTGTTCTTCGGCAGGGGCGTGACCCTCTCGAAGCGGTTTGCCAATAATCCGACAATAGGGTGTCGGGGCCGCCTCGACTAATGCTCAATTGCGACTTCAACGCTATAAGGTGTGAAATGGCATCGGCCGTAACCATTGTCTTCTCGTGAAGGGGCTGCCCTGCCGCCTCCATCATCTCGTAGAACGCCTTTGCAGTTTCCTCGGGTTCCTCCTCCAATCCTTCATTGAACCATGCATCGTGAAAGTCTCGCCATCATGTTCCGCCATCCCAAAGATACGCATCATAGTCCTCGAGGAGGGGCCTCACCCACGCCCTCTCTAATACGATCGACTTCACCGTGGAAGATCCAAATGCTATAGTTTGGGACGAATCCGTGCTTGTAAATATCTTTGCCCATTTCAACCTTTCGTTTCTTTTTCTTGTTCTTACATTTGCCGCAGGGACACGGCATCCTAATAGACCCTTTAGCGGTTGGGCCAAATGCATGCTCGAGGGAAAGCATCGGTCCCGCTAATCCATTCAAGGCTCTTACTTGCGAAGCCCGTGTATATCCACTCACGGTTATCCATCCTCTGTCATACGCCCATGTCGGCGAGCCATATAACCAGGCAATTGCATCTACGACCTTCGTACCATCTAATAGGTGAGGGATAGGTCCATCCACGAGGATGCGTAGACAAGGTTAGCTTCCATGCTCCGCTCTATCCGACACGCGAGGAATTTCGGCAGCACCTCCCATTTGTTCTCCCGATACACGTCTGGCGGGGAGAGGGTGTATCCGGAGAACAACGGGGAGGTGCTACCGAAAATCCGGATCGGACGGGAGCTGAGCATGGATGCTAACCCATCTACGCATCCGCGGGCTGTCCAAAAAAACGTGGACAATCCGAAAAAGCGGTCACGGTCGCGGATATGCACGTCGCGCATACCAACGCTGTATCTCTTTCGGACGGGGAGACGCTTAACCGGGTCACGCTATATAAGACAGCTATAAGGACGGGAGGTGATTAATACCTACGGTGTCGGTGGAGACGCGGTGCAGCAAGACAAGCAGCGCCCACGAGGACGATCGGGGTCGCCGAGTCCCTCCCACAGATCCTCCTACAAAACAAGGGCAAAAAATAGTTAGTGTCGACTCAAAATTTCGGCAAAGCACCTCCCCCTCGCACGGGAGGTTCCCAAAACCTGCAAAAACATGGCACGAAGGCCAACAACCACATACATATACCGAATATGGGCACGAAGGCCACCAACCACCAATATGGGCATGAAGGCCACCAACCACCAATATATCAACAAGAGCCATTTACTTTACTTCTCGAAACCATGCAGATGAAAGTATTCAAGTATTACAAGAACAATTACTAGTAACCCTACAACTACTACTAACAACTACTTAACTACTAACACTACTAATACTAAGAGCTACTTAACTATTTACTAACTACTACTACTAACCCTACAACTAACACTACTACTTAACCACTACTACTAGTACTAACCACTAGTTATCCCTAACAACTACTACTAACCACTACTACTAACCACTACTAGAAGGATTGGGCTTACCTTGGCAATGGTCGGCGGCGGCGGCATGGATCACCGCAGCGGCCACGAACACCGCCCGGCGGCCACGAAACGGCGACCCGGTCGGATCGGCACTTTCTTCTTCTTCCTCCTCCCCTTCCTCTTCTTCCTCCTCTCCTTCCTCTTCTTCCCTTCCTCCCTCTTCCTCCTCCCCTTCCTCTTCTTCCTCCTCTCCTTCCTCTTCTTCCTCTTCTTCCCTTCCTCCCTCTTCCTCCTCACCTTCCCCTTCCACCCTCTTCACGCTCACCTACCCTCTCTGCCCGGCGGGGACGAGGGGCCGGCGGCGGCGGGCTTGAGGGGGGCTTGGCCCGGCAGCCCGGAACCCAGCTCTGGGCGAGAGGGCGGGGGGCGGCAGCCAGGGCGAGGCTTGCCGGCTGGCGAGGTCCGGCCGAGCGGGGCTGGCGGATCCGGGCGGGCGGGCGGCGGCCTTGATCCCGGCGTGGGGATGTCACGAGTTTTAGCCATCCGGCGTCACAACTTGCTCGAAACTTTTTCAAATTTTTACCACAGCCTCCTCATGAGATGACAAGACACCTCGCCAAGTTTTCGTGATTTTTAAACTTCGTTTGGATTTTATAGAATTTAAAAACACTTTTCCCGCATGTAACTCGTCATGTTCCGACACATAAATGTTCGTAATTTCGCGAAGTTCCTGGATTGAGCCTAAACATACGCCAAACATCATGAATAATATTTTTTTGAATGACCACATTCCATTATTTCATGTACCTGCAGTTCAAATTTGGAATGGTCCGAAAATGCAAGAAAATAGAAATAATTCATGAAATATAGCAAAACAACTTGAAATTGTCCCAAATTTTGAACATGAGATGTAATTACGGTACCAAGGCCACACAAAAAATATGGGACTAAAAACAAAAAAATGCATAATTTGCCGAGTGCCGGGTCGGGCACTCGGCAAAGAACCCATTTGCCGAGTGCGTAGACTTGCGGCACTCGGCAAAGGATACCTAGTTTGCCGAGTGCCTAACGTCCGACACTCGGCAAAGGTGACGGAAAACGTGGCCGTTTGGTCCTGTTATCCTTTGCCGAGTGTATTATTTTGCCGACGGCCACGCACTCGGCAAAGACATAATTTTCCGAGTGTTGAACACCGCCGACGGCCTGGCACTCGGCAAAGATGTCTTTGCCGAGTGCTCAGATAACTTTCGGCAAAAGATGCTCTTTGCCGAGTGCCCGACTTTTTCCACTCGGCAAACGTTTTTCGCACTCGGCAAAGAAGCGGATTCCTATAGTGACTAGTCCATTTTCCAAAGAGTGTAAGTCAGGGTCATTTTCCGTGTGCATGTGATTAAAAAGTCTTTTCTCCTTACTTTAGCTCCATAAATATTATCTGAAACCTCAATGTCTTTTCTTACCAGAGGATTAGAAGTAAAGATCTATATCAATTGATGTTGAGATAAGACAGTTATCACTGTAGGAAAGCAAATTTGCGAGGTGATCTGCGTACATCGTCTCTGTACAGCAGAGGTGGTCATTGTGTGGGAAAAAGAAACCACTTACTATTTTAGTGTTACACGTCTTAGATTACTCCACTCTAGGTCCTAATGGATAGTTCCTCATCCTAATTGTGTGCGAAAAAAGAAGTGCACACATCCATGCATCTATGGCAGCAAGCTAAAAATAGTTAAGGAACTAATCTCTTTTTGGTTTTAAAAAAGAGCTAGATCAATAGTTCCTAATTCCTATAAGAGGTGGCTATGTTCTTTCTTTTTTCCTGGCAGTGCAAATTATTTTCATGTTTCAGTTATCTGCTTCATTAATAGTTCGTCGCCATGCTTTGTGGCTGGTGGACTTTGCTTTATATTGATTTTGTGTTCCAGTTTTTTTTTTTTTTTTTTTTGGTTACCTCATGAACTGATATTTATTTGATTTTGGGCTGCAGAATTTTTTTTTTTTTTTGGGTTGCCTCATGGACTAATATTCTCTGCACTCAATCTAGGCTTTGATGATGCTAGCATTCTCTTTGGTCCTTTGGAATGTATTGAGTTCATACATTTGTGACAATCGCAACCTATTTCTTCATTTAACTCATATAGGGACTATGCAAATTTATTGTTGACTACCCTTTCCATATTTCCTAGCAAATTGTAGGACAATACTTAGTATTGATGATCGTTTCAGGGATAACAGGTATCTGCTTCCTTTGACGGCCCTTGGCGGCTGCTAATGCAATTGCAACCAGTGGTGTTAACCTGTGCAATTGGGCCGCACACTTCTACTAATGGTATTAATCTGCACATGATACAACTTAAATTAATAGCTCTCAATGAGTTTAGCTCCCTGTACTTTTAAACTGTATGGAAACAAAAGGTACTCGACCTCATTCACTTTGATCAAACCTTACTTCAGATCTTACTATCTTAGTTTTACCTATGATTTTGCATTGGCATAGCTCTTTCCAGGTGATAGAGAGTAGACACCTATAACTTTCTGTGTACTACCTGCATGCATTCAAACTTTTACATCTAAGGTGACGAATGAACTACCTAGACAGATAAACACCTAATTTGTATTATAATTAATTGTAACCTCCAGAGATTTTAATGGTAAGGATGGCATTGGTTTTGGTAAGCTATTGTACATCTTTCTTCTGTTGTTCCTCATATTAAGGTTTGGGTGGCAACGACAGCATTGGTTTCTTTTTGGTGTTTCTTTTTTTTCTTGGCGAGGTTTCCTTTTTACATCTAAAGTTACTTTGCAATCAGAAAGGAGACGCGAACCTATAGTTCTCCATATGCATTGATTCTTTGATTGTTTTCCTCACTCGCTGTCATTCTTTGTTTTCAATTTCCAAATCTACTCCTTTTTTGTTTGTGACAAGAGAGGTCTATCTATTTTCAGTACCCCTGCAAATTGAGAAGAAAAAAAACAGTTTCCAACGAATAGCCCACAACACTATTCAGAGATTAGCGCATCCAAAGTAAACAAAAGTATTTTATGTTGTTTATCCAACAAAGCGGTCTGAGCTAGCAAACTAATGAAGATATGGCATATTGGTTCCTGTTCACAACGAAAGTATGGATCAATTTCTTTGTAGTTAGTGATGTCAGTTTGCTTTACTTTGGTGCTTTCATCAAATTTGGATGTGATTATTTAGAGATTTACATAAGATCTATGATACTAAAAAAAAAAAACAATATGGTGACTTATGGTGACTCTGAAACACATTGCCATTGCAAAGCTGACTTTTTAGGCTGAAACTAATTGACGAAGACTGAAACAACCATTTTCATATTAGTTTAGTTTTTCTATGCTAATAATACGTACGCATGTACCTATGCCTTCTTAGTGAGACCAATGGGATGATTTCCTTTATCCTCTGTTTCGTTTTCGCAGGTTGGTGTGTAAACAGTAATGTTAGCATGTGTAAACAGTAATCTTCCAGCCCCCTTCTCTATAAAAGGTATGATGCTGTCTCAGAAAAATGGTGCTCCTTTTTTAAAAACAGTTCCTTAATGAGTTCAGTGACCTTGCCAACTTAAGCGTATTAAGGTGTTGAAAAACTTTAAGGATTTTATTTTCTGTTATACAAGCTTAAGGTAACATAATTTGCCATCATTCTTTTTTGTAGGTTCAACACTTGCCACATGATTATAGTGGATCTGCGTTGACGCTTGATTCATTAAGTTTAGAGCTGCAATGCTATATTAGCTGTATAATATAGGTATTACTTTTTCTGACATTATGCCTTTTATCTAATCTTTCCATGCTCATGGTAAAGACATTAGTTGTCTAATATAGGTATTACTTTCCTGCCATTATGCTTTTTCTCTATTTAAAAGCGCAAACAACCATTGGTTGACTTTAAGCAATGTTTTCATTGTGCTAGATAAATTATCAACAAAGTGACAGGCAGGTGACAGTTTAGACAGTTCCTTCCCACTCATATGGTTCTTGTGTTAATTGGTTGCTCTTTGTTGTAGGCCAATCATCCTACTAATCTGTGAACATAAACATTGTTTGGCCTATGTCCTCCCATTTTTAAATCAACACAGTTTGTGCAGGGGCACATATGCTACTCATTTAGGCACCGAGGAGGAAGCTGCAGAAGCCTATGACATAGCAGGCATCAAGTTCTCGAGGCCTGAATGGTGTTACAAACATTGTCTTCCAATGGAAAATCGAACAGGCATTGGTCATCATACACATTCAATGATCCTGGAATAGCAAATTTTGTTGTTTAATGTGCTTTTCTTCTGTCTATGAATACAGCCAAAGGTGGCTGCACCGTCATATTGTCTTCCAACGGATACGTATTGAAGGCGTATCGGACATGTATCGGTATCCGATACGTGATCGGATACGCGATACGCCCCCCCTGCCATATTGGGGTAACATAGCTTTTCATCTTTGACCTCTCCTATGAACAATGTTTTTTAACACTTTTCTGCCTCTTCCATGATAACTGAGGCGATGGTTAATTGGTTGGTTTGACTTTTTGCCTCTTTTTAGCTGTTCTATTTTTTGTACATGTTAATTCTGAAACTGTCATGAGGTTCCATGGGTTAGGCTTTGATTTCTCTTATCTTGTTGCTATGTCAATGTCTGCACAAGTGAATTTATGATATTTTCTAACTGCAGCCTGCTGATTATTGTAGGCCAAGCTGATGGGCAACCAAGATATGAAATGAACTTTTGCAGCCTATTCTAGCTTTTATTTCTATGTAAGGAATGTTGATTGGCTGTTTTTCCATGTGTCGACTCACAGTGCCATTACATAATTCTACCACATAGCATGTGCCAATTTTTTTTAATTTAAAGAGATGTTTTGCACATTCAGAGATTGGACGTTGCAAGTATTTTTTGTTATATGATTTGTTGTATCATCTGTATAGAGCAAGCTAAAAGTAGCAAAAAACTGACAGGATTATAAAAGTGGCAAACATTTGATGTGAATCACCTAAATGGATAGGGAGAGGCCTCTCATGTGTGTGCATAAGGCGAAAAGGCACATATGAAAGAATATGCATGAACCTCACAACAGTGTAAGTAACAGACTAACAGTTAATTATTAGAATTATTATGCAAGAGTTTCCATGGTGGCAAGTGACCAGTCAAAAGGACTTCCAAAGGTTTCTCCTAACCTATTAGTTTATTACAATCCAATGAGTATTTGCTGGTCCTGTCTGATTTCAATGCACAATTTAAACGCTAAAAGATAGACAACAAAAAGAATGTCTTTTCGTATGTAGCATTTTTTTTTTTTTTTTTTTTGCAAAATCCTTGGTTTCAGTATTTCTGTATCCATATCACATATTGGTTTAAAAGGAGTAAAGCTAACGACTTCAATAGGGAAGGTGCTGTAACGTCCCGCCTCCTCGAGGCCGGGCCCGCTTACATCCGACAGCTCTTTTAAGGATCAAGACTTCCCTCACGCATCAAAGCACCCGTCTTTTTCGTGCACTTTGTCCTCACTCATGCGCACCCCGGAAAGACTTCCGGTCGGTCACCCATCGCTCCAAGCCAAGCACGCTTAACTTTGGAGTTTTATCGATTTAGGCTTCCTAAAAGAAGTTGCAACTTGTTGGTATGAGTATTCTATCAACCTTATTAAGCCCTAGGCCGGGGTGTCACATACTCACCCCCTTAGGAGACCGACGTCCTCGTCGGTCAACCCCAGGTCAGGAATGTCCCCTCTTGGCCATGTCCATGTTCCAGTGCCAAGCATGTGCCATCTTTGTGTGACCACGCCGGGTCCACACCGGACATGCACACCATGCCCTGCGCAAGAATCGACACATCGTGCCCGTGAAACCGCAAGGGTCGGCTCCGATACCATTTGTAACGCCCCACCTCCTCGAGGCCGGGCCCGCTTACATCCGACAACTCTCTAAGGATCATGACTTCCCTCACGCACCAACACCAGTTTTTTTCTCACGCACTTTGTCCTCACTCATGCGCACCGAAAAAAAACTTCCCGGTCGGTCACCCATCGCTCCAAGCCAAGCACGCTTAACTTTGGAGTTTTTATCGATTTAGGCTTCGCTCCAAGCCAAGCATGCTTAACTTCGGTCACCCATCACTCATGCGCACTTTGTCCCGACAACTTGTTGGTATAAGTATTCTATCAACCTTATTAAGCCCTGGGCCGGGGTGTCACAGGTGCTTAATGAGACTGAAACCACTTCTTATTCTATTCTGAATTGCTTCACATTTGCGAAAAGAAAGGCTTCAAAGATTGAAACATTGCACTAAAGTTTACTTTGATCCATCTAGACGAGATCACCAGGTGAGATTTTTGCCATAAGTATGGTAATGGTTTCATTCAATCGTTTTGCTCTACAGTTGGCGCTTGTCAATATGATATGGGAAGTACTCAATTGCATAGAACAATTGCTCCAAAAAGGAGCTGCCATCATATGAGTTATAATTGAACTGTCATAGTTGCAACTGGCTGGCTCTAGGATGATAGGTGATGTTTTCCACTTGGGAAGCCTAAAAAAAAATCTTGCACTGTGCTTGCAGTTTAATTGTGAAGGCAATGCTACTCCAAACAAATGAGTGCTTATATTTTTTAATTCGTGGTTTTAGATGTTTTAGAGAGAAGCCCATTCACAATTTACTGTGGACCAAGTTTGAATGGTTGTCATGCCAACCTGATTTCGCTTTCTGCTTCCCTGGATCATTGAAGACCAACTACGTCGCCTCTATTAATTATGAAATGCAGACTTTGAAACAGGCTTTCAAGTGTTTCCTTCTTTTCTCTTATCACTAAACAGACTTGGCCAACGCCTGTGTATTTTTGTTTGGAGACTATAGTGTTGTTTTTCTGCGATGATGCTCGCTACTTCCATGCCTTTTGGAACCTATGAGTCACTATATAATACATTCAGTTCAGCTTCAACACTACTGAAGTATCTGAAACCATTGACACCTACTACAATGTTATTTTAATACTTTCTTATGTACTCCTAGAAATTGTTCCTGCACGGGCGCGCGGAGGCGCGCGCCCAGCTACTAGTATATATGGATGCTGAAAGTACCTGTTCGTATGCAAAAATTTGAACCCACTTGTATGATCGTTTCATGTGTGGTCATTAGTTGGACACATGTTAATTTTATTTTTCAGACTTGTAATCCTGTAGATGCATGCTGTTGGTTCTGAATCTGCATCATATCACTTGAGGTGTGGTGTTGTGGCATTGTTGAGTTCCAACCATCTGCCAGCTCGTTTTCTTGTAAATCATATTGGATTGTGAACTTGCCTTTTCATGCTTCTCTCTTGGCTACTACATTATGCTACTTCCTCTGTTTCAAATTGTAAGTCGTTTTGGTTTTTCTAGGTTCATAAATTTTGTTATGCATCTAGATATATATTATGTCTAGGTGCATAGCAAAAAACTATGAATCTAGAAATGCCAAAACGATCTATAATTTGAAACGGAGGGAGTAGTAAAATACCATCTGACGGAACAAGTATTTTTCTTTTTTGATCGAACCGGTCGGGAGGCCCCGACCTATATTTTTTTTAATTAAATGAAAGAATGTTTACAAGAGGGAAAGTTACAAGGCATCCAGGCCCAAAAACAGGAAAAATAAAATAAGATTACAAATAACTATCTCTCCAATCACTTAGTAGAAGGCTTTTTGTCCCTTTGGCCTTGATACAAACCAAGCCAAATTCATAGATGAAGATTCATTTCTAGGAGCTAACTTCAGGGCTGCCATGATCAAAGATGATACTATTTCTTAGTTTCCATAAACTCCAGCAAGCACATATGACTATTTCTCTGAATATGATGCCTTGGAAATCCCTTCTTGCTTTTAAGAACATTTCAGTTGGGCTGAGTGAGAGGTCCCAATTTATGTTCAGAGTGTCCCAACACTGTTTGCTCAGGGGGCAAGCAAAAATAGATGGAAATAGGATTCTTCATTGGATTGGTTGCAAAGGACACAGTCAAAACTAGGGAGAGTCATGTTCTTCCTCTTTAGGATATTTCTGGTGTTCAACCTATCTTTGACAAGGAGCCAAAAAAAGAATTTTTGGTTACCCAAGTTGCTGCCCTTCCAAATCCATTTGAAGAGGGGTGATGGGTTGTCAGTGTTTGTCATCCTTTTCTAGGCTTTGCTACTGCTGTAGTGGGTATTGCCCCATTTGTATGTCCAAATATCCTTAGCATTGATATCTAGATCAGCTGAATCCATTATGGAATTAACCTCATCCAACTGGTCCTGTGCTATCAGAGAGAGAGTTGGGCTAAAGATCCTCTCGAAGCTTTGACTTAGATAAAATCTTACAGAGCACTTTGGTTTTCTGGTGTAGGAAAATAATTGGGGGAATCTGTTTTGTAAGGCTTCATCAACCCAGATGTCTGCCCATAACATGACAGTGTCTCCCTTCTTTGGGTTACATATTGCCATTTCAAGAAATTTTCCAGATAGTTTCATGACATCTTTCCACCAGAAGGATCCACAGGGGGTTCTAGCATGAGGTGGGTTTGAGACCCTGGGATATATTTTGGACCGTGTAAGAGTGACCCAAGGTATGTCTGCTTTATTGTAGAATTTGTCTAGATACCTCATCAGTAAAGCATTATTCTGACTTTCAATGTCTATAATACCGAGACCACCTTGATCTTTGGGTTTCCTCACCTCTTCCCATGCCACTAGGCATCTGCCTTTTCTATCAGCTTCACCCTTGCTCCAAAGACAGTTTTTTCTGTAATGATCAACCTCTTTTATTACCTGGGGGGGGAACTTAAGGCTGCACATATAAAATGTAGGTAAAGCAGAAAAGACCGAGTTTACTAAAATCAACCTTCCATTGTATGATAGATGCTTGCTGATGCAGGATAATCTTTTCTCAATCCTGCTAATGAGGGGAGCAAATTCATTTATAGTGGGTTTGGTTGTCCCCAAAGGTAATCCAAGGTAGGTGAAGGGCATACTACCAACCTGACAGCCAAGTATTTCTGCTAGATGCTGTGCTCTTGAAACATCCATGTTGATTGGGACTAAGCTGGAATTACTGTAGTTGACATGGAGGCCCGAGATTTCAGAGAATTCTTGAATGATGCTTTTCAGGTTTAGAAAAGTAGATTCATCACCTGGCAGCACTAGCAGAGTATCATCTGCATATTGTATAATGGGGTAATCTCCCTGGAAGTCATTGCTTAGGAGGTGGTTTAGGGACCCATCATTCCACCCTTTGTTTGTCATGCTTTGTAGAAGGTCTGTAGCTAGGACAAACAATAAAGGTGATAGGGGGTCTCCTTGCCTGACTCCTCTTAGGCATTTGAAACTTTTGCCTGGGATGCCATTCAGAATTACAGGATGAGCTACCTGTTGTGAGAATATTTCTAACCCAGTCAATCCATCTATTAGGAAAGCCATGATGTTGTAGCACCTCAAGGATGAAAGGATGTTCAATCTTATCAAATGCTTTCTCAAAATCCAACTTTAGGATCAGTATTTCTTTTCTTGACTGATGACGAAATGCGGAACTAGAAGGCCCAGGCTAGGCAGTCTTGAATAGTTCTGCCTTTGATGAAGCCATATTGATTGGCATGAACAATGTCCAAGATCACAGATTGGAGTCTGTTTGACAGAATCTTAGTGATGCACTTCATGGAGTAATTAGTTAAAGATATAGGCCTGTAGTCATTGACTGTTTCTGGATTCTCCTTCTTGGGTATCAAAGTGATTAGAGAGGAGTTGATGCTTTGTAAGGTCGATGTTTTGGGTACATGTAACACCCCGCCCTCCAAAGCCGCACCGCACGCCCCTTCCGAGGGGCACGCACGCGTACACATAGCACCTTGCTTACACTTTTCGCCCCTCGCCGGTAAAAGGGTTAACCCGAAGGTGATATGGCCGGATGGCAAAGGCTTATAAGTTGGCTCCACCCTTGCTAAACTAGCAAGGTGGTACTAAACATGTGCACTCTCACTCATAGGCCCCCTACCGGGCCACATCCTTATTGGGCCGGGTGTTACAAAGACAAAACTCATTAAACGCCTTATGAAATCAGCCCGATGATATTCCAACATTTTTTAATGAAGGTACCATTGAACCCGTCGGTCCTGGAGCATGATTATTTGGCGATCCTTGATTCATCGCCGCTATTTCTTCATTGCTTTGAAATTCTTATCAATCTTTGGATAGATCCTTTGGGGTGATGTATGCATCAATACCGTGATTTATACCAAAGATGTTCACTTGACACCCATTCTTTCTTTAAAAGATGACCAAAGCAGGTTTGCTTTTTGCTCATGATCACTAATATGATTGCCATTGCTGCCTAAAAGGGAGACTGAAGTTTTTCTTGTGTGCAATGGAGGCCATCAAGTGGAAAAAATGTGTGTTTTCATCCCCAAGGTTAACCCATCTAATGGTGTTTCTTTGTTTCCAATATTTCCTTTTGGATTCCAGTAAGGTTTCTAAGTGAGTCTTGACTAACCTTCTGAAGGTTGATTCCATTGTAGAGAGGGACCTTTGCCCCTCCAGACCATCCATGAGTTGTAGGACCCATTTGCAGTTGTGTATGAGTCTACTCAGTTGGAGAGGTGTTTGCTCCATTTTCTTAGACCTGACCTGACTTGTTTCAGCTTTACAGAAAGATGTTTGGAGGCACTGGCATGATATGGTGAGTTATTCCAATGGAGTTATACTCGCCTTCCAAAGAGAACTTTTAATGCGAGAATGCTCGCTACATCAAAAATGCTTTCGTGATGTCATATTGTCTACCGCTTTGCAAAATACATTACGAGATATGGCTTTATATCAAAAGTTTAATGATGACCTCGCCAATATACTGACTTTTGCAATATACTACATATTCCCTATTAAGTCACAGGTCAAGCACAGAAATTTAAGCTGGAAACTTGTCATTACTTTACTACCATCTGATTGACTGACTGGCTGACTACTGATCTATACATGCAACATGCACCACGACACCACTGCACCAGTATCAAAGACGAAGAAAACCACAGGTTTCTGTCAAAAAAAGGAGCAAACCATAGGTCTTCAAACCTAGCTTCTCGATCTCCAATGTAACTGAAGCAAATAAAGCCCAGTTTATCAAAGCAAGCAAGACTAGACAAGCTAGCTATAATTACCTACTTTACACAGAGTGATTATGAATCAACTACACATACTTAAAAAAATACGTAAAATCCTCAGAATCCAAGGCGAAGCACGCACCGCCCATGAGCTTGTTGTCTTGATACTGGTCAACAAAATATTTCTTGATGCATACGAATCGAAATAATACATTGAGCATCATTCCGCACAATAAGCATATGTGTAGTAATTGCATTCCCGCCACCACCAGACCAGAGAGAGAGGGGAGAGAGAGATTCATTATATTGATAGCATGAGGAAGAAAGATTAACAAACTTAGAATGAGCGTAAACGTGTCCACTTTTTTTTTAGATAATGGATAATACAATCCGGCCTCTACATCCGTAGATACACACGACCAATTATTACAAAGGTCGAAAACAAAAACCTCAAGGTCTTGAACAAAGACATGGAAATTATAACAAACGGAAATGATGTTTCCACCCTCTATTAGAGATTTCTAAAGCAACCATCTCTAAACGCTTGCTCAAACACACGAGGGCATCCTTTGTTTGCTCAAGACTGTGCAAATGGGGCCAGAACATAGCCAATAAGCTCCCCGAAGATAACCTCGCATAATAGAGTTAGATTTCAATTTTTTAAAAATCATGTCATTACGACATCTCCGTGATTGCCCGAAAAAAAGAGCACCACCCCAACCCAAATCGAGATTTAGCCTCGCTTATGCCGACATTCGAGCCAATTACCAAACATATGGTTAATGTAAACAGGTTGTGTTAGATTAGTAGCATAGAAAATGATCCTCCAAATCATCTTGGAAAAAGGGCAAAAAAAAAAGAGATGTCGAATCGCCTCATTCGAATTACAACATTCGCATTTCGACTCCCTTCCAGTTTTTCCTAGCTAGGTTGTCTTTTGTCAAAATGACACCTTTTTGGACAAACCAAAGGAAGATTTTTATTTTTAGAGGTATTTTCCATTTCCGCATCCTCCTATGTTGGAAAGGTGGATTTGTATCTATAGCATCAAGATACATGGATCGGATCGAGAACACTCTGACTTGGTTAAGAGCCATTTAAAATAGTCCTTTCCATCAACCGTAGTCACATTAGAGGTCCTGTGCTACAAGGCTAAGCCAATCCAACAGGTTATTATCCACCAAATCTCTCCTAAAAGAAACATTGAGGGAGTTTGAGGACATAACTTTGGAAACTGTTGAAAGTCGATCCCTAGCTATATTATATAAGCTCGGGTATCTAAGTTTGAGAGGCTTATCACCTAACTCGTTGGCATTTGTTAAGTGCTAAAAGAATATGAAGGATTCTGCAAGCGCATTTAACACCTACCATTGTAGCTTTTCCCTAGGATGAGTATTCTAGAGTATCGTATCCACAGGGAAGCTTTGGCTAAAGAATTCTAATAAGTCACAATCATGTATCCACTAACTTAGCAAACCACTAGACTATAGTGAGGGAGTAATTGTTAAAGGATAAATAAATATCAAAGCATAAAATAATAACCTACCTAAGATGTCAAAGAATAACTAAACTAAACAAGAGGTCAAAGGGAGAGATCAAGGTTCCTAGGATACTTCTCTATTACTTAGGTTCTATGATAGCAATTATACCATAACACTTCGGGACATCGAACACTAGCCACGTAAAGAGATGAGAAGGGGGCTAGGAAGGTTTGACTACGGTCCTACAAACACCAACCCGAACGTGGTGGAATACGTCGCCATCGTGGCTGCCACCACCTGGGCTACCACAAACTATCCGTGGGGTTGGGTGCAATCTCAAACCTATAGCCTAGACACCAAGTCTATACTATAAATTACTACTCTAGCTACCATGAATAACTAGAGTCCTCAATACGAAGCGGAGATCCCATGCAATAGCATAACAACTATACTTAACCATATATGTAAAACATGGAAGTAAATAGAGAAGATAAATATGTGAATCATAAGTCTTGTAGAGAAGATACAAAGACATACCATACCCCTCAAGACATCTCCGTAACAAGAGCATAGCTCCACTATCCTTTTACTCATGATTAGATCTAAGTTAGATCTAATCTAGTTCTAATTACATGTCTAATCTATCTCTAATTACATGGCTAATCTTCTTCTAATCTACTTCTAATTCACTAATCCCGAGAGAGGTTATCCTTACATTGGGACACCTCTACAACCGAGAGATAATGAATAGAATGAGATAGAATGAATTAGGTTTAACCCCGGGGTCGGGGGTCTTCTTATATAGGCCTTGGCGATGAACGATGACCATTGGATCAAACCGACCTTGGCAATGGTGTAGATACAACCTCAAAGTCGGTTACAAACCGACCTACGAAGATGGGGGCCGAGTGGGCTTAGGACACCGGCCGCCCTAAATGGCTCGGTGGCATGCCACCCCCCCCGTGTCCCGGCCTCTTGTTTCTTTAGTGTCCTTTTGGTACCTTCTAGAATGTTTTAGTCCACATTTTGGGTCGAACTTACTTCATTCTTTAAGTCTTGTCATCATATGTGAGATATATTTCCAAAACTCATAGAATTATGTTAATTAAACCCCTAGACTTATGTTGATATTCATTTTAAGCCCTTATTTCATATTTAGTTGACTATTAATATTATGCTATAACACGTGTCAACAAGTTCCCCTAAGCTTACCCTTTGCTGGTCCCTAGCAAAGCCAAACTTAGCAATGGATCGGAGTTGCCGCAACGCTTTCACACCTCAAAAGTACACATGCTTTCAAACAAAATTTCTCTCCGGATATAGATAAACTTTTTTTTTTTAACTTACCCATATTACCTCTTACCTTTTGGGGCTTATATCTCTTTTTTTCTTTAATCTTGGGTAATTGAAAGATAGAACAGTCCAAGTCGAACACTATATCTCAAACTCTTTTGATCAACTGTCCTTCTAGAGTTTTTGCTGATTTTCAAATAAAACTCAAAGTTCCTTAGTATGACTCTCTCTAATCTCTCATTTGTGGTATTTGTGGATCCTCTCTAAGGCAATAAGGTAGTGTTGCCTTTCTCTCATGATATGTAGTATTTTTGGCTAAGACAGTGGCACATTATGCCTTCTTCTCTCTCACCCTATATCTAAGGCTTATATATCTAGAGTTCATAGGTGGGAGAAGATTAAATCTACTTACTAAGCATATATTGTAAATTTAAGTAATGGATCCAAAGTTACAAGTCACACCGATCAAATGGTGCATGTGTATGGTGGATAGAATATAGATAGTAGGGAATATAGTAAGGTGTATAGAATAGATGATGGGAAATCTTACTTTTGCTCCTTGAGGAATCTTCTCTCTTTTGGATTTGGAAACTTTATAGAGAACCCGGGTTGTATATTTTTTTTTTTTCTTTATTTTTTTTTTTTATTTAGAGAGGTGGGCTCTGCTCACCCTAGACTTTTGTCTTTTATTTCCTCTCTTTAAAGATGTGGGTTCTACTCACCCTGACACTTGTCCATTTTTCATCTTTATTATTATTTTTTTATTTTTCTTAGGGAGGTAGGCTCTAGGGACTTTTGTCCATTTTTCATCTCCCTTTTTTTTCTTAGGGAGGTAGGCTCTACTCTCGTAGGGACTTTTTGTCCATTTTTCATCTCCCTTTCTTTTTTTTTTAATCTACAACCCAGATCTTTTTTGTAATAACTTGTGAGAGGTAAATAAATGTAATGGAGCTTTTTGTAAGATATTGGCTAGCAATGAATGAGTGGATGGGTATAGTGAATATTTTTTGGTTGTTCTCTCCCGGGATAGGAGTAGAACATTTTTGGTGAATATTTGGTGGATGCTTTGTGGATGCGCATTTCCGGAGTAGAAGTAGCAATAATGCAAGTGGAATAGAGTGTGGTGGAGTGGATTGTGCATGATCAGCATGACAAGTTTCTAAGGGTCGACAAAGATTGAACAAACTCAAATGCAAAGCAAGCACCTATATATATGTCAAAGGGTTTTCCTAATCTAGGGAGCATGTATATATGGTCTGTGGTAGGAGGTTCAACACTCTTGTCACACAGGAACTTATCATGTGCACTTTAATTTTCAAAAGATAAACCTCCGAAATCTAGTATCACTAGGAGTAAGATAAATAGTAGCTCAAACTCTCATATATCATATCCGTCAATTACCTAGACTTTAGAGCAAGCATTTGCTACCCACAGGTTTTAGGTTCGTGAGCAAATCTCAAGTCAAATTAGTTGCATTAAAAAGCTCAAGAGAAATTAAGCTTGAAAGGTAGGTACTTGAAAGGAATTACGACGGAGCAAGGTACTTGAAAGGAATTACGACGGAGCAACTATTCATCATCTCCAAGGCTAGAGATTATCTTCAGAGTTTATTTTATTCTCACACTCTAATATAGACTCTTAATAAAGACTAGATAGACTCTATTTATTTGGTTTCCTTAATTATGCATCTTTTTATATCTTTCTAATAAAACAAACATATCTAGCTAGTATTAAATAAGATAAAGAGATACTTATCTGATACATGGGGGTTGCACTCCCCAAGCCGGATGTTGACATAGTCTTCAATGTTCTTGATGGTTGAAAGTAGAGGTAGATAGTGATGGTGGTTGATTGATCTTCTTTAATGCTGGACACCATATGTGTCATGTCTCTCTTCCTTGGGATCCTGCTGAACTCAAATAGACAACAAAAAACTAGTGAAACTTGATTAAGTGTTAGGGGTTAGCCACATTGCTTTTTGTCTACTTGGGAAATCTTTCAAAGAAAGATTAAATATTTTTGGGGTTTTCTATGCAAATAAAGATGATGATGCATGCATATTTATTTTATTTTTATGCCACCACAAGAAATATCCTTGTAGGTTGTCATACACCACAAAATTACTTACATGGGGCTTAAAGATTTTCAAAGTATATGCAACAAACAAATATTTATTTTCTTTTCTAATGCAAAGCTAGTGCTATAATGTAAATATGCTAAAGGAAAATAATTATGCAATGCAATAAAGATAAATATAGATAGCTACCGATCTTATCTTTTTCGGCGAGGGTTCGTTGTTTTAAGTCCTCCGAACGAGACTTCTTACCTTGTCGTTTTCCTTGAGCATATTATCCGATCTTGACAATCGTGCTTCCTTGAGATGGTGAAGGATGGCGTCACCCATGTTCTTTGCCTTATGAGTTGGAGTGAAACGTAGGCGCTTCTTGTTTAGTGTGCATGCTTGTAGGACATTCACTTGTTGAATTTTGGAGAGACCGGTAAATTTCTCCACCATTTTGCTCAAAATGTGTCCCGCTTGTAAAGTCATGGTAGAGATCAAGTGCATGGGCTCTTGGTGGGAAAACACCAACAGTAACCAAAACTTTATTCATTCTTCACTAACCATAGGCACAATAAACAAAATAGAGTTGATTTATTATATGCTTTTCTTAAACCTATCTTGGGTGACAAGATCAAAAGATTGAGCATGATTATTTGTGGTTAAAACTTTCAACGGTCGAAATCAAGCTCGTTGACTCTTGGAAGACTTTTCTTATCTAAACATCAAAAGGCATGATTATGATTCTTCCAAAGCAAGGTAAGCAAAATCCTGGTTTACAAGATGAGGACTAAGAGATCAAGAGAGTAGTGGTAGGTACAACTAAAGAAACAAAACATGTTTAGCTAATAAAGCTAGATCAAGCAAGGTTGTTACTCCAACATGTTTGAATCTTTATTTATGAACAAGCCATTCTTAAGGAAAAGCTTAAGTAATGACAACTTACCTCAAGATGTTACCTTATTATTGGAGTGACAACATCGTAACACCTTGTGATGGTCCTTTTCTTTTGCTGCTCGAAGCTTTCCTTCTTTGGCCTTTTGTGTATCTTGTTCCTCATTTGTCTTTTTTTTTATATTGTCCTTTCTTTCTTGTTCTTTAAATTATGCTCGAACCTTTTTGCTCCTCTCATGATTTTATTCCCGCAATATTAGTTGACAACATATACCCAAGGAATATACAAGTAATTGTAAACAAGGGTAGAATTGCCACGGAGCTAAAGATTGCTTTTATACCGGAAAAAGTTTTGATTGAAAATTTTATATGCTCAACATTACTTTTTCTCTAGTTGGAAATTTAATTATACCTTAAGTTTGATTTTTATGCATGACATTTATTAACCATTCAAACTTAGAGAGACAAAGTAATAGTGAGTTGAGGGATTGCAAACCAGCATGTCAGAGTGACAGGAGCTTGAGTAGAGGAAGAGTAATGTCGGATGATCTTTAGAGGAGTCGACCTTCCTCCCCATGCTTGAGCCTTCCTATCACTCGGCACTTCAAGTGTGAATGCTTGGACCGTCCCTAATCATGTGTTGCAATCACCATGTCCTTAGACGTTGTTCATCCTTTGTTTTACGCAAGGTTAGTGACCAAGAATACCCAAAAGGAACTTGTCCTAGGAACATGTTTCTTTTATCATGAGCCTTCATGTGCTTTCGGGCTACTATTATTATTTTATTTTCTCTTAGAACATAAGACAAAAGTTATATATAAATATGTGAGTTATATTCACTTACCTGTCTTTAATGTTCTTATGGCCTCATAGCTTTGTCCATCCACTTCTTTAGAGTGATTACTTTTTGTGATCGTGTTGTATGATACTCTTCTTCATCGAATAGACATAGCATAGACTCTTTTTTTGCAAAATATTAGTGGACACATACCGAGGGAATATACAACATGGTTGAAGCAGGGGGTTGTTATCCAAAAGTTCATAAGATTTCATCTATGCTAATAAAAAGATGGTTCTTTTGATTATTCTTAGCACAGATTTTATTTGTCATGTCTTATAACTTATTTTATTTGTGGTTGCACTCTAGCATACGGATCAAGGCAAAGGTAACTTGTAGCAAAAGACAGAGTGAATGATATTTGATACTTACAATTCTTCCATCAATGATGAATGAGCCGTGTCTTTTGCACAAGGTTGGAGTTCATCGATGCCTTGCTTCATCTCCGATCCGAGTTCATCTTTTAACTTACCCAAATTGGATTTGATAGTTCTCTCTGCATGGGTTAGTCAACACAATATCCAATGTCTATGCAAGCAATTCTCGTTCAATAACCAAACTAGACTCCATGTCTAATTCAATTAAGGAAGGCTATTTAACCTAAGCACCACGCTTAATTTAAAAACCTTTAGAAGCATCCTAGAAACACTTCCAAACCAAAACATACTATAGCAAACAAAGGTAACATGAAAAACACTATAGAGATGTATTCAAATAGAGATGAAAGAGCATGATCATGGTGAGAATGTTTTTTTTTTAGATGCAAACATGGATGGATATATACAAGGAAATAAACATGCAATGGATTTACTATTAGAAAACATAAACTAAGCGGAGTGAATGCATGAGTTGATCAAGTAAACATGCAATGCAATGCGAGAAATTAAATGATAACTACTCAATCAATTTATAGTCCATGAGCAAGACTTTCTCACCTTTTAATTATGCTTACCATGATGTGCGACTTCTATGTACGTCACTTGAGATATGTGTATTGAATTCTTGTTCGGCGACTTCTTCTTCAATCTATACATGGTTAGAATAATATATATTTAAATACATACCTTTGAGATGGCAGGGGTTCCAATGTGTGATGAATCTTGAATGATCAGGGCACCCCGGGTTCTTCAATCTTTTTGTTTTTCTTTTCTTGTGGAATCTTGTCGAAAGATCGCAATGACATCTTTTGTCCCGTCTATTCCACAATTCAACGTAACAAGGATAATCCTACTAAAAGCTAGTGATACACTAAATTAGCAGACATCATGATCATTATTAGAATCTTTGGGCCAATTGCTTCCCCGCAACGGCGCCAAAAAAGCTTGTTGGCATTTGTTAAGTGCTAAAAGAATATGAAGGATTCTCCGCAAGCCGCACAGAACACCTACCATTGTAGCTTTTCCCTAGGATGAGTATTCTAGAGTATCGTATCCACAGGGAAGCTTTGGCTAAAGAATTCTAATAATTCACAATCATGTATCCACTAACTTAGCAAACCACTAGACTATAGTGAGGGAGTAATTGTTAAAGGATAAATAAATATCAAAGCATAAAATAATAACCTACCTAAGATGTCAAAGAATAACTAAACTAAACAAGAGGTCAAAGGGAGAGATCAAGGTTCCCGGATACTTCTCTATTACTTAGGTTCTATGATAGCAATTATACCATAACACTTCGGGACACCAAAACACTAGCCACGTAAAGAGATGAGAAGGGGGCTAGGAAGGTTTGACTACGGTCCTACAAACACCAACCCGAACGTGGTGGAATACGCCGCCATCGTGGGCTGTCACCACACAGGGCTACCACAAACTATCCGTGGGGTTGGGTGCAATCTCGGGTAACCTATAGCCTAGACACCAAGTCTATACTATAAATTACTACTCTAGCTACCATGAATAACTAGAGTCCTCAATACGAGCGGAGATCCCATGCAATAGCATAACAACTATACTTAACCATATATGTAAAACATGGAAGTAAATAGAGAAGATAAATATGTGAATCATAAGTCTTGTAGAGAAGATACAAAGACATACCATACCCTGAAGACATCTCCAGAACAAGAGCATAGCTCCACTATCCTTTACTCATGATTAGATCTAAGTTAGATCTAATCTAGTTCTAATTACATGTCTAATCTACTTCTAATTACATGGCTAATCTACTTCTAATCTACTTCTAATTCACTAATCCCGGAGAGAGGTTATCCTTACATTGGGACACCTCTACAACCCGATGGATAATGAATAGAATGAGATAGAATGAATTAGGGTTTAGCCACGGGGTCGGGGGGTCTTCTTATATAGGCCTTGGCGATGAACGATGACCATTGGATCAAACCGACCTTGGCAACGGTGTAGATACAACCTCAAAGTCGGTTACAAACCGACCTACGAAGATGGGCCGGAGTGGGCTTAGGACACCGGCGCGGCCGGCCTAAATGGCTCTCGGCGGCCGCCAGCCCCCCCGCGTCCCCTCGGCCTCTTGTTTCTTCCGGTGTCCTCTCGGTACCTTCTAGAATGTTTTAGTCCACATTTTGGGTCGAGTTACTTCACGGTTAAGTCTTGTCATCATATGTGAGATATATTCCGGAACTTTCTCCATTCTTCTCTACATTTATCCGTTAAGTCCCCGAAATTATATAAATCACCAAAACTCATGGAATTATGTTAATTAAACCCCTAGACTTATGTTGATATTCATTTTATGCCCTTATTTCATGTTTAGTTGACTATTAATATTATGCTATAACAGGTGTCAACACTAACCAAGTATCATCCCGGAACCTTGTTATGGATCCATCTTTTATCATAAAACAACCTTTAGCAAGCACCTCATCTTTGATATGCATGAGGCCTCTCCATCTGTATTTATAAGATTAACAATCCATTTGGCTAATAAACATTTGTTTTCAATATGCAAATCAAGAATTCCAAGTCCACCTTGATCCTTGGGGCGGCATAAAATATCCCATTTAGCAAGTCTATATATTTATGTCTACCTGTAGAACCTTGCCAGAAAAATCTTGATTTGAATTTGTCAAGATTCTTGAGGACTCCTTTTGGAATCTCAAAAAAGGACATCATGAACATTGGGAGATTGCTTAAGACTGAATTTAGTAATACAAGTCTTCCCTAATAGGACAGTACTTAGCTTTCCAGCAAGAAAGTTTTTGTTCAAAACGTTCCTCCACTTTGCTCCATTCAGAATTAAGAAGTTGTCTATGGTGCATTGGGATACCTAAATATCTAAAAGGATAGGCCCCAGCCTTGCAACCAAAGAGTGTTGTATAATAATGTTCCATCTCTTTGGCGGCACCATAACAGAAGATTTCGCTTTTATGGAAATTGATCTTGAGACCCGAGAGTTGTTCAAAAACACAAAGCAAAAGTTTCAAATTTTTTGCTTGCTCCTGGGTCATGATCTAAAAAGATGATGGTATCATCTGCATATTGTAAAATAGATAAGCCATCATCTATCGGTGTGGGATAACCCCTCTTATTTGACCATCGGCTTTTGCTCTATTAATAAGAAGAGCAACCATATCGGCAGAACGATGTTAAACAAGATAGGCGACAAAGGATCACCCCGTCTAAGGCCCCGTTTGGTGCGAAAGTGCGGGCAAATATCGTCATTAACTTTTACCCCTACACTCCCACTGTGACCATGTTTTGGACCCATCTACACCATTTGGAGGAAAACCCTTTCATGCGTAGCGTTTGGTGTAGGAAGGACCATTTAACTTTGTCATAGGCCTTTTCAAAATCAATTTTGAAAATGACTCCATTCCTTTTTTAATTCATGGATAGTTTCGTATAGAATAACTACTCCTTCCATGATATTCCTACCGGGCATGAAAGCAGTCTGAGTCAGACTCACAACTATCTTAGCTACTTTATTCAGTCTGTTAGTTCCCACTTTTGTGAAAATTTTTGAAACAAACATTAAGGACACAAATTGGTCTATATTCTTTGAATCTTTTTGGTAGCGTTAGAAGTTTTAGGGATAAGGGAGATAACTCCGAAATTGAGACTAAAAAGGTCTAGATTTTCATTGTAAAATTCATGGAACATGGACAAAAGAACATCCTTGATAAGCTCCCAAAAACCTCGATAGAATTCTCGCAGGAAAACCATCTGGTCCTGGAGCTTTATTGTGTTCCATTTGGAAGATGGCTTCTCTCACTTCAGAATGAGTGAACTCAGCGATGAGGATATCATTCTCCTCTGGGGTAACTTGTGGAATATCTGTAATATGATTTTTCAAAGAAAGTCACCTCGATTCTGCTTTCGTGGGCCAAAGAGATTTTTGTAATAATTTGTAATGTGACTTTTGAGGCGGTCATCACCAATCACAACACCTTGATCATTTTCAAGTCTATAAATATGTTGTTTTCGATGCTTCCCATTAGCCACTAAGTGAAAGAACCTAGTGTTAGCATCCCCTCTAATAAGGACTTAACTTTGGCTCTCTCATACCACTTTAATTCCTCTTCTCTCAAAAGAGAAAAACTAAAAAGCGTTCTTTTAGGTAATGCTTAAAATTGATCTCTTGATCGACGACAGACAAAAAGCCTTAGCTTTTTATCTAGCTCATGTAAAAAGAGTTAGAAGAGTTTTCTTCTCTTTCTTATAAGTTCTGCGTTATTTTTGCCAATCCTCTAAGATATTGTCTTAGTTTCGAATTTTGGCTTGCCAACGTTCTAAGGGATTGGTACCGGAAGTTTCGGATTGCCAAACATTCGCAACCATATCATAAAACCCTTCCTTTAGTAGCCATCCCTTTCAAATCTGAACGGTCTAGACACGGCCCGATGTGTCGAGGCACCGGTGTTAATAACTAAGGGGAGTATGGTCGGGAAATATTCCGATCTCTAGACTCCACCACGCTTAGAGGGAATTAAATTTCCCAATGCATCGGCTAAGACTCTATCAAGCTTTTCAAGGGTGGGATTATCCCCTGTGTCCGCCCAAGTGAATTGGCAACCTAACATGGAGATTTCTCTCGAGATCAAGAGAATTAATGACCGCATTAAAAAGGTTCGCCATTTGGTGTCAAAGTCCCTCGTGCTCTTGTCGTTAGGGCTTTGCATAATATTAAAGTCCCCTCCAACAATATACAGAAGGTTCTCTTTCGAGCAAGTATTAGCTAGCTCCGCGAGAAAAGCATTTTTGTTTTGATATTGCGCCGGTCCATAAATAGAATAGAGGACAAACTTGAAGTCATTTGCTTTTTAAACGCAAAGGTGAATTTCACATAGAAATCACCCTCATCAATGGCACCAATATCAAAAACGACAGGTCAGCTCAAGTAGAATACCCCCAGGATCTACCATGTGGAGCCATAGCGTGCCATAAAAATCACGCCCTCCACAAAGGTTTTTAAGAATATGATCTGGGAAGGAGTCCCTACTAGTTTCGAAAGAGCAATAAAATTAATTTGCTCCTCCTTTACCATTTCCGCCAAAAATGCGTGTTTAGCCAAGTCAGCAAGACCTCTGCTATTCCAAAAACTCCTTTCATTTTAAACTAATTTTGGATGGAGTTTTAGGATTTTTAGGAAATTTGGACTTATTAAACTTTTTCCTACGCTGGACCGAGACAAATCAATAATATGATCATTCTCCACAACCTACTTGAGTTCTCATTTAAACTTCCACAAACGTGTTTTAGAACTGGCGTCCGGGGCGTTCTTCCTTTTTCATCATCACTCGCAACCTCATTAAACCTAGGTTTTCGAGTGTTTCAAATTTGCACTAAGAGCCATCCTATCAACCTCTAAATTTTTAATTGCAACAACATCAGAGGAAGAAAGGTCAATGCCTACCCTACCAAGTTTTGAAATAATAACAGAATCTGAAAAACTTGGGAAAGAGGTACGTGAAAATTCGAGGTTCTTTTTCTTAGCCATGCTTTCTATCTTGCATAGGGTATGCTCGTCCGCACGTGGTGCATTTCTTTGGCTCCGTCGAAGTCACAAGAAGAAAAAAGACCGCCCGGCCCCAACCGCCGCAAGGTCGGTGCCCGAGGCGATCCACGCCACCAACCCCGTCGCTCCGATGGCTCTGGCAGCATTGGTCGGCTTGTCGACGACCGCACCAACCCACCGAGTCCGAAGAAACCACTACAGCGGCCGCCAGCCGCTTCGCCCGTCGCCCCCAGCGGACACAGTGGCACATCGTCGTTGGCGCTGCGCAATCCCTTTGCACTGCGAGGATGGCATCGCCGATGACCACATCAGTGACCATGGAATCCGAAGAAAGTTCCGGAGACGGAACCACAACAGCGGCGGCCAGCCGCTCCTCGCTGTCATCCACAGCGTCCTTGTCGTCAGTCATCACGTCGCCAACCGCTTCCCCAGCCACCCCAGACGGTACCGCCGCCGTAGATAGCCACCGGTTCGCGGCAAAATAGTGCCCCAAAAACGTCGCCGCAAACACTAGGGCTGTCAGACATCATAGTCGGCCGGCGTCGGCATCAAATGACGTCGAGTGCATCGCACTTGCAACCCGGCAAAGTCGGTCGTCCAAGTGCAGCGAAGAACGGCCCGAGCTTTGTATCACCGTCGGCGTCTCCCAACGACGAGGGAAACACTGTCAGTGCACACTTGCTTCCACAACCTCCGGGAGAGATGGTACCTGTAGTTTTGTAGTAGCCAAAGCACCAGCCCCGGCTAAGTTACTGTTGACACCTGTTATAGCATAATATTACAAGTTAAATAACATGAAATAAGGGCTCAAGTCAAAGACCAAACATAAGTCTAGGGGTCTAACTAACATAATTTCACGAGTTTTGGTATTCTCGTGACTTTCCGGGGACTTGATAGATAATTACAGAGAAGAATGGAGAAAGTTCCGAAATATACAAGACATAAGAAGACAAGACTTAACCGTGAAGCAACTCAACCCAAAAAGTGAACTAAAACATTCTAGAAGATACCGAGAGGACACCGAGAAAGACGGGATGCCAAGGTGGCACTCCACCTGGCGCCGCCGGTGCCAACTAGGCGGCCGCCGGGTGGGTCACCCCGACCTCCCCTTTCTAGGTCGGGTTTACTACCGACATTGAGGTTGTTTCTACACCGTTCTTTGAAGGTCGGTTTGATCCAAGGGTTGACGTTCATCGCGAAGTACTATATAAGAAGACCACCGAATTTTGGGCTATGAGATTGATCATTATCATACTCATTCATCAACTCATACCCATCTAGTTCAGCCAAGTCTAGACCTAAGCCCTAGTTCATACTAGAAGTAATTAGCTATCTAGCTAGTTCTAGTTGAAGATCAAGTTCATCTTGAGTTCCTCGATAGTCAAGAAGTAGCAAGGATCATCGTTCTTGAGACTTCTCTCTTGTATTCAATCTGTAAAAGTACTCTTATATTTAGAATACAATTGTTATGGCTTTGATCTTTATAATTATTATATTCTTATTGATATGTGTTTATGCTTGCTATGACTATATGTTTAGTTTAGTAAGATTGCTTTATATTTTATGCATGGAATTGTATAGCATCCATATAGATGATCACTATGTGGGTGATAAGCAATGTGTAAACGTGGTGTTTATACAACGTTTATCCGCAATTGCACCCTACATTCCGGGCCGTGTGGTAGATCGCGGAGTGACAAAATCTGTTGAGTCCTTTGGAATCCACCCTCCGAATGTAGGACACGCCGAGTTAATTACGTTAATGAGATCAAGTTTTGTTCTTGGTTGTTATTGGTAATGCTTGCCATGTGTAGAAGTAATCCAACCTTGCCATGATAGCTAGATGTATTGCACTAATTGTAGTATTCATTTACATATATGATTAGGAGTATCTTAGGAATATTCGTTCTATTCTTTCTATAACATGTTAATAGCTCGATCGTACGACACTAGTGGCTTATGATGATCTTAGACTTGGGTATTTATCATTTATATAATTATCTTTATCCCGTGACTTATCCCGTTGAGTAATGTTAGATACATATGGCTACTCTGCATTACATTACTTGTAAGGTGGATCTCATAAATAAATCACAATATAAATCTTTAAACATCCTTTTCTCTCTACTTTCCATAGACTCCCTTCCCTGTGGTAAAATATAAATACGATACCCGGATTACTCCCCTGAAGTGCTACAATTGGTATTTCTATCTGTGCGCTTGCAGATATCATGTTTATTCTTTTATCAAGGCCAATCAAGAGTACCATGCCCCGCATTTCTTTGAGCGTTATTGCTAGGGTGACAGACTAGTGTATAGGTAATGCCTAGAAATGAGTGGTATACCTTGAGTACATATCCCGGTGAGATTAACTCCACTATGGATAATGATACTATGTTACATCCCACTACTAACACCGCCTAACTACGCTTTGTTGGATCATGAGGTTAATCCCATATCCAAGCTAACATGATTAGATAGATATCCCATATATATTTCTTTCGCCTTCCTAATTGGTATCGTGTAAGAAATATCAACAAGCGTTTCTGGCGCCGTTCTTGGGAAGGCGTAGTCTATTTAGAAAAATAATTTTTCTTGACTTTGTTTTTCAAAACTTTCCTAGTTTGGGAGAGCATAGTCAATCTTTCAATTTTGAAAAGATGTTTTCAAAACTTCAAAAGTTTTTCTAGTGCTTCTTTCCAAATTTCTCTAGTTTGGAGGGTATTAGCCAAAACTTAGACAAAGGTATTCCAATTAAGTTAGTATTGTTTCTGACTTTACTAGTTAGAAAGGGTGCTAGCCAAAAATCTTTTAAACACATCATATCGGAAACCGAGAGATCCCTTAGACCACCTAATGCATTGAGAACCCATTATCACATACTCAAACAGGTTCACCCCTTCTTTCTATTTTTGTTTTGATCTTATGCAGGGAAAAATATATGTATGAATAAGAACCTTCTAGAGAATTATATTGAAGATCCCGAAAAATTAATCAGGCAGGCAAGAGCAAAACTCGACAAACTCCAGCACCTATATCATCATCATCATCATCATCGAGACACCAAGACCTACTTTGAATCGGAAGTTAATCAAGTTACTAAAGACTTGACATCTCAATTTGAAGCTATGGCAACCAAGACACTTCGTGAATTCTCAGCTCCTACCACGGACAACATTCTTGTTGGTCCGAAGGTAGAGGTTGGAGACAAAGGCTTTGAGCTTAAGCCAGGGCTCATCAATATGGTGCAAGCTAGTCAATTTTGTGGAAAGGCACATGAAGATGCTAGTGCTCATCTCCAACACTTCCCGGAGATTTGCGGTACATTCACTACGAAGGGCGTATCCGAAGATGCAATCTTGCTCCGCCTCTTTCCATTCTCACTATTGGGAAGGGCCAAGCAATGATTTTATGCTACCAAAGATAAGAATACAACATGGGATATTTGTTCCATAGCCTTTCTTGCTAAGTTCTTTCCCTGTAGGCAAGACAAATGCCTCAAGAGGGAAGATATCAAATTTTCAACAACAAAGATGATGAATCAGTCCCTAAGCATGGGAGCGTTTTCAAGAATATATTTCGAATGTCCACACCATGGGATGGAGAAGTGGCTGTTGATGCACTTTCTATCATGGGCTTGTTCCCAATGCTCGTGAAACTATGGATGCTGCAAATGGGTGGTGCTTTCTTATCACTTACATTAACTCGTGCCACGTAACTTGTGAAGATGGCTTCCAACCAAGGTTGGAGTGAAGAGCGTCAAACTCGCAAGAGGGAATGCACCAGCTTAAAGAAGTAGATATGCTATCTCAAGCTAAAATGGACCTTATAATGAAGAAGCTAGAGGATAGAGATCCTCAACCCAAGGCAGTCATGCAAATTCAAGACTCTCACATGACATGTGAAGAATGTGGAAACACAGGCCACACCGCGCAAATTGTCCGTAGATTTTGGAGGACATCAACTTCATCAATAACAACAATAATTTCCGTCCTCAACAAAATCAAGGTTGGAACCAACAGAGGCCCAATTATCAAAGCAATTATCAAAGCAACTACCAAGGTAACAATCCAGGTAACAATTTTAATTCTTATCAACCTTCTTTAAGAGATCTTGTTGTTAACCAAGGTAAGACCATGGAGAATCTGTCAAGAAAGATAGCAACTAATGATAAAGCTTTAGAACTTATCAATACTCGTTTAGAAAGCTTTTCTTGAAAAAAAAATCAGCATAGTTTTAATAAGATGATAGAATCTCGGATTTCTCGCTTATACTGTTCCACTAACCACACCAGAAAGATTCCGGGGCAGCTGGAAGAATTAGAAACCGCAAACCTTGTCGATATTTATAATGCAGGTCGTTACTATAGAGAGACCTCGGGAAGTCGTTGGTTGGATGACTCAATGCCACCTAAAAAGGAAGATCCAGGGAGGCCGTCATTACAATTAAGATTGGACTACACACATTCGACAATGCTCTCTCGTGACTTTGGCTCAAGCGTCAACATACTACCAAAGGTAATTTATGAAAAGATTTATAGTGAACCACTTTGGAAAAACGAATATGTGCTTGCAAACTTGCGGATCAATCATTCTCGTTATCCCGAGGGGATCCTTGAAGATGTGTGTGTGGGAATCGAGGCTCATACGTGCCGCCAGACTTCGCAGTCGTAGACACCGGAAGAAATGAAAGAGCAACAATCATACTTGGTAGACCATTCTTATGCTCGCCTAAAAGTCGTCATCTACGCTAAGCAAAGGTGAAGATTGTTTTCAATATCAAAGGGAAAAGGGAGAAATTCAATTTCAAGAACAAGGTACACACCTCTCTTACTTATTCCCAAAATACTAATCATTATGTTCTAGAACCAAAAATAGAAAACTACAACAAGAACGTAAGAGGAATCGAATCGAATCGAACAAGAACAAGACAAAGACAGTCTACAAAGGTAATGGTAGTAAATAAAACAACATCTTATAATGACCATTTACTTGAGTCTCCAATGCTTCGTCAAAGAAGATGATCCAGTACTCCTACCATCGCATGTTCTATTCAATGCTTAACTTTTATAATACATATTGCGATATCGGATCCGGTGTTAATCTAATGGCAAAGGTTACATATGAATTATTATTTGAAAATTGCCATTGCAACCAACATATGTGCAGCTACGATGGCGAGACCAATCTTATAGAGTTCCCGAAGGAATTGCCAAAGACGTACCGGCCAAGATTATGGACCACTATGTTCTCACCGACTTTGTAGTCATGGACATGGGGAAAGAAGAAGATCCTCCACTAGTGCTTGGGAGACCATTCCTCAACACTACTCGTGCAATCATCTACATCCATACAGAGAGATTCATTTCCAATTCCCTAAGGAGAAGGTACATGTTTACTTTAATAGTTATAATGAATATACAAATCCCGGAGGGAAAAGCGAGGCGGCTTCGTCGCCATAATAGACCATGGATCAAGAATCTAGAAGAAGATAAGGTAAGTGAAAAGGCTAAAGCTCTTACACTTAATACATCTATGGAGAAAGAAGAATCAACTACTCTAGAGAAGAGTTCATCATCCAAAAGATGGAGAAAGAAGACATCTCCCGTAACATCATCAAAAGAGACCATAGAATCATCGGTGCCACCGATTGTGACAACCGATATACCATAGGAGTAAAGAGCGAACTTGGAGTCTTGTTCGAGGACTCTAAATGCCGAATCCTCGCCGAAAGGTAAGTTGGTAAGTTATCAATAAAATCCCCGCATTACATATTTATTCTTTGCATATCATGTTTATCTTTTCAATATCTTATATCCGCTTTTGAAAATAACAAAAATATTTTATCTTTTGTCTTTTGAAAACCTTTAAGCCCCATGTTAATATCCCAGAGGCTTAACATCTCTAGGCTATTTGCTTGTGGTGGCATAAAAAATAAAAAAAAAAGATACATAAGCATTTATACACAAGTTATACTATTTTTCTTACATAAAAAAATTGAAAAATAAAAAAAAAATCTAAAAATATTTCCCAGGGCAACATAAAGCAATGTGGCTAACCCCTAATGCTTAATCAAGTTCCACTAGCTTTGTTGTCTATTTGAGATTAGCATTTCAAAAGGAGAAGGGATATGTTAGGCGCCACTCTTGTTGTCAACTACCTCAACTTCTACATCATTGAAGACTACACTCCAATCTAGCTTGGGGGAGTGCAACCCCCATTATCCGATAAGTATCCCTATTTATCTTACTATCTATCTTACTATTATTTATTATTAGTTAAATATTTTGTTTGCTAGAAAGTTTGTTTAAGAGTCTAGTTTTAATAAGAGTCTAAAAAGTCTTTTGTTAGAGTGTGAATAAAAGGATCAAGAGAGAGTGCACACTAAAAGTTTACTTTGCTCAACTAAAAGGAAACCCAAAATTTGCCAACATGGAGATGATGAATAGTTGCTCACTGTTATACTTTTCTAGTACCTAGCTTTCAAGCTTAATTTCTCTTGAGCTCCATTTGCAAAATTACTTAGATGTTTACTCTAAAAACCCTAAAACCTATGGGTTGCAAATGCTTGCTCTAAAGTCTAGGTAATTGACGGATATGATATATGATAGTCCGAGTCGCTATTTGATCTTACTCCTAGTGACACTAGATTTCCTCGGAGATTTATATTTTAAAAATTGAAAATGCACATGATAAGTTCCTGTATGACAAGAGTGTGAACCTCCTACCACACCATATATATATATACTATTTAGAATTAGGAAAACCTTTGATATATATATATATAGGCTGCTTGCTTTGCATTGAGTTTGTTCAATCTTTGTTGACCCTTAGAAGCTTGTCATGTCGATCATGTACACTCCATTCCACTTATTCCACTCTACTCCACTCCACTCTACACATATGCTATTTACATCCTGTAAGTATGCATCCACCATATACACCCATTCACTCTAGCCAGTAAAAAATGTTCTACTCCTATTCTAGGAGAGAGCAACCAAAAAACATTTACTATACCCATCCACTCATTCATTGCTAGCCAATATCTTACAAAAAGCTCCATTATATTTTACCTCTCAAAAGTTATTGCAAAAGAGATCCGGGTTGTAGATTAAAAAAAAAAAGAGAAAAAAGAAAAGGAGATGAAAAATGGACAAAAGTCCTACGGGCGAGTAGAGCCTACCTCCCTAAACAAAACAGATGAAAAATGAACAAGTGTTCGAGGGCGAGTAGAGCCCACATCTCTAAAAATAAAGATGAAAAATGGACAAGTGTCCGAGGGTGAGTAGAACCCACATCTTTAAAGAGAGGAAATTATGGACACAAGTCCGAGGGTGGGTAGAACCCACCTCTCTAAATAAAAGAAAAATAAAGAAAGAAAGAAAAAGATACAACCCAGGTTCTCTACAAAGTTTACAAAAGAGAGAAGATTTCCTCAAGGAGCAAAAGTAAGATTTCCCTCATCTATTCTATTCACTTCACTACTACATTTCCATACCATTTATATCCTACCCACCATACACATGCACCACTTGATCAAGCAGTGACTTGTAACTTTGGATCCATTGCTTGAATTTACAATATATGCTTAGTAAGTAAATAAATTATTTTCTCCTACCTATGAGCTCCAGATATATAAGCCTTAGATATAGGGTGAGAGAGAAGAAGGCATAATGTGCTATTGCCTTTAGCCAAAAATACTACATACTATGAGAGAAAGGCAACACTACTTTATTGCTCTAAAGAGGATCCACAAATACCACAAATGAGAGATTAGAAAGAGTCATACTGAGGAACTTTGAGTTTTATTTGAAAATCAAAAAAAACTCCGTAAGACAAATTGATCAAAAGAGTTTGAGATATAGTGTTCGACTTGATGACGTTTCTATGTTTCAATTACCCAAGATTGAAGAAAAAGATATAAGCCCCAAAAGGTAAGAGGTAATTGAGTAAGTTGAAGTTTAAAAAGTTTATCTTTATCCGGAGAGAAATTTTGTTTGAAAGCATGTGTACTTTTAAGGTGTGATAGTGTTGTAGCAACTCCCCGATCCAAGTAAGTAGTTAATATAATATTTTGTGTCTTGCTAAGAGACTAGCAAGAGGTAAGCTTGGGGGAGCTTGTTGACACCTGTTATAGCATAATATTACAAGTTAAATAACATGAAATAAGGGCTCAAGTCAAAGACCAAACATAAGTCTAGGGGTCTAACTAACATAATTCCACGAGTTTTGGTATTCTCGGACTTTCCAGGGACTTGATAGATAATTACAGAGAAGAATGGAGAAAGTTTCGAATATACAAGACATAAGAAGACAAGACTTAACCGTGAAGCAACTCAACCCAAAAAGTGAACTAAAACATTCTAGAAGATACCAGAGGACACCAGAAAAGACGGGATGCCAAGGTGGCACTCCACCCCCGGCGACCGCCGATTACCAACTAGGCCGGCTGCCGTGGGGTCACCCCAATCGACCTCCCTTTCTAGGTCGGTTTACTACCGACATTGAGGTTGTTTCTACACCGTTGCTGAAGGTCGGTTTGATCCAAGGGTTGACGTTCATCGCCAAGTACTATATAAGAAGACCAGCTGACCCCAGGGCTATGAGATTGATCATTATCATACTCATTCATCAACTCATACCCATCTAGTCCAGCCAAGTCTAGACCTAAGCCCTAGTTCATACTAGAAGTAATTAGCTATCTAGCTAGTTCTAGTTGAAGATCAAGTTCATCTTGAGTTCCTGATAGTCAAGAAGTAGCAAGGATCATCGTTCTTGAGACTTCTCTCTTGTATTCAATCTGTAAGTACTCTTATATTTAGAATACAATTGTTATGGCTTTGATCTTTATAATTATTATATTCTTATTGATATGTGTTTATGCTTGCTATGATTATATGTTTAGTTTAGTAAGATTGCTTTTATATTTTATGCATGGAATTGTATAGCATCCATATAGATGATCACTATGTGGGTGATAAGCAATGTGTAAACGTGGTGTTTATACAACGTTTATCCGCAATTGCACCCTACATTCCGGCCCGTGTGGTAGATCAGCGGGAGTGACAAATCCCGTTGAGTCCTTTGGAATCCACCCTCCGAATGTAGGACACGCCGAGTTAATTACGTTAATGATCAAGTTTCGTTCTTGGTTGTTATTGGTAATGCTTGCCATGTGTAGAAGTAATCCAACCTTGCCATGATAGCTAGATGTATTGCACTAATTGTAGTATTCATTTACATATATGATTAGGAGTATCTTAGGAATATTCGTTCTATTCTTTCTATAACATGTAATAGCTCATATGACACTAGTGGCTTATGATGATCTTAGACTTGGGTATTTATCATTTATATAATTATCTTTATCCCGTGACTTATCCTGTTGAGTAATGTTAGATACATATGGCTACTCGCATTACATTACTTGTAAGGTGGATCTCATAAATAAATCACAATATAAATCTTTAGACATCCTTTTCTCTCTACTTTCCATAGACTCCTTCCCGTGGTAAAATATAAATACGATACCCCGATTACTCCCTGAAGTGCTACAATTGGTATTTCTATCCGTGCGCTTGCGAGATATCATGTTCATTCTTTTATCAAGGCCAATCAAGAGTACCATGCCCCGCATTTCTTTGAGCGTTATTGCTAGGGTGACAGACTAGTGTATAGGTAATGCCTAGAAATGAGTGGTATACCTTGAGTACATATCCCGGTGAGATTAACTCCACTATGGATAATGATACTATGTTACATCCCACTACTAACACCGCCTAACTACGCTTTGTTGGATCATGAGGTTAATCCCATATCCAAGCTAACATGATTAGATAGATATCCCATATATATTTCTTTCGCCTTCCTAATTGGGATCGTGTAAGAAATATCAACATTACCCATCTCAACAGAATAAGAGAGCATTTGTAACCCCGCCAAACCCGCCTGATCAAACTGAACAATGTCATTGTCAAAAGCACCACTTCCCATCGAAGATGTTGTTTGATTGGAGGAGCTATCCAAGAATTAATGATGGCTAAATCATCCCCAAACAAAGGTGAGTTCAGCATCATATCCAGCCCTTTTCTCCACCTCAACCGTAGATTTAATACTAACAAATTCACCGAAAGTCTCACTTGCCAAAGAAGCTTGTTTATGAGAAGTACTACCACGAGACTGTGAGGGTAGAGAGCTAGACGAAGAAGAAGTACCCTTCACTCCGCCCTTTTGCTTCGGATCATTATCCTCCGCCTCTTTCATCTTCTTATCACCATCTAGATCTTTATCCTCATCACCCAAAAGATCATCATCATCAAGATTAAAATCAGGTGCCGATTCTTCCGGCTTGAAATACAAAGCGTACAGTCCCCTTGACACGATGTGACCAAACGGGCGGGATTTTTTAGCATCCATGATCGCCACTAGGATTCTAATTTCCCGTCCGCGAAGGTGATGCACATCCACCTTTCCGGCAGTAGCACCAATCATTGTTCCAACAGCCCACAAGGGTAAGAAAGAGCGGAGAAAACGAGACACATTGGTAACCGTCACCCAAACTTTATCAAGCACTTTCAAGGGCTTGACATCATCGACATACTCTTTAATCAAAACCGTACCTTCCTTTGTTTTGGTAGTGATCGTCTCAATCGCCACCACGCGGTCTAATTCCTCCTTGCTCGGAAAGGGAACAATGTAAGATTGGCCTCTCACTTCCTGCACCTCCCATTGCCAACACACCGGAATCATTCTTGCTAATTCAGATACCAGTAAGGAAGGTGGAACCTCACCGGATGTCACGGTGATTAGAGCTGCAACTGAGTTCTGAGCATTGGACACAACGTCATTGTGATTGGCTGCTTGAATTTCAAAAACCCATGCCATCTTCAAGTGCCCCGCATGAAGCAAACCGAGGGTTTTGGCCCACGCAACAGCGGACATTGGTTTTCGCGTAGTGCTCTTGCAAGCGATAACACACTCCACATTCGCAGCATGCTTCCGCTTTGGCCTGTCCTGTACTTCAACGGCATGACCACTCGACGTAGCCAATGCAGCTTCTTGGCTTGCCACTGGATGGACAAGAAGCACCCATCCCCGGGAGCATCAGCGGCGTGCTCCACAAAGAGAGTCATCATCGCGCCCAACGGCCGCGATGCGTTGCGATGATCGGCAGCCCTCTCTCAGCGGCAGCGATACCACGTCCACCAACAGCCAGTATTCCCGCGACCACGATCAGCGGCTCCTCCTCCTCGACAACGATCGGCGGCTCCTCCTCCTCAACCACGATCAGCTCCAGCACGCGACCAGTCCCCGCGGCCACGCTCCACCGCGACTTCGGTCTCGATCACCGCGATCTTGAACAGCCACGCCGCGCCCAACTCCAGCTGCTCCACCCTGATCCTGATCCCCGCCACCACCGCGACCCGAGGACTGATCCCGGAAGCGCCGACCTTGTTTTCTCGCCATGAGAACGGCGCGGTAAGAGGGCCTTTGCGAGAAGATGATCGGTGGCACCCCCGTGTGAACGAGGCGGCGCTTTAGGTTACCTTCTCTTGGGGTCGAGACGGGGCAGCGAAAAAACTCCTTTGCCGAACCGGTGTCCATCGAAACCGAGACGAGGGAACGGGTCCGCTCCACCGACAAGATGGCTCCACCGGGTGAGTGAAACTCAATCGCATACAACCGGTAAGTTTGAAGTCCCCATCGAACTAGGATCTAAACCCCGACAATTCGCAACTTCAAATTTGAAGGGAAAAAAATTCCCGAGCGCCAGCGGGCGGAGTCTTCCTACGGGCGGCAATGGTCCTCTCCAAAGAGATTTCCATGGAGGCTTTGCCGGTCTTGGAGACGCCGGCATCGCCGGTCTTGAGGCGGCAAAGACCACCGGCTTTGCCCCTGACAATTCCGGTGGTGGTTGTAGGAGTCGATCCGCTGGGCACCGAGGACAAGTTCTTGGCGACCCCCAATTCCGCGAAAACTCTTGGCAAGAGACTCCGCATCTCCGATGTACTGCGCACTCGAAATCGAATCGGAATCCCAAAATCTGCCTTGAACCGGTCTCGGCTTCATCGAGGAGAAACGAAGAAGGTCCTCGAAGATTGCCCGATGCTTTACTGCTTCAAGGCGGGGTTGGGGGAGGATCCTTCGCCGTGATCCTCCGCAAAGCCTTCTTGACGGTGAGCGCGATAGCGGCTGCCCGCATCACCCATAAGGCTAGGATGACGGCGGTGACCAGGGAGGGATGTCCGGCTGCAAGAGCACGCCGGTGAGAGACGCTTGCGGAGCCGTGAAGGCCACCGGGCGGAGGAACGCTGGCTAGGGCTAGGGCTCAGACGACAGCACTCCTAAAACTAAATTAGGTGCCATCTGGGGTATGGGAAAAAGGGTTACAACTTTAAAAACTCAAGTCTCATACATACATGAAAAAGCGTGCTTACCAGATGTCGTGCTTACCCAGTGCTGCAGCCCACATTCTGTATCTGTGTTCTGCTCCTCAACTTGAATTGGTAGGCCACTTGATGTTGGCATGGGTGCATGTCAATGGCGCTACTTTTCGTGGCAGCAGCTGTTATGACCGGTAAGGTCTACAAGAGGAAGGCCAGGGACATAAGTGGCTGATCAGCTAGCATGATCACCACCGCAAGGCTGCAGTCCATAGTTATCAGGAGTCTTAGTCTGTTAAGTCAGAGTCCTAGTTCAATAAGTCATATCTATTTAGATTATTGTTAGCAAGAGTCGGTTAGGCTAAAAGAGTCCAGAGTGTTTGCGTCTTATGTAAACTCTATAAGAGTTGAACTCAGATTAATGAAGGGGTAAGCCCAGGATTGAGATTATCATATCTCCCTATGGGCGCCTGGCGTCTGTCCCCCTGCTCTCGCTCGCGATCTGATCTCGCTCGCTCCCACGCTCCTGTCTCGCCGCCCTACTTCCTCAGGTCCAAGGTCAGGCGCCGTAACAGCAGCTGTTATGTTGGCTTACCATCCAAACACAACCTAGTGCTCAGGAATGCCAACCATTAGCACGACAATAATTATGTGTAAGTGCACGTGCATCTTTGACTTTATTTGTTAAACAAATTATAAGCAGTCTCAACTTTGTCCATCTCCAACAGCTTGTTCAGTTTGCTGTAACTCTCCCAAGACAGAACCCATTCAGAAGTGATTCCTCTACTAGAGACACAGCAGCATCAACCTTTCCCACATTACAAAGCCCATTTACAATAAACTCGTAAATCTCTTTATCTGGTTGATATCCACACTCTTTGCATCTCTTCACAAATGTCCAGAACAGTTCCGCTCTTCCCAAATTTACCGAGCCTTTCGAGCAGAAGCTTATAAGCTTTCAAGGATATAACACAACCAGCCTTCCTACTCCTTTTGTAGATCATCAAAGCAGCGTGGGGTGGTCCAAATGAATACAATGGCTCGATAAATGATGTTACCACCCCAGTATTTGGTAGAACACCTCAAGCCAACATGTCATCTTGGAGTACCTGTCGATGTTTGGGGGACAATTCTTTTCAAACATAAACTTGTAATACATGATGGACCTGTCCAAATCCCCAGCAGAAATAAAATTGAAAATAAGTGCATTGTAGGCCATTGTTGTTGGCGGGCGTGCTACAGTACCCGCGGTGCTACAGTGCTTGTGGGTACTGTTTACAGCGTGGCGGCGGCTAGGGTTTGGGCTGTAGGGGCGCTAGGAACGCCGGCCGCGGGCAGAGAGAAGGGGTTTCCTTCTAATCTCTTGCTTAATTCAGATTGATACATCCCCTCTCATTATATAGAGAGGTTTGACTAGGCTACTAAGCAAGCTACTAATTAACCCTAATGGGCTAAGGCCCAATAGGCCCTTGACTACTCTAACACTACACCCCACCTGGACTTGCAGCTCGTCCTCGAGCTGCGACCTAATGACGACTTGATGACACACAAACCTAACACCTAAAAATAAGCCTTTTACATCTCGGCTTAATTTATTATTCTGAACCTGAAATAGACTAAGACTCTTTATTTTGGACTCCTGAAGATACGGCGGACACCCTCGGGCGTTTGCACCTGCACGTGTGTAGCCACCTAGATCCCATGGAGACCATCGAACGAGAGGGATACACGGGTAAGGCCACCTGAAGTAGTCGCAACGGCGACCAGCGGAGACGCCCATGTGGCGGCCGGTAGTGGAAAGCGGTGGCGCTAGGCGGTGAGTCCCCATCGGTAACAAAGAGGAAACCGCCCCGCCCGTGAGTTGAAGACAGCAGGCCCGCGCCATTCTTCGGTGGTCGCCGATGGGGCGAAGACGCTTCGCCTGTGTCGAGGTCGACCGCCGTCTTGCAGCCGGGCGCCCGGCGCTTAGATGCCACATGCTGCAGCTTGCAGCCGCGTTGCCGCATGACATTACATGGCGCATCCTCCCCGCACAAACTCCTCCATGAGCAACGACAAGGCTGCCGCCAGAGGGACGACCGGACGCCGCCGCTGAAGATGGGATGTGCCCCCGCCGGGCGCACCATGAGGCAGGCGCTGCTGCTTGCATCGCACTGCTGCCGACGCCGTGGCGTAGCCGGTGCGGACGCCGCAGTAGGGCCGGGCGCGCCCGGCCCGCAATCCAAACCGCGGGAATGGGCGGGTTGGCCGGGCGAGGAACGACCGCCCGTACCGCATAAGCGAAGTCGCCATGTCCCTCATCCGAAGCACACAACCGCCACCCGGTTCTGCAGCCCCGGATGGCGACGTGAACGCGTGAGCGCTGCCGATGGAAACCGCCGCCATTGGGGGATTTGGCGGCGCCGTGAAGGTTGGCGGAGGAAGCGACATCGATCCCGTGAAGCCGGATACCGATTGTTATGAACACAATTGGGCCGAGGGATTGAGGAGGAAGAGAGGGCACCGGTGGGCGCGACTACAAGATCCCGTGCTACAGTGCCCACGGGTACTGTTCGCAGCATGGCGGCGGCTAGGGTTTGGGGCTATAGGGCCATAACGCCCCCGCTGGGGCTCTGCCCACGGCCGGCAAGAGAGAAGGGATTTTCTTCTAATCTCTTACTTAATTCGATTGATACATCCCCTCTCATTATATAGAGAGGGTTGACTTGGCCCCTAAGCAAGCTACTAATTAACTCTAGTGGGCTAAGGCCCAATAGACCCTTGACTACTTTAACAGACCATGTCTCTCATGTACCATATTCTCAAACACCCTGAGTGCATCCTCAATCTGCCCTGCTCTACCCAGTCCCTTAATTAGATGGCAGTGTGAAACCTCATCTGGAACCAGCCCATCCCCCTGCATATTTTTCCAAACCTCCTGCAATTTATCAACACTCCCAAACCTCGCCCAGCCACCCATGACATCACACATGGTTATCAAGACCAGGCAGCATGCAAGAGAGAGCTAGCTATACCTGCACATAACCTCCAGGGTCCAGCAAAGGCACCTAATGAGGACGGTAAGTGCTTCCTTTTCTGTGGAAACTTTCCCAATTCCAAATCCAAATTGGTCGGTACTGAGCAACTCAATAGACCTACTGACACGCCTGGTGGCAACTAAGCTATCCACAACGATCTGGTGGCAACTAGGCTATCCACAATGATCTCCAGTGTGGTCAGGTCTGGGAAGATGTCGTGTCTACGCATGATCTGAAGGGCATCATCGAGAAAATCAAAGAATTTTTCCTCCCCAATGCTCTGATGACAATGTTGCAAGTTTTGACAGATGTGTGAGGATTGGAGTTAGTCAAAGAAGGTGACAGTGGCGACACCACTGAGGTCGCCAGCGCTGACAACATTGGCAAGCACTTCCGGTGAGAGGGCCACGACAGTGCCAAGGCCTGTAGAGGATAGCGCCCGGTGGAGCACGGTGCGGCCAGGAGGGCTTGTAGAGGAAAATCCCATGGAGGCGATCTGCAGCAGATAGGAGCACGGCAGTAAGTGGTGGATGTGGGTCTGGAGGAGAGTTGGCAGACTGAGCCATAGTAGGGAGAGGAGGTGGAGTAGCAAGGGGAGTGAAGAGAAGGCGGAGGAGGAGATGACCATGTTCTCAGTGGAGGCAGAGGTGGAGTAGCTGCGCCTACTGTGGAGGAATAGGAGGGTCCAGGCCTCCATCATTTTGCCTCCTCAGTGACTCCTTCCCGCGCAACTACGGCTTGATCAGCATGTATTGTCTTTCGCAGAGACGATCCTGGTCAGATCTAGGAAGGAAACCACCACGGGCGGCACTACCTGTGGCTGCAGTGGTGGAGGGCTTGGGAGAGATGAGGCTGAGATGGAAGGACGAGAGAGGCAGAGTTTGAGATGTGTGTCATACACCACCGCAGGTGGCAGTAGTACCATCCCACCTGTTATGCAGGAGCAGATATTTGGAATTAGTCAAACATAAAGGTTTAGAGCATGCAGAAAGATCCAGGGCCCATCAACTGCGAGTCAAACAAGCACAAAACGGGTTGCCTTATTTAGGTTTTTCACCGGCTTTCCTTTAATAAACTGTGCAATGTAAGATTTTTAAGCCTGGTTTCCCTTGTAGACTAGGTCAATTCTATTTTTTCTTAATTGAAAGGCAGAGCTCATGCGACTGTGTTAAGAAAAGCACAAAGCTTAACCATGATTAGTCCAGTTCCTTGAACAAAAATGTCAAAAGCAAAAACTTGATGTTTGGTTCAACTCTCATACTAACAGGTGGGATAGTGGCTGATGAAGAGAATTCATTATGATCTAACCAACTGCAACTTATGATTCTCAGTTTCCCACATGAACAAGAATAAGTAATTTTCAGTTAGATTCAATATTAATGACCTTGCTTGCTGATAGAATTTCCATGAGCTATAAAACTGAAATCTAATTTTAACAAGCATCTCATGGGTAATGATTGGTGAACTTTGCTTTGGGAGGTTGATAAAAGGTAAGTTCTTTACAGAAAAATGTGGTACTGTTATACCTAAGCTGAAACTCGAAAGAGCAAGAAGCATTGAGCAGTTCAACATTAGTTTTAGTTGCAATCATCTCACGAATGCAAACTTAAAGTTTCACTCACTACGATTAGATCAAATCTCCAAAATTCACACGACCCAATTCCCCTGCTCCCCACACCCTCACTATGGACAAAATTTAGAGGTGCTACATAGCAGTTACCATAGCAGTTACCACATATGTTTCTCATTCTCAATCCAGGGGAAAAAATATATGTTACTTTTGTATTGAAAACAAAATAAACTATCTATCTAGTTCAAACTTTTGAAATATAGAGGTGCTACATAGTACTGAAAAACTGAGCAGAAACATAAAAACGAGTAGGAGTTTCAGGGTTTAACCACATCAAGTTCAGAGTACAGAGAATAAAAATTTCCAATTTTTCAACACTTGTTTGATCATCGTAGATATCAGATGAAGTGAAAAAGAGACATACAAGCACAAGCTGAAACGCTGCCTAGAATCTTCCCTTTAACTATTGGAGGATAGAAAACTAATCAAATTGGCAGATTCCTGGTTGGAGGAAAACAGAAGCAAAACACCAACTGCAGAATACACATACAAACCCTACTAGTGATATATCAGTTGCCACAATACTCATTAGAGGTTGAGAAACCAAACCATGTAACCATAATCACAACAATTTTTGCAGACTTCATTCATGCAGCTAATAGAAGAAATAACATATACTAGTGTAATGCACCAATTCATTCAGTAAAGGGATTCCAGCGCCCAGCTCAGCAGAAGGGAGGCAACAAGGGACTACCACAGCACCTGCAAGAAATCAGTCCCAAGATGGATCAGGGAGACATCAACAGATCGTAGAAGAGGGAACTCGAGGAAGGAAGGTTGATTTCAAGTGGGGACGAGATGGGACACCGGAGCGGATGGCCAGGGACACCGCAATAGGGACGCTCGTAAGTCGTGACAGCTAACATGATGCTCTTTGCTGTTCCTCCCCTTCGTTTTCTTCACCGCAGGTGTAGGGGACGGTTCCACCACGGAGGTCTTGTCTCGCTGCACCGCTCCTCGGCGGCGGCGGAGGGGATGCGTCGCTTTAAGTGGGCCGGGCCTGGCCGGAGGAGGAAGTTGGTTTGGTTTTCTGGAAGGCCCAGCATTGTTATTCATTATTTCCTTTCTTATCCTGTGCTGCTCAGTGAGCACTGTAGTTGTTATAGCAGTGTGTTGTGGTACTATTTTGTTCTGCAGCTTGAAGTGGTGACAAAATGTTTGGCATGTTTCATGTAGTAAAATCGTCGAGAGGATGCTTCCAAGCCTTTCAATCTGTACTCCTGTTCAGGCCCATGATACACAACGTGTGTTTGTTTTAAGTTTGAACCACCACTTGCTTTCCATCAACTTTGCACGCATCAAACGGTAGCTAGGATATTGAATCCTTGTGGCGGAGCGTTAACCCAATTGTTTTTCGAGCGGTAGATAAAAAAATTCAGCCGCGCACGCCTTCCTTTACTTGCCATGCTGCTCGCGGATCGACCTCATAAGCCTTAGACCGATTCCTTCAGGAATAGGCCCCGACGTGCAGGGACAATGTGTTTCTACACATTCCGACATTCACATATATCCTGCAGCTTGCTCGAGATGGAGGAGTCTGCACATGGGCAGTGCAAGGTGAGAGGTGTCACCGCTGTTTGGGTCCCTATGCGACCTTCAAAATTCACCTGAATCCCATTCTTGCAAAGTTCCTTCATATGTAACTGAAAACGGCTGCGGTTTAGGGAAAAACAAAAAAAAACCTATAAAATCCAAAATAAATCATCATTCTTTTTTTCGCGATTGGGCTATTCAACCGTGTTTCGTTAAGTGAAAGGATAAATCATCATTCTCACTGATAAAACATGTATGGCCTGATTCACTCCAGAGAGCATGGGATGATTCACTCTAAAGGGTGCGGCATAGCCGCGCCTATATGTTCCTAGTAGTATTACAAAACCAGTACTCCTTCCATCCCAAAACATGTATGGGCAAGCCACTGAAGACTGACGTCGAGCTCCAGAACCCCAAGGACATGGAGACGGCCATGTCGCTCGCCAGGGCGTACGAATGGCGACTCACCATCCTCTACAACCCCGGCAAGATAGCGCCCGCGAGGGGCAAGGCGCAACCTCTGGGCGCTACCGCGGCGCCACCATCATCGGCGACTCCTACGTCGACAGCAACATCGACTTGGCCGTTCAAGCGGCTTAATCGGGAGAAGATGACAGCGACGCAAGGCAGGGACTGTGCTTCAACCGGTGATGAGCCCTTTTCTCGAGGTCACAAGTGCAAGCACCTTTTCGACATCACGGTCTTCAATGAATACAATGACGACAAGGATGGCACGCCAGCTCCGGAGGGCGCTGACCTGAGGGTCCTCATCAGGGATCCCGACTCCCCGGTTCGTGGTGTCTACTCTCTCCACCTAGTCGGAGTGATTTCAGGCACTGGTGTTAGTATCGTCGTCGATTGAGGAGCCAGGCACAACTATGTTGATCCTTGCGTGGTGGCTACAGCCGGACTACGCATGCAGCCAGTTTAGGTGACAGTCACAGCTGAAACAGACGCCACCTCGACATGCCATGCAGCGGCATACGACGTACCAGTCTGCATCGACGCTGACGTCTTCGACATTGATGCCTCGTCCTCCTACATCGGTAGCGACATCGACATCATCCTCGGCATGCCATGGCTGGCAAGCCTGGGGGAGGGTGACTTGGGACTCACATGCACGAGTGACGTACTACGGACGAGGGGTAGGCTAGAACATTCATGCAAGCACCACCCCCCGCGTGAACGGAGGTGCCCGATTAATGCGGCCCGGCAACCAGATCGGGCGCGAGGATTCGCCTCACGTCAAGGCAAGCGCCCGGGCATGCTAGCGCCCTCGACCTCTATGACACATCGTCGGTGTCTTCATCCAGCTCCGCCCGGCGGCACTCGAGGATCGCTACATGCGACGGATTGCACTCAACGTCACAACGGGCGCCACAGCTCGGCTTGGAACGCCGCAAAGACGGCTTCCTCCTCTTCGACGGCCGTTTCTAAAGAAAATAGGAGGGCTATATAAGTGAGGGGTCTATAATCTCTTAGGGACAAACAATAAAGAAAATATTTCCCTGCCTCTTGCCCTAGCCGCCCCCTGCTCCCCCGTGCTCGCGCAGACGCCGCGCCCGGCCGGTGTCGCGGGCCGTCTCCCCGTCGCGGCTGTGACAAAATATATCTATAAGATTATCCCTTTCTTTTTTACTCTTTTTTGCTCTTTTGAAAAAGAGAGGCTCCGTGTGCATCGATAATTGATGGACAGGAAGAATCTTTCTTTTGTGGGAAATATAAACAATGTTTGCTTTAGTTTTGTGCGGGGCTGCCTTTTTGTACATGTGTGTGTGCACCGCACCACAGCTGAGCTTTGATTCCCCTCGCTCGATCGCTCAACTTGACTACACGGATGTCAAACGTACATACCTGGTTGTTCTTCTGTAACTGAATACTATGAATCCGGTAACTACTCACAGTTTGTTTCTGGAAAAAAATCTCTCGTTTAAATGTAGAAAATCTATTTATTTGCAAATAAAATGGTTCTTTGTTTTCTCATATTTCTCATTTGAAAAAAAGAGAAATGGGATTACTGGGCCGGGCAAACAAGACACTCGTGTACGATCAATAATTGAGGGTCGGGACAGGAAGAATCTCTCTTTCCTGGAAAATATAATCTACGTTAGCTTTAATTTTGTGGGAGGCTGGCTTTTTAATTAATAAATCGCGTGTGGTGCACCACCACTACCACACCACAGCTGAGCACTAATTCTCCTCGCCCGCTCAACTTTTTTTTTTTTTTTGATAAGAAACAATTTCATTGATACTAAAGCAAGTTATATCCTCTCATTACAAAAGTAAACCAAACTACTCCACCTCCATTGATGGGAGACAAGAAACCTTGAAAAAGCCATAAATTCCACCATCTAGGATCATCATCCCAAACGGATATGCCACGGACGCAAGCTCCGATCTGAACGAACAGGGCCATCTCACCATCTACCGCCATCATCCTCATACCCATCACTTTTGCAAAAGAGGAATAAATTGTTAAAACTCCACATGCAAACATAATGAAATTGGCGCCCTGATTACGTCGTCGAACTCATAAATGCCGTTGCCTTCACCAGATTTGTCATCGAGAAACACAAGTCCAACCGACATCCGGATAGATATCGTTGGAAAACTAAATCTCACTAGCCCATCACCATGGCTGCATAGAACCACAGCGAGATAAAGGAAGGGCCGGAGTACCTTATTCTCCATCAATGGTGATGTCTTCGTCTTGCCATCACCACTGAGGGAACGACATGCTCCATTGCTCCATCGATGATCTTGACGGCGCCTTTATACCGTGGTCAGTCTCTTCGATTGGATCTCCCGGAGAAACCTTGAACCCGAAGACTCGATCTACTTGGAAAAACTTATTAAAACGATGGATCCCCACTCCCTTCAACCCCGGCGTGATGCGGGAGGAAGGGAGGGGACCAGCGTGACGAGAAAGCGGCGGCGCGCCTAGGGTTTGGGGCCGGCGGCACAAGAGTGACGGGAGCCTTTTTTTTGTTACACACGAGATAGTTTGACCAGGGCCTAAATCTCGCTCGCTCAACTTGACTACACGAATATCGTCCTCGATCGCACTAGAGGATGTTCATACCTCTCCTCCCCTCTGGTTAATTTCGCCACCGCTGATGACTAGTGAAGCTTCCTGATCGATTTTCAGCTAGGTACGTACGTACGCTGGCTTTAAATCCCTTTCCTCTAAGAGTTCTATAACTTCTATTCTCAGTAAAGCACAGTATAGGTAACTGATATCTCATCGTCTACACGTTAGCTTTTTGTGTCCTCCCTCAACTAGACTACACGGATGTCGTCGTGGCGTTAGGCAAATATCCCACTCCTTCCCTTCTGGTTTCGCCGCCGCTCTCCGGCCAGAGGAGACACATGTGAGCCGGCTGCGGCACGGCTTTGGAGCTGCTCATCGCAATCGGGGACAGCGTGTTGCTGCAACACTCTTAATTGTGTCTTCTCTTCTTCCCAGAAAAGCTAGGTATGTACGTTGTCTTCAGTTCAGATCCATTTCCTTTTCTTCAAGTTCCTATATATATGTACATCTCTTCTCAGTATAGTTCAAATCCACACACATTTTGCTAGATTTTCTTGCTTCGACTGACCTCACAAAGCTTTCCTGAGGGAGGGAGAAGCACACTGTTAGACTGAGAACGATCGAGAGCACAAGAATGGAGCTAGAGGCAATAATTAATTACTGGAGGCTTTTATGACCTCCACGCACGGACGAAATTGAATTACACACCTCTCGTGTGTTCTCTTCTCATGTAAGTACGTATCTCATTATAAGTACGCCTAGATTCACAGAAGGAATTTTATTCTTTATAATAACAACGCGTCTGAGTCATATCTATCACATTTCTTGTTTGATTTAGGAGTGAAACTGAGAAAACCTCCCATATCTCAGCTTCAGATTCAGATTCAGAGTGAGCACAAGAAAGGAAAGGCCAGGCCACCAATGGAGGCTGCTGTGGTGACCGCATCTCATGGAGCTATGGGTTCCCCTGATAGCGAAGCTTGGTGAGCTAAGGGGCAGATATTGTTTCTCAAAGCTGAGCTTGAAAGCATGAATGTGTTCCTGAAGAAGATCTCAGATACTGAGCAGCCAGACGAGCAAGACAAGCACTGGGCCAAAGAGGTACGTGAGCTGTCCTATGATATTGAGGACAGTGTCAGCGAGTTCATGCTACATGTGGAAAGCAAGTCAAGCAGCAAGCCAAGTGGGTTCATGGGTTTCATAAATAGGAGCACAAAGTTGTTGACAATCATGAACATTCGGCATGACATCGCCAAAGAGTTTGAAGGCCTCAAGGTCCGTGTCATCGAGGTCGAGAGCGGCGCCGAGGTACCACCAGACTAATGATGTTGCCTCTAGGACAACCAACACAACCATTGATCTTCGGTTATCAGCAATGTATGCAAAGGCATCTAGCCTTGTTGGTATGGATGGCCCTAGGGACGAACTAATTCAGTTGATGGATGGAGAGGGATGATGAGCTAAAGGTTCTCTCTATTGTTGGGTTTGGAGGCCTAGGAAAAACTACACTTGCAAATGAGATTTATCGCAAGCTCCAGGGGGAGTTCCAGTGTCAAGCCCTTTGTGCCTGTGTCCCAAAAACCAAACATTAGGAAGATTCTGAAAAACGATGCTATCTCAAGTTGGCTATGTACCTCCCACGGACACCAACATAGAACTGTGGGAAGATTCTGAGTTCATTAGTACGCTCCAAGAATTTCTTCTACAAGAGAGGTATGCCAGCCTAGAAATAATTGTGTCCTTCATATGGTTTATTGAGTTTGTTCTATTTTGATGTCATTCTCTAGAGCATGGAAGTACATGTAATAAAAAATCAACATGTTGATTTGTGTGTATTTTTTTTTCTTTTAACCTTGTTTTCTTAAGATTAACTAGTTTATGTGTATCCCTATTATATCCTTACATACTAGATAATGGATGTTTATACTGAGCATAATTTTAGAATATACTAATGGTTGCTACACTCTATATACATTTACATGTCAGGTACTTAATCGTAATTGATGACATCTGGGACACTTCTGCATGGGAAATCATCAGATGTGGTCTTCCTGAGAGCAATAATGGTAGCAGAGTATTAATAACAACACGAATTGAAACCGTGGCAAGAGGATGTTGCACTAGCAACATTGAATGTGTTTACAAGATGAAGGCACTTAGTGACCAAGACTCAAGAGGCTTATTCTTTAAAAGAATTTTTGGTTCAGAGGATGGTTGCCCACCAAATTTGAAGGAAGTGTCTGCTCAAATTTTGAAAAAATGTGGTGGTTTGCCACTTGCAATTATTACAACATCTAGCCTGATAGCCAGCCAACCAAGCAAACAAAAGGAGCATTGGGAACGTGTAAGGGACTCTCACGGGCTCCAACTTTGAAATGAACCCAACCTTGGACGGCATGAGACAGATATTGAATCTCAGCTATATAAATCTACCTCATTATTTGAAGACTTGCATGCTATATCTCGCTATTTATCCTGAGGACTACGATTGATAAGAATGATTTAGTGAGGCAGTGGATAGCTGAAGGTTTTATATGTAAAACTTGTGGGATAGATCCTGAGGATATTGCAAGGAGTTATTTTAATGAGCTTATCAACCGAAGTTTGGTACAGCCTGTAGATATAAACTATAATGATGAGGTGATGTCTTGCAGGGTACATGATATGATGCTTGATCTTATCCTACATAAATCTCGAGAGGACAATTTTATCACTGTAATAGATGATATACGAGACATGACAGGACATCAAGGCAAGGTCCGTCGACTTTTTCTCTCAACCTAGATGGTGCAGTAGGTCATAGGTCAGCGGGATCAGTCCAACTATCTCAAACAAGAACATTAGCAATATTTGGGACCTCTTCATATTTACCACCTCCTCAACTATTCAAGCATCTCCGAGTTCTCAGAATTGAAATTACAGTAAGGTCAGATCCACCATTGTTACTAGACTTTACTAAGATACAACATCTCTTTCAGTTGATGTATTTAAAGATCATAGCAAAAGGTCACAAGGTGGTGTTACCTAGTAAAATTGGGAGTATGCAGCAATTGGAAATATTTGAAATCAATGCTACTATAAAAATTGTCTAAGGGACAATCACATCGGCAACTACCATCAGATATTGTTCATTTGAGTCGTTTATGGCATCTGATTGTTCCACAAGGGGTAATATTTCCCAATGGGGTCTGTAACATGAAATCATTGCATACTCTGCGTAGCTTTTAGTTTGGAGAACTCACTAGACAATATCAAGGGTCTGAGAGAATTGACAAATCTCACATATCTTGAAATCAATTATTCTAAGTACATATCCATCAATAGAGACGAGTTTGCTGCCCTCGTGCATGCCCTTGGAAACATTTGCAGCCTCAAATATCTACTTATCATTGATAATTACAACCAATCTGCCAGAGCCAGCTTAGATGTATGGTGTTCAGTCCCAGCTTCTTTCATTCATCTCCAGAGATTCAATACAAATTCGATCCGCCCCTTGTTCTCCAGGGTTCCTAGGTGGATTGGCCAGCACCATAGCCTCTATGACCTGAAGCTTAATGTTCAGGATGTGTATGAGGATGATGTTGGGGTGCTCTCACAGTTGCCCTCCCTTGTCCGCCTCGACTTGCACATCCACGGGACTCCTAAAGACAAGATCATCATCTGTGGAAGAGGATTCCCTGTTCTCAAGCATTTTACAGTTGGTTGTATGAGGATATCATACCTGACCTTCGAGGCAGGGGCGATGCCGAAGCTTGAAAGGCTGGAGCTACGTTTCAATGCACAAGGATGGGACAGGTACAGTGGTCTGCCTGCAGGCATCGAGCACCTATCAGGCCTCAAGGAAATCATCGGAGACATTGGGTGGGAATGTGCAAAGGGATCCAACGTAAGTGCTGCAGAGTCTACGCTGAGGGACGTGGCTGGCCAGCACCCAGGTCACCCTGTATCCAACATCAATATGACATACGGGAGGTATATATTTGATGATAAGGAGCCCCAGGAAGAAGAGGACGGCAACAGTAGCAGTACCTGATACAAATTAAGGTCAAGGCCAGGTACAGACTATAGTCTTTTTATCTTATGTTTGCGCCATTTGTTATACATATATGATATATCATATTTAATTAATATTATTAACTCGTACATCCTCTTTAATTAATTAGTATTGTTTCCTAGCTACCCTTTTTTTTTCTTATGTATGCTCTCTTACCATGTTAATAAATAACGTCAATACTAACTAGCACGTTTTAAGTTAACAATAATACCATTTACCAACATGTTTTTTTTTTTTTGTGTGTATTTGATGATTTACAGGCACAGCATGCCGACTGCTGCTGCGTGGGTCCATTTGTGTGGCAAGAGCCACTCATAGTCATACACATACGGGTGGTGTCGATGTTGAAGCATCTTTGCAGTTTCTCTGCATGGTTACGACATGGATCCAGCTGCAGAGCAGGCTGTTGTCTCGATCAAAATTATCACTACTATTTTTTTACTTCAGACTTGATAATATGTGTAGATGCATGCTGATAGCTGTTGGTTCTAATGAATCTGCAGCATCACTTTTGGTACTACGGTTTGGGGCTTTGGGCTTGTTGAGTTATTAGGGTACTGTGACCAGCTGCTTTGGCTTTGGGCATGCTGATACATGTTGAATTTGTTGTAATAAGAGTAAACACAGATGCTGAGCGTGCCGGACCTTTCTTTATGCAAAAGTTATACGCTCTAAACTCATTAGATCCACTTAGATTTGGGTTTTGTCCAGCAGAATTTGGGCCTACTATATAGGCTAGAGTTGATGACTGTTCTCTCAATCCTTGTATTGTGGGAGTTTTCCTTCAACAAAGAACATTCTGTTTGAACATGTGATTTATTTTCGAGCCAGGATGAACTAGCATTTAGCGCAATATTATTCACATATCCTTGCTTGAGCCTTCTGCTTAGTCTCTAACAAAGCTAATTCCATGGTCTTTAGTTCAGCTGGGCTGGTGTGTAGTTTCAGTTTTCTATAATATAATTGACTTACTGGGTCGCTTTCCATGGCTGCTTGGTCGTCTCTGCTCCTCGCTTTAGGTAGTGTTTGGTTGAGGAGATTACCTGGGATGGGGTGGGACGGTCCTGGGATCGGCGCTGTTTGGATGAGGGGCAGCCAGGTACTTATGCCTGCCTATGATGCAATGCAATGCAATGTGCAGTGAGGGTCAGTCTGGTTTACCTCATCTCTGGTTTTGGCGGGAGGCTAATGTCCGTCATAGTTCATGCAGTCCCGCTGGGGCCTTCGGTGCTCTGTTCGGCCTCATTGGCTCCATGCTCTCTGAAATCATAACAAACTGGTCACTCTACGCAGACAAGGTACACATGTACGTGCAATATATTTCCCTGCTATGCATCCATCGTCAGCAGATTAATCTTGGTCCTCTGTTACAAAAGACTTGCCCTATTACATACATAAATAAACAGTGCACTCATTGTGCTGTCATTCTTGATTCAGATGCATGGCGGCAGTAACGCTGTTGCTGATGATCGTGGTGAACCTGGCGCTGGGGCTCCTCCTGATGGCTCATGGGCTTTGACTTCTTCATCAGCCCTTGGTTCGCCTCTGGCTCACAAAGCAGAGACGTGTATCATGACAGGATACCTCAGAATGTTCTTTCTCCTCACCTCAGAATGCTAGTAAAATTATAACTGAAGGAACTATATACTCTGCTTCCAGTAGAACTTTTGACACTGATAATGCTCTGTTCTGTCAAAAATACTTCTGTTATATCACATTGTGAAACACTGGAAAATATATAACAGATGTGGCTTTCCTTCAAAAGTTTAATTATGGCATCACTAATATACTGACTTTTTAATATATTACATATTCCCTATTAAGTCACAGGTCAAGCACAGAAATCAGCTGCATGTTCGTCATGACTTCACAACCATCTGACTAACTGACTGACTGCTGATCTATACATGCACCACGGCACCAGTGTCAAAAAAAAAAGAAAACCTTAGGCCTTGAAAGCTAGCTTCAGGATCTCCAATGTAACTGAGCAACCAAACCGAGACCAGCTAGCTTTAAGACATGGTAAGTTCTTGTTTTTGTGAATTTCAGGCTTTTGAGTGAAGACCCCAGCCATACGTTATGTATAAGCAAAATAATCCAACAAGGCGGGAAAAAGAAGCCTGTACCAACAACAAAAAAGAGAATCTCTTCATTAGTGTGTGCTGCCTATTCACGTACGAACCAGAAACAAGTCTCAAAACAACCCAGATGAGGATTACAAAGGTCAGGCTGAAGTCGATACATCTCGGTAGTGAATGCATCACTAGTGTGCAGAGTCAGTGATGGTGCCTCCACGTCGGTCTGGCTGGACAGATGGGCTGGAGAGAGACTCTGGCTTCTGCCTATCCCGCCCTTATCAGCCACGCCTGGAATGCAGACATCTCTATCAAGTTTGTTGTGAGAACCACCAAACCGCCCTCGGACCACCCTGCATCCCTGATTATCCAGAGCAGCGAGTACTGATCTTGCTGCGATTTCTGTGCATCTCCATAATCTGCAGTTGAATGAAGCTCCTGACCTCAGATTCTGCTTCTTTGAAGATAATTCTCAAAAAGTTAACAAGACATGTCTACAGAGCTTCAATTAGCACATGAGAAGAGTTGGACACACACATCTTTTATTTGGTCCAGCTATGCTCCGCCTAGAGTCAAGTTCTTTGGATGGATCCAGAACCGCATCAATGCAAAACAAACCTCCTGCAGAAATCCATTGTCAACAATACCCACTGCGACCTCTGGCAAAGAGAGATTGAGGAAATCCATTGTCAACAATGCCCGTCCTTGAGGCCATCCCACCTGTTATGCAGTAGCAGATATTTGGAATTAGTCAAACATAAAGGTTTAGAATTGCAGAAACGTCCAGAGCCCATGAACTGTGGGTCAAACAAGCACAAAACTGGGTTGTCATGTTTAGGGTTTAACGCTGATATCCCTTTAATAAACTGTGCGATGTGAGATTTTTAAGCCTTGTTTCACTTGTAAACTGGGCCAACTCTATTTACTCTTAACTCAAAGACGGGGGCTCCTGCGATTGTGTTCAAAAAACAAAACCCAAGCACAAAATGTATCCATGATTAGTCCAGCTCCTTGAATAAAAATGTCAAATTTCACAAACTTGATGTTTGGTTCACCTCTCATACTAACAGGTAGGATAGTGGCTGATGAGGAGAAATTGATTATGATCTAACCAACTGCAACTTATGATTTTCTATTTCCCACATGAAGAACAATAAGTAATTTTCATTTAGATGCAATATTAATGACCTTGCTTGCTAATAGAATTTCCATAAGCTAAAAAAACTGAACTCTAATTTTAACAATGCAGCATCTGATTGGAAATGATTGGCAAACTTTGCTTTGAGAGCTTGACAAAAAGGTAAATTCTTTACAGAAAAAAATGTGGTATTGTTATATCTAAGCTGAAACTCGAAAGAGCAAGAAGCATTGAGCAGTTCAACATTAGTTTTATTACACGATTGCAAACTAAAAGTTGCACTGGATTGAAGATGATTAGATCAAATCTCCAGAAATCACACCACCCAATTCCCCTGCTCCCCTTGCCCTCACTATGGACAAAAAATAGAGATGCTACATAGCAGCTAGCACATACGTTTCTCACTCATTCCCGAAAAAAATATATATGTTACTTTTGTATTGAAAACAAATCAAATATTTTGAAAGTTTTAACTAGATAGATAGATGCTTTCATCCCAAAAAGTACCAACTCATGAGGGAAGACCGAAAAAGAATGTCCTTTTAAGTAAGGAATCATAGAAACTGCACTATAAACTCAGTAAAAAAAGCTAACATGGAAAAATTCTATAAAGAAACTACCTTAGTTAGGCACAAATCGTGAGTATAGAGTTTGGATCTTTGCCAGATAGCCACAAGTAGAGTTTCACAAATCAATAAACAATAAAATTAAACAGTGAGTAGTATGATAATATTGTCCCACAGAAACACATGATGCAATTTTGTGAAGTGAGCTCCTTCCCTTCTAGCATCTGCTCTAGTCTGACAGTACTAAAGAACAAGTAGGAGTTTCAGGTTTAACCAAATCAAGTCCATAGTACAGAGATTAAATTTGCAACTATTTGCAAGACTGAACACTAAATAAATTGGCAGATTCCAGATTGGAGGGAGAAAGAAGCAAAACACCAATTGCACAATACACAAACAGACCCTACTAACAGAAGATGAATATGAATAGAATGCAATACTCATTAGAGGTTGACAAACCAAACCATGTAACCTTAATCGCAACAATTTATGCAGAGTTTATTTCTGCAGGTAATAAAAGAACATATACTAGTGCAGTGCACCAATTCATTCAGTAAATAAATCTATAATAGTCCAATGCACCAATTCATTCAATAAAGGGATTCGAGCTACCAGAGTTCAGCAAAAGATTAATGTGAGGTGGGGAGGCAACAAGGTACTAGCACCGCGCCTGCAAGAAAACAGCCCCAAGATGGATGGGGGAGACATCAACAGATCGAAGAAGAGGGAACTCGAGGTAGGAAGGTGGGTTTACCGAGTGGGGACGGGCTGGGACACCGGAGGTGCAGCCGGAGCTGATGGCCAGGGACACCGGAATGGGAGACCCTCGTAAGTCGTAACAGTTAGCCTTATGCTCTTGCTGCTGCTCCCCTTCGTTTCCTTCGCTGCAGGTGTACGGGACGGCTCCACCACGGAGGTCTCATCTCGGTGCTCTGCTGCTCACCGGCGGCGGAGCGGTTGGCTCTGGCTCCTCATCCGCAGACAGAGGAGGATACTGGCGGTGGAAGGGCTGCCTCGCTTCGAGTGGGCCGGGCCGGAGGAGGAAGTTGGTTTCGTTTTCTGGGGAGCGGAGCCCAGTCGCTACATGGCCATGTTGGGTCTGGCAGACCCAGCATTGTTATTTATTCTTTTATTATCTATACCTACTAATAAAGAGAGGAAATTTCTTGACCAACAAAATTTGGGTCTGCCTGCCCTGCCTCGTGTACTGCACCCGAGCTGTCCGTGTGAGTTACGCACGTTCTGCCTACCCCACCGAGTCCAGTCCAATTACGCACGCAAGTCTACCTTCGTCTCCCCTGTTTTTTTTTTTCCTTTTTTTATTTATGTCCGCCTCCCCGATCACCTGTACAACGTCGGCATCCTTTTTATTTCCGTTTTTGTATCGTGGGTGTGAGGGACTCAGGAGAGGGCACGGGAGAAGTCTGAAGAAGATTCTTTTTTTTTAACTAGAAATCAACTCCAATATCCGGTCCATGAATCCATAGAGATCAAAATTATTAGAGGACAGACAATAAAGAGATATAAATATACGCTCTTGCTCGGATGTGTATGCCCTGGCCCTCGGCGTGAGCACCAGCGCGCGAGAAGATGGTGTTGCCGCCACCTTGCCGGCACCGAGATGGAGCCGCTAGCCGCGACCGGCAAAGGGGTGCAACACTGTCCACGGAGATCGAAAACACCAGGCGGGGCGTGGGGTGTGCGGGCGCCGCCGTTAAGGTGTGTGGGATAGTCAGGAGATGCACGGTCGAATTCACCTGCGCTTCCACGAGTTACGGATAAAGGTTGGGAAAGAATGGAAAATAAGAGGAAGGGAAAGAAGATAAAAGAAAAAAAAAATTGCAGGCTGCAACACATGGACATAACTACCAATGAACACACCTGGGAACAGAATCTGCATGATTCGGCTGAACATGCCAAGCCCACTGTAGGAACAGATTATCTTTTTAAAAAAAAAATAGCACAAAGGCTTGACTGAATGAAAACTGTGTGATCCTACAACAGCCATGTTTTTAACAAACATACAGAAAGACAGTAATAAACAAAGAACAGAGGGGAAGTAGTATCATCATAGAGGAGTAAAACATCCTTCCATTCCCAGAGTAAGTGAACACACAATAAAGAAAGGATGATTACGGATTATGGAAGGCACCCAGACTTCCGAAAAAAATTAGACGTCCAAAGACTAGCAGACTCTGTTCGTAGCTGTCCTGAAAATAACTACAGTGTATCGACATGCAATTTGGTAAGACCAAACAAAAGTTCCTGTCCATATTTAATGTTACAAAATCTGTACCTAATTACCAATCTATTGCAGATTCTAATTCCAATACAACGATGTGGTAAATACAATCTATTCATACTGGACAAAGATAACAGAATAGTCTACATCTTGGACCCGAATCCTCTTGATCCCATCTACCAATACAACCCAAATGCAAGATACGTGAAGAAACTTTTATGGATTGCTGAGTACCTACCAAAAGCAATGTCTGTTGTGTGCCCAGGATCAAGATGGAATGAAAATATTTTCCTATGGCGCCAAAAAGTAGTAGATGATATTCCAATTTACAAAAGGTAACATTTTCTTTTCAAATAGTAGTATAGTAAATATATAAAAAAGAATTAATTATAATGAATAGAATAAAATTTATATACATCAATAACTAATATTATCTATACAAAAACAGGGAGCTGTCGGGTTATATTGTTTCAATATTCATGTCAGCATGGAAAGGCGAAAAAGCTAAACTTGCCGTTTTTAATGGTGAGATTATCTAACCTTTTAAACAAGTATATTTTTAAACATGTATATCTATACTTTTCATCATGCCTAACATTAAACATGATTATACAGGATGGTTATGAACTCAGGAAACAAATCTTGGGACAACTACTCACGTACAAGGAGAACGAATGTGAAGACAACATGCCTGCTGGACTGCTAGACTTCATTAGATGTATTAGAAAAAACTAAAGTTAATTTTATATTAGGAGGAGTACCTTTTACAATAATTAGTACTTAGGAGTCCTAGAGTTTTGCTTAAATAAATTCCTAGGGTTTTGCTTAAATAAATGATAGAGATAGAGTCAGTTTTATAAGTACGATTACTCTTGTAATATTACTTTTTTTTAGAGTTGTACGTCAAACTCTCTTCACCTATTATTGATTACAATTAAATTCCAGCGTGGATTAAAACAATTAAAAAATATGTAACCTTCAAATAATTAGATTAGTTTATAACAACCCGTAGCATCGCATCGGCATGTTTACTAGTTGTATTTCTAAGTTGCAAATTCTTAATATTTTTGCGTGGTTTATATGGTTGTAAATATGCTCTAGCTCCTACTTAGTACACTGCTTTTGCTTGGTCTTGCATAATACATGTGCAACCTGGCTATACTTCTGTGTACCGAACCTTCTCCTTAAAAAAATATGAAACTTGCGCCAGCGGCTCTGGCCTCTCATCCAACCATGCCGCCGACTCTCATCCAGCCACGTTACCTCACCAGAAGCGGGCTTGTGGACCGGGGTCCAGGACACGTAACCCGTTAACTCACTAGCCGTCACATCGAGCCAACTTTCGACGTGTATGAACCGTCTGATGAGGACGGTGTCGGGTCTGTCACCCATTAAATGGAGAATATTTGCGAACCCACTCGGGGTACAACCTCTTCCCCACCGCCTTGCAGGTCACGAGCATCGAGAATCACACACATCTTTGGCTCATCGTCACTCTCCACTTTCCTCTCGAGAATCACATACATGTGAATATTAGTTTTTTCCTAACAAAATCTCCTTGGTCCCTGGTGCCTGTGCACCAGGGTAGTACCACGTAGCTTCGCCACTGGTTGTGCCATTGACGCTTCCCTCAGCACATCGCCCTCGGCGCCCTGGTTCTTTCTTATCTCCTCGACCGTGGCGTGGAACACCGGCTCTACACCTCCAATTTCTCCATCGCCTATGCCATCCTCCATATATGCCTAGCCGGATTCCTTCAGCATAGGCCCTCAGAACGGGCGTGCTGGGGGCAACATGTCATGACCCCGGAAAATCGGGGCCCCGGGGACAGGCCCACCAGGCCGTGGAGCACCGGCGCCGCCCCACAGGCTGGAGCTCATACCCGCCGCCCGTCTCCTCCCTTCCGCCGGATTCTTCGGCAATTAATTGGAAATAAAGGAGGAAAATATCTAGGATTATCTTTAGGCGTTTTGGTGTGCAATGAGATATCTCATCTATAAGGGGAGACCCTTATTAGAAAATAAATAAATAAATAGGATATGCTTGTAAAAGGTATTCAATCTATAAGGAAACCTTTAGAGAGATTGCTTGAGATACAAGTCCCACTAGCTGGGCTATATAAGTAAGGGTCTGTGTCTTTTCGGGCAACAAGCAAATAAAGAATTTTATCCCAATCTCCCTGCCTTCCCTCTCCCTAAGCCTTGGCGCCCCAGCCCCCTTCCGCCCGCCGCCCTTTCAGCGCCCGTCCTCCCCCGCCGCCCGCTGTATCCCGACGCCGGCGGCGGCCAATCCGCCAGCCAGCCACCACCGCCCGCCACCATCGCCCCTTCCTCCTCCTCTCTTCCCAATCCCCAATCCACGTGTCGGTTCAGGCCCAATCTGTTTGGAACGGACGGTAGTATCCGAGACCACTACGATCCACCCACCACCATGGGCCGCCCGGAATCGAAGAAGGCTGGCCAAGAACTTGGGGACGAGTTAAACCAAATTCAACATCGGGATGGACCGCGATCAAGGATAAGCTCTCTATCCTCTCAGGCAACGATCCAGGCGGTAGCTCAAGCGCCGTCAACAACTCCATGACGCCGAGATTGAGATGAAGGCGATGTTGGAGACAAGAGCCAGCGACTTCATCAAGAAGCGGACCGATGGCAAGCAAAACCGGGGCGATCAAGTCCAGCAAGCTGATCCGGAGAACGATGAAGAAGGGCTACTTGGGGCGAAGGCGCTCCGGCCCGCGCGCGCCATCGAGGCGCATGCGCCGCCCGTCGACACCTTCCCAGGTCTCGCCCCCGCCAAGCACAAGCCTGTCCTTCCCAACCTACGATGGCAAGGAAGATCCCCCTCCCATGGATCAACCGCCGCCGCAATTCTTCGGGACAAGGTACGCCCGCCACGGAGCAAGTCCGTATATGTCTCCCAATCATCTCACGGGGAGGAGCACAACAATGGTACATGAGGCTGTCCCAGGGAGAAACCGTGGCAGATTGGGTAAAGCTTTGCCCAATACGCCAGCGGCGCCGCCCAAATGAACGGGCGGAATCGGCCGGGTGAGCCGGCATCGGGCCAGGAAGATGGGCAGCGCCGATGAGTACACGTGAGCAGTTCCCGCACACGGGCATGTGTAGGTAACCTCGACGACTAAAGCAGCAGTCAACATCTACACAAGGCTTGGCGAACTGCTCAAGACGGACGCCGAGATGCGTGAACCCCAAGGACATGGGAGGGGCAGCCATACCCGAGGCGTTTGGCGGCGCCTGCCATCCTCTACAACACCAGCAAGCGGCCGCGGGCAAAGGGGCGGGCACCCAGCCCACGTCTGGCGGTCGCCCCGTGCACCCCCTCAAATGCGCAGCACCGACCGGCCGTTTCCAAGGCCGACACCGAAGAGATGACGAGCGGCGTAAAGGCGGGCTCAATGGCTTGGATGAGCCGTTTACACGGGTCACAGGCGTAAAGCACCTCTTCGACATCCGCGGCCTTCAACGACTACAACGACGATACCCATGGAACGGCGCCACCTGGCGGACGCCAAAAGAGGAGCCAGCCATTTGAAGGTCCTCGTTGGGGACCCGACTCCGATGCGTGGTGCTCATTCTCCACCTCGTGTTATGATTCCGTGCATCGGCGCCAACATCATCGCCGACTCGAGCAACGCGACAACTACATGCGACCCACGCGTGGTGACCACGGCAGGCCTCTGACTCAGCCAGTGCGAGTGCTGATCTGGCACCGGGCGCCTTTACTTCGACATGCCGGGCTGCCACCTTCGACGTACACTAATTACTCACGACGCCAGCACCTTCGACATCGACGCCTATGTCATGCCGCCGGGCACGACGCCGACGCTATCCTTGGCATGCCTTGGTTGGCAAGCCTGGGACGAGTGACGTGGGACTTCTCGTGACCCACGAGCTGCATTACTTACCGTGACGTCGCCCGGCGCACGTTCACATCGGGCTCCACCCTCCCCCAGCGCAGGGGCGCTCCTGGCCCCGGCCTCGCTTCGTGCGCATCTTCGCCGGGCGTCCGACTGCTACAACTCGGCTTGGGAAACGTTCAACATGCGGACTGCCTTGACCTCTACGACACGCCCACCGAGTCTTCGGCCCAACCACGCCGCTGTGCAACATTGGAGGATCAGCACCTACGCCGCGATCGCCCTCGACGCCACCACGGGCGACGCCGCTCCAGCATGGACGCTGGAGGACGGTCTACTCTTCGGATGGCCGCCTACCTCCCGGCTTCCTCTCACTATTGCCAATTTTGTCGGAGGCTTTGCCCGGGGCGGAGTTCGGCGGACGAACCGTCACCTTGGGAGGCTACATGACCCGAGCCAACCCGGCTGCACCGGACCGCCATCCTGTTGTGGCATGTGGCCCGCGGCACCACCACGCCGGCCGGCCAGGGTCGTCTTCCCTCGGCGGCATGGATCGCCTCTTCTTCACCGTCGACAACGCCCACATCGGCTTCCACGATGCGAGAGAGGGGTGTCCACCGGCTCTCACCCTCTCTGTTCGACGCCGCTCCTTCATGTATGCGGTATGATGTTGAACTTGGCCGCTACTCCTCCTACTGCGCCCGCGACATCACCATCTGGCGTCTACTTCGCTCTTCGGCGTCGCGCCCTCCCAACGGCGTTTCTTGTTCTGGAGAGCCCACCCGTGACATGGTGCATCAGCACCTTGAGGTGGGCGTTCCAAAGGGAACTTCCTGGCAGCCCGTCGTCGGGGCGGCTTCCGCAGCGAGGGACGTGCTATTCACGGTACATCTACCACGGCTACATCGGCAACCTTCACTACCTCACGGAGTTTGATCCAAAGCGAACCCACGGGGAGAACATGATCCTCGGGAACCCGGTGCGGGGGTCGACTCATGCTTTGCCGGTTTGAGCTCATCATCCCGTGGGCAACCGATCTCCACCCGGTGTCAGCTGAATGGACTTTCATCCAGCGCGAGGGGCCAGCGCCCGGTCGGGAAGGGGGGGATGTCGACCCGGGAAATCGGGCCGAAGGACAGGCCCACCAGGCCCATGGCCCGCCGCGCCGCCCACCTAGGCTTGCCCCTCCCCTCCCCTCCTCCCTCCCTTCATGGATTCTTCGGCAATTAATTCGAAATAAAGGAGGAAAATATCTAGGATTATCTTTTAGGCGTTTTGGTGTGCAAGGGGATATCTCATCTATAAGGGGAGACCCTTATTAGAAAATAAATAAATAGGATATGCTTGTAAAAGGTATTCCAATCTATAAAGGAAACCTTTAGAGAGATTGCTTGAGATACAAGTCCCACTAGCCGGGCTATATAAGTAAAGGGTGCAGTAATCTTTTCGGGCAACAAGCAAATAAAAATTTTATCCCAATCTCTCTGCCTTCCCTCTCTCCCTAAGCCTTGTAGCCCCCCCCCCCCCTTACAGCCGCCGCCTCATGGCGCCCAGCACCCCGTCAGCAGCCGCCCGCCCAGCCAAGACGGCGGCGCGGCGGCACGCCCGCCCAATCCACCGCCGCCACCATCGCCCCCCTTCCTCCTCCTCTCTTCCCAATCCCCCAATCCACGTGTCGGTTCCGGCCCAATCTAGGCGGAACCTGACACAACATATATCCTGCTGCTGTTGTATGAAGGATATTTAGCGGTTATTCTCTCTCCTCGAAAGCCAAAAATAAATATTTTATTGGGTATAGTATTCAACAACCAATTTGCCCGAAACAGAGTATCTCAACATCTTCCAACAAAAAGCGCATCATTTAACATGTCCGTTAACAAAGAGAGGCTACTCTCAGTGTCCAATACCAACAGTGAGTCGTTGTATGAAGTAGGCTGTCATTTATAATGGAATAATGGACAACTTCAAAATTCACATAAATCATATTCAAACAAAGTTCCCCCTATGTTATTGAAACGACTACAGTTCAGGAAAAACTAAAATAATCTATGAAGTCCATTAATCCAAAATAAATCATCATTCTCACTAAAAAACATGTGTGGCCTGATTCATTCCAAAGAGCACGGTCTAATTCACTCTGGAGGGCGGGGCATATAGCTGCACCTATATGTTTCTACTAGCACTACGAAACCAGTGACTCACAGCTTGTTTCTGAAGACACTTCACTCTCATTGTTGAAATGTGGAAATCTATTTAATTATTTGAAAATAATAGATAAAGTGGTTCCTTTATGCTTCTCTTTACCTCTATTGAAAAAGAGAGGCTCGGTGTATCGATAATTGATGGACAGGAAGAATCTTACTTCTGTGGAAAATATAAATCAACGTTTGCTTTAGTTTTGTGCGGGGTTGCCTTTTTGTACGTCTGAGGTGCACCCCACCACAGCTGAGGTCTGATTCCCTCCCTCGCTCAACTTGACTTAAAAAAAAAAAAAAAAAAATCCCTTGACTACACGGATGTCAAGCGTACATACATGGTTCTTCTTCTGTAACTGAATACTATGAATTCCACAGTTTGTTGCTGGAAACCATCTCTCAATGTTTAAATGTAGAAAATCTATTTATTTGCAAATAAAATGGTTCTTTGTTTTCTCAGATTTCTATTTTAAACAAAAGAAATGGGATTAGGCCCGGAAAACAAAGACTCCGTGTGCGATGAACGATTGAGGGACAGGAAGAATCTTTCTTTTTCTGTTACAATCAAACGTTGGCTTTAATTTTTGTGCGATGCTGGCGTTTTAACTAATAATTCGTGTGCTGCACCACCACCGGTACCACCACAGCTGAGCACTGATTCTCCTCGCTCCATCAACTTGACTACACAAATATCATCTCCTTCGGAGCGAGCAGTGCACAATCGCTGATGGCGTGTTGCTGCAACAAACCACCGATGAGCAGTGAAGCTTCGTGATCGATTTTCAGTAGGTACGTACGTTGGCACAGAATCCCTTTCTTCTAAGACTACACCATAGCTGGCTACTGATTCTCCTCGCTCAACTTGACTGCACGGGTGTCTTCTTCGCGTCAGGCAAACATACCTCTCCTTCCCCTTTGGTTTTGCCGCCGCTGGGCCACAGAAGACACACGTCAACCAGCTGCCACATCGCTTTGGAGCTGCTCACCATAATCGGGGACGGCGTGTTGCTGCGTGTTGCTGCAACACCCTTAATTGTGTTTACTCTTCTTCCAGAAAAGCTAGGTACGTACGTTGGCTTCAGTTCAAATCCATTTCCTTTGGTTCAAGTTAATATAATCTCTTCTCAGTATAGGTAACTGAAATTGCATCGTCCTCTCATTTGCCAGCTTTTCTTGCTTAGACTGATCTCACAAAGCATTGCTGAGTGAGGGAGCAGCACACAGACTGAGAACGATCGAGCACAAGAAATAAGCTATAGAGGCAATAATTGTTAATGGAGGCTCTACTGATCGAGTAGTACGCCTAGTGGTAAGTGAGCTCCACGCATCGACAAATTTGAATTATACTCTCCTCTCTTGTTTTCTGTTTTCCTGTAATATAAGTATTCTATCTGATTACCATTACGTCTAGATTGACAGACGGAATTTTATTCTTTATCTATACCTACTAATAAAGAGAAAAATTTCAGTCCCACCTCTCTTTTCACTTTTTTTCTGCCCACCGCCCGCAAAAAAAATTCTGCCAACCGTCCGCTCCGTATCACATCAGAGGAAAACTTCCTTTTCCTTCCGTAAAAACGTTATGCCCGTCCGTGCCCCTCTAATTCTATTTTTTTTTATTTGCCCTTCCGCCATTGCCCGTCCGTGCCCCCTCGCAATTCCTTTTTATTACTTTTCTATTTCCTATTTCTCTTTTTCCTGTTAGTTCATGGTGCGATGCCGGTAGGGCGATAGGCAAGCAACCACACCGCACTGCACTGCGAGCCAAGAAAATTACTGGTACAAATCTTATTTTGCGTTCATAGAAAACTGATGTACTCAAAAATATAGTACAGTACTACTTTGGCAAAAAAAATATATTCAAATGTTTAATGTTCGATGAAACATATAAAATAATTTTAATGTTTGTTAGAATAAATAGATATACGCTATAAAGATATCTCGTAATAATAAATCTAATTATACTAATTTGTTATTCTAAATAACAATAATTTTTCTATTATGTATAGTTAGTCAATTTGTTCATGCTCCCCTCAACTTGAGTACATACACACGTCGGAAGACAAAGCGCACCCGTGCAACCATCGGACATGAAAAAAGGAACCACAAGTCATGCGTCATCGGGGTGTCGGGCGCTAGACTGCGTCGAAACACGAGCGTTGTGCGTTGGGATGCGGGGCGGTAGGCAATGCCGGTGGGAGGCAAGCGGGCGGTCTTGGCAGGGGCGACCAGGCTGCAGCGCCGCGGACGCTGAGGGTGGGAGCAAGATTTGCGACGGCGGGAGGTTGAGGCCTTGTCGCACCCTCGTGCATTGGCAAGAAGGATGCCACAACCATTAACATAAACTTAAGTTTTATGATAGTTTAGATAAAACTCCAACAAAATATTAAAGTGTTGAATGAGCTCCGCGTGATGTAGATCCTGTTGCAACGCCGCGGGCACTTTTTCTAGTATATAACTAGTCCATCAACCCGTGCACACACTAGTACCCAATTAGTTTTTGAGTGACGGGCACAATACATTTTAGGTGGCGGGCAAACTTGCCCGTCACCAACCAATGGTCACAGAAAATCACGAGAACATGCATGGCGGGCTCTTTGCCCGTCCACGGTTATTATTAACCGTGGCGGGCACATTAGATGCCCGCCACGGTCTTGTTAAAAAAATAAAAAAAAACACAAAGGCCACCGGAAGCCCATTCTCGAGCCCGATAGGGCGAAACCCTAGCCCAGCCCGATGCGCCGCCCGACCCGCCCCTCCCGGCTTCGCCCGGCGCATGCGGCCTCCACCATGCTGGATCCACCGCTGCCTGGCCGGGATCCGCGCCCGAAGTTGCCGGATCCGCCCGCTGCCTGGCCGGATCCGCCGCCGGGTGGCCGGATCCGCCGCCCCACGAGCGCCACCGCTGGATCCGCCATGGAGGGCCAGGGGCTGGAGGGGGAAGGGAGAGGGAAGGGACGCCACGCGGGGAGGGGAAGGAGGCGAGGGAGCGCCGTGTCGGGAGATGAAGGCCGCCGCGTCAGTCCGTCATGGATGAAGGCCGCTGCCGCCGATCCGCCGCGGATGAAGGCCGCCGCCCCGTCTCGCCAAGGATCACCGGAGCGCCGCGATCGACCGCCCGTCTCCGGCCACGGCCGGATCCGCCTCTCCCCGCCTCAGACGACGTCGCCACAAGGCTGTCGGGATCCAGCGAGAGGAAGGGGCGGCGGCCCATGCTGCTTGGGGTGGAGGAGGGGTGGCGGGCCGGTGGTTGGGGTGGAGAAGGGAGGGGCGGCGTCGTCGCCGCGGTGAAGGGGAGGGCGGCGTCCGTGGTCACGCCGAGGGAGTTGAGAGGACCGGGCTGGGAGAGAAGTGTCGGGGAGAGGAGTGGTTCGGCCAAGAGTGAAAGAAACCCTAGTTTCCTATATTTATACCACGGATGGTTACGGGCGCGCCATGGGCATTTGGGCCTTTGTATGTTACGTGACGGGCCTTTTAAGATGCCCGCCACGGGAAAGATTTTGCGTGGCGGGCACCTTAACACGCCACGCCACGTAAAGATTTTATTTTGCGTGGCGTGCGTGTTAAGGTGCCCGCCACGCGCCTCCCGTGACGGGACAAAACGCCCGCCACGTAAAAAAAAAAAAATGGGCGTGGCGGGGTATTTTCCGTGACGGGCAAAAAAAGTGCCCGCCACGAGAAAAGATTTTGCAAGTGCTTCGCAAAATCATTTAGATTACTAGTGACATGCACGGGTTAGTGACATAAAATATATCTTCATTATTTTTTATGTAAAGGAAAGTAATAAATTCCTTACATAATAACATGTCATGGGCAAATAAAGTTAACAAAACATTACGGGTATCTTACTATTACTAATTAGAGGCTCCAATGGAGCCACCACGTTAATCCTCACCGGGGCAGCTAGAAAAAAAAAAAAGATAAATCCTTACAATTCTCACAAAAAATAGCCATCGATTTAATGGACTTTAGTCACCATTAATATCAATATCCGTCAGATTTATATATGTTTTCCTAAAAATTACCCACATCAACGTCAAAAAAAAATACCCACGTCACCATTACGTAGATACCCTAAAGTAACCCCATAACCATATACCTTAATTACCCACTTTTTAACATTATAAAACACAATGTATTTAATTAATAATGATAATAAAAACTCACCGCTAATAACAGATCTAATAACAGATCTAATTGCGAGAAGAAAAAAACATGAATGTATTGTTCCTTCCATCCTCTATTTAGGTAAGTATTAGAGAAGTGTCATGATCGAGTTGGGCCAGCCGAGTGGCTAATTGGGCCAAACGGCTGACGTAGCCCGCCCGGGAGGGCCCAGGGGCGCCTTGGCCTTAGAGGAGCCGCCCCCCCCGCGCGCCGCTTTCCCTCTCCGTCTGCGACTCCGAGTTTGCCGTCTTCAAGTTAGGATTATCTTAGGTAATTTTTGTGTGCAAGGGGCTATCTCATCTATAAGGGGAGACCCTTATTAGGAAATAATAAAATAGGAATTGCTTGTAAAAGGTATTCGGTCATATAAGGAAACCTTATAGAGATTGCTTAGGTTACAAGTCTCACTAGTCATGCTATATAAGCAAGAGGCATGTAATCTCTAGGGGACAAGCAAGAAAATAAAAAATATATCTTTGCCCTCGGCTCCAGAGCCGTCGCCGCCTTCCTCACGCTCGGCGCCCAGCGTGCTTACCCACCCCCGCCCCGCCAGGGCGGCGGCGACGCCGCCCATGCGCCATCGCCCGGCCGTCATCCTCATCCTCATCCTCTCCTCCCAATCCCTCAACTCACGTGTCAATTCCGGCCCAATCTAGCCGGAATCGGCCGGTATCCGGAGACCAGGACAATTCCCACCACCCATGGCTTCCGGATGACGGAGTTCAGCGGCGGCGCTAAAGGCGACTCCTCGGCGACAAGCTGGCGGCTCGGATCGCCAGGCGCTTGATGTCATCGAGACTTCGCCTCGCCGGATGGAATGCGTCTTCATCACGTCAAGGACCCCTTCACGTCACGGCGACTCGCCGGAGGACAGCCCGGCGGTTGCGCCGCCGCCGGCACGGGCCGGGCCCTCCTGCCACGGCCGCCGCCCCCTGCTGCCGCGCGATTCCGTCGGCGGCTCCGACCCTGCATATCCTCCAGTGGAGGAAGATGATGGCGCTACTGGTGGCGCTCCGGCCGTCATCGGCGTCATCCTCAACGACACCGCGGCACGGCTGCCCCCTGTCTCCGCCACCTGCACGCAGCGTCGCGGACACCCGGCGGCGAAACGGTGCCAACGCGCGGCACCCTGCCCCTACCACGGCGCCACCCTCGGCGTCCCTAATCGCGCCAACCCACGGCGCTCGGGCCCTGATGGTGCCACCCGCGGCATCACATCCCCCTCGCTCGTCCAGCGTGTGCAGAGTCCGGGAGTGCGGCCCGGCACCGGCGACCCAGATCTGCGGCCGCCATGGCTGGAACTCTTCTTCGACAACTTGGAGATACGCCCCGGTAGGCTCACGTGAGTTCTGGCGCTTTCCACCTCGTTGGTATTCTTTGCGATCTGGTTCATGGATACGTCCAAGGCGAACTCTCCGTCAAAAAATTGGGGCCGAGAGTTCACTCACCATCCTCGCCATCGCCGGACCGCCCACCTACCTCGACCCACCGGGGGCCGTATCGCCTTCCGGGGAGGCAAGGCGAGCGACTACATCAACGCCTTCCGAGAACTATGCACTACGCATGGAACTCGAGGGACAGCGCCACCGTGTCGGACTCTTCTCGGAAGGCCTACGGGAGGCGCCGCCAAACACGCCGAATGGTTCGAGCCTGCGTTCGTTGGAGGAGGCCATCGACCTTGCCCGCTACAGCGGCGACGAGCGGACGGCGCCACAAGGATCGCGACACGGCGCCATAGCGGCCGACCGCGCAAACACCCGGTGGCCGGCGGCGACATAGCGGCTACCCTGTGACGCATGCCGGGGGCGGGCCAACGTCTCACTTTGTTGCCATGGAAGACATCGAGGGCTGGCGGCATGCGACATGATCAGCGAGCGCAATTGGGCACAACTACCAACAAGGAGCTGGAATCATCTCTAGCGCCATCGAGCTGGGATCAATCTGGCGCCCGAATGGAGTATCCGCTACGGCATCGTGAGGTACTTTCACCGCTACTACATCCCGGCTGCCCGGAGCTTCTCCAGGACTTCTGGCGAGGGAGAACGTTCCTTTGCCATCGCGCGTAGCGGTGGGCTTCCACCTCCCAATCGCCCTCGGGAGGATCGGGCGTTCCGGCAAAAGCGTCCTTCTTCTCGAGGCGCTCCGACGAGCGAATCGAGGGTGCCACCATCCTCCTCTTCGACAACAACGGCGATGTCTTCTTCCGCGCCGACAACATCACGGTTGGCGCCCGTGGACAAAGGAGAGGCGGCTGGGACCCCCGTCGGCACCCAGCGATCTCCTCTCTATGGCTGCCTCCTCGACTTCACCTCGTCACGCCTCGTCAACGTGACACGTCTCTGCGAGCAACTCCATGCAAAGGTAGCGGTCGCAATCAACTTACACCTACGTCTCCACCCCGACTCGCGGATGCTCGGTATCGGGCACTCTCGGCGCCTCCGCCATGCGTCGGCGCATGCGCTGAACGTTCCTTCGTGCCACCCCCGCCGAGCTTCAAGTTCGGCGTCTACTTGATGGTTTCCACCTCGACTTCTCCTTCTCGGATAAGGACTCCAGCATCTGCAACGGCGACAACGACAAGTGCGGCCCTCTCATCCTCTGCCGGGCTGGAATTGTCGCTTCCCGGACGACGTGCCTTTCGCCACCACCACGGTGGGTTGGGCGCACGTGGGCCGCGCCGCCTCGTCGAGCGGTGGGGAAATGTCATGATCCGTAATTGGGCCAGCCCGAGTGGCTAATTGGGCCAAACGCGATGGCCGCCGGCCCGGGGAGGGTCGGGCGCGCGCGCCGGGGAGCGGCCCCCGCCGCCGCTTTTCCTCTCTCACGTCACGACTCACGAATTTGCTTCGTCTTCAAGTTAGGATTATCTTAGGTAATTTTTTTGTGTGCAAGGGGCTATCTCATCTATAAGGGAGACCCTTATTAGAAAATAATAAAATAGGAATTGCTTGTAAAAGGTATTCCAAATTATAATGAAACCTTATAGAGATTGCTTAGGTTACAAGTCTCACTAGTCGGGCTTTATAAGCAAGAGGCATGTAATCTCTAGGGGACAAGCAAGAAAATAAAAATATATCTTTGCCCTCAGCTCGAGCCGCCGCCGCCTTCCTCACGCTCGCCCCCCCCCCCCCGCCGCCTCCGGGGCCGGCGCGGCCGCCGCCGCCCATGCCATCGCCACCGTCGTCATCCTCCTCCTCTCTCCTCCCAATCCCTCAACTCACGTGTCAATTCCGGCCCAATCTAGCCGAATCTAACAAGAAGCCCCGCCGCCCGTTCAAGTCACCGGCGCTAGCTGCTTCAGGGCATGTTCGGTTGATGAGATTAATTCCCCGTGGAACCAATCCAACGCAGCTGTAATTAAGGTGCAGCTATCCTGCAAGCCGTATTCGTTCCGGTTCGGTATGTTGTGTAGCATGTAGCTTCGGCATGGATTTGTTCCGGCACCCTAGAGGAGCGGATTGATTCCAGGCGACGGTCACGTAATTCCATGACGCATAATTCCACAAATCTCAATCAAACACAAATATGGAGTATTTATTCACGCAATTCTAGGCAACACCAACACGGAGCATCACAGTACTATACTGGAGAAACGGGCCGGATTGAATCCAGGACTAGGAATGAATCCAGCCACAACCGAACGAGGCCTCAACCAGAAAACGTAGATTGACCCTCTTCCATCCTGCTACGCGGAGTTTCCTGATTCCCATGACATACTGCCGGCAGGTCCAATTCATGGAAGCCTCGGCCCCTGATCCATAACATATGTGGGCTCTTTGGTGTAGTAAGTAGTCGTTGTCCTTTAATTCGTTGTCAAATCTCCGGCTGTGTTCGGCTGGTTTAGGCTGATGGCTGATTTCGGCTGATTTAATAGTATTTTGTGAGTGAGAATAAGCTGAAATAAGACAAGCCAAGCACAAGCGAACACGTTCGCCTTTGCACTTGGGCACACATGTTTAATTTAGTACATCAACAGGAGTAGCATGGCAGATTTAGCATGGATGCATATGGTCTCCATGGACGAACTGGTACTATGACACAAGTACCCACGACAGATCCATAACCGGCGTCCTTTGGCACATGTATAATTGTAAACCCAACACAGTGAAGGGTTTGGGCAACGAAGTGCAGGAGGGGCATTCTGTTGCGTGATGGAGCTCACCACCTGGTCCTAGAAAGTAAAAGGTAGATCAATTTTGATTTCGGTCTCTCCATTGCACGATCCATGCCATGCATCAGGTCAGAGTTTGAGTCAGCATGCATAAGTCTTTTTTTTTTTTTAGAATATGCACAACTCAAGTTCTCTTCTAAAGTTAATTCTTTGAATTTGATAGTTGGATTTAGTTTCTACTATAAAATTTAGACCACTAAATTTGTTCTCGGGAATCAATTTTTAAATTGTCTCTTATAGACAAAGTAAGTAATAAACAAACAGATAGAGTGATCTTGTGTATAACTTAGTGTCTCATATTCATGGTGTTTATCAAATAAATTCCGGGTGCTATATATATTTTGATCAATATCTAAATTCATCCACTGCATGCTGCTATGGTTTTTTATTAGTGACAACATATATAATTTATCTTGGTATCTGCTGTATTTGAACAGGCATATATATATAAAATCATTTTTGTTGATGTATATGTTAAAATATTTGCAGACTCAGTGTCAATGTTCCATATATGTCTATTCATATATGTCTTCCAAGAAACAGCAGTGACAATAGACAAATGCACATAAAAGTAGAGGAAAATAGACTCATCATTATACATAAATCATTCGCTGGTCCATCAACCCCAAACCTATTAATAGGATTCAAGGAAGAATTTGGACGATAAGATTGACCATGTTGTGACCTAACTGAAAGACACATGGGAAGGAAGTGCAAAGAATGCTAATTAATCACATCATGAATTTAGAAGGGCTCGTGGATGTGAGAAGATCTAATCCTCTTTTATTTGTGTCTTAAAATTAGAACAATATGAATTAGTTAAAGCACAATATGAAATTTCACAAAAACATGTGTTCATTACTGTGTTATTTACCATTACGCGGGGGGGGGGTATGGGGGGGGATAAAGAGCGACAGTTGGATATAACAATCCTATTTTATTAGTTGATTCAAATTACTACAACATGGAGTAATTAAATCACATAAAATTCCACAAAAACATATGATTTTTTTTTTGTGTTATTTTCTTTATGAGATTCATAGTATGACATTGGACACTATATTTTTTTAAAAGAATAGCAACAATTTGTTGCAAAATTACTGTTTTACCACATGCACGTGAACAATCCAAACATCTGGTCATAGAGAAACTCCAAGAGACTCTTTATATTTTTCCTAAATTATAGGGATGGAGATTTTGGTGACAAAATTTTCCTCCAAGAACCTCTTTAATTTGAGCTCCAAATATAGACATTCTCTATTCTAGAATTCTCTCTAGCCATAGATGGAGAAAAGAGGATGACTCTCTAGAATTATCATGAGATGTAGAAAAGTGGTTGCATGGCACAAGGATATACAAGGCGAGTTTTACTTAAATGAATCTTCAAATAATGATCTAAAGAGTAAATTTTATAATGACTCTTGGAGATGCTCTTATTGTAGCCCAAGCTAAAATACTTTGATGCTCGCTTTCTTTGGTGTTTTATATCCATGAAGTGTGACACATTTCTACCAGAAAGGCAAAAAAAGCCAGTCAACTCAGGTGGGCTTAATGATGTTACTGCTTTTGGACATTCAAGCTTGAGCAAATTCATCAAAATGTAAGTCAACAATTTAGATTTACATTTAGATCTATATATGTCTTGATTTGCATGGTTTGTACAACGCTAATAATTTGCATGTCGTTGTTATGATTTTGATACATTTTTCCTTAGTCAAAAGGTATAATGAACCAAATCATATGTTTGTGAGCACTCTCTAGGAACCAATGTACATATGCGTACTTATCTTTTTCTAAATAAAATTGTACTTAACTTTTACTAGAGCTAGAGGGAGAATAAGGTTTCACTAATTGAGGGGCTTATTTTATATAGTTTCCATATGTTATCAGACCATTGTAAATAGTCTATAAGCAAACTTTCGTGGAAGCCTTATTTGTTACTGATCTATCAAAAATATGGAATCTAATTTCTTTATGGAAAAATTAACTTTAATTTATGAGTCATCTTGATATTAGCACCACAACGCCATCCTATAGTACTTAAGCGTGTAGTTTATGACCAAAAATTCTTATTTGTACAAAGTACAAAAAGGAGAGTTCATTATAGATATTATAAAAGCGCAGGAACTTCAACTTTATTTGAAATAAAAGATTATAGTAACATAGAAGTTACAAATAAAAAAATAAAAATTAAATAGTTAGATTCATTATGTCACATAAGGTATTGGCTGCAACAAGATATATTATGGTTTAAGCTAATTGTTGTGGTTTCAACCAAATTCATATTAGAGTTACATAGAGGTGACATGCAAAAAAAAAAAAACTACGTATATGTAGTAAAAAACAAATAGTTAAAGACAAGTTTATCACAATTGGATAGGGAAGCATTAAAATCTTGATTTTAACCCGTGCGGGAGCACGGGTTGATGGACTAGTAGACTATAATTAGAATGTTGTGACTCTGTTTGCACTATATATAAAACTAGGTGTATTCCCAGCGTTGCTGCAGGAATGATGATGTTATAGAAAGAACTTTATATGAAGTAGAAATTTTTTTTTGGCAAAGGACCCTTCGGAACGTGTGAATGTAAATAAAAAATACATAAATTTCAGAAAGGGTGTTTCAACGATCATAAAACAATATACAACTTGTAAAGCTGATGGGAAAATAATTATGATCTTACAACTAAAGAACAAATTATTATACAAAAATAAACAATAGTATATAGAGGAAACAACATGAGCTTATCTGGTAGATAAGTTTCGAAAAAAAAGAAAGATAAGAGGGATTCATTAGATATATACGTCATGCGTGATGCCACTCTACTGATCCTGAAACGTTGACATTGTCAATGGGAAAAGAAGTTACGGGAAGTAGAAGTGAAATTATACAAAAGATACAAATTGGAGAAAGAAATAACAGGTGAGCCACTAATGTTACAACTTTCTTTCATGCTATGTGGACTGTGGTCTTGTGGAGCATATAAAATGGGTAAGTTGTTAGCAAGCTCTCCTAGGGCGATATCTCCTAGGTACACTCATGCTTATATCCCGAGAACCTCAATGTCACCCTCGGTGAGGAACATCTTCTCCCTGTTTGAACTGTTGGCCCTTTCGTTGGGTAGGTTGTGGCCCTCGCTGTGAGGGAGAATGTGTTAGTTTAAAAACTGACATGCAGTTCTGATGCTAACAGAATAAAAAACACATGAGTTGCACAATACATTCCACAAGACAAATGCGAGATAGTGATATGAAACCTCCCACTCATCTTGTGACAGTATACCTGCATTTTACATATTAGTGTTAAAGTGAGGGAAAGCTGACCACATTCAGGGGTACAAAATCTATATGGTTGGCAGGGACATTACTTTGGACCTGCCTTCCATCACCAAGGGCACCCAGCCTCCGCATCAGCTCAGTAAACTCTGGTTTTTGCAAGTACTCATGTACAAATTCATGGAAGTTATTCATCAGAACCAGCTCGAGATCATTCTACGAAACATTGGCAAACAATATGTAGCAGCCCATTGAGATGGAATGGAACAACCCATTCTGGGCATTGGCTGAAAAGAAGACTGTTAAAGAAAGATAAATCTCCAATACCTCCTCTGCTAATAGTTTGTAGAGATGGAATGGAACAACCCATTCTGGGCAATAAACAGCATCCTGCATGTCGCACAAGAATTTTATACAGTAGAACATAATTTACAAAAAAAAAAAAAAAAAAAAAAAAAAAAAAAACCAATCTGGTAAACTACTAATTTGATGAGACAACAGAGAGCGACGCAATTGACCCCATGTTTGCCATGTACTGCGCATGGCACCCGTGTGGAGCGCGCAGCGTGGAGCCTACCAAACACAGCGGCTGAGACAGCCTAGGATCTTGTATGACTCTCACCGGGGTGGCATGGCAATCAGCGATCAAGCGCACGCGGTTCTACCGGAACAGGAACCACGACCCATGGGGATATTTGTGGCAATCCGAGGTAAGGCTCAAAGTTATCGCGTCGGCTCTCGACGACAATTTCCCCATGCTCATCTTCATGGAACCTGTACACCATGACACGGTCGTACCCCGCCAGCTCGTGAACATGCTCCATGACTGTGTCGCAGAGTAGCTTGACATCCCTGCCGAGCAGCGCCTGGAGGCGGGAGATGGCGCGGACCGCGAGTTTCTAGGACTGGACTGCACCGGCGATGGAGAGAGCGGGCTCCTTGGTGCGGGCAGGCTCGAGGTCGATGATGGCACCGACGTCGATGTGGTGATGGCATAGAACCGTTTGGAGGAGACCTTGGAGTGGATCCATAGCGGGTTGAGCAGCGAGATCTCGCGCGCAGCGAAGGCCCGCTCCAGGGGACCGCGGACGACGGGGAGAAGAGAGGAGGCGCGCGTCGGCACCCGTAGAAACCGGGGCGGCGCCGCGTATAGCGAGGGACGGAGTGGTGCGGCGACAGGTCGAGCAGGTCGTCGGCGTTCTCGGAGAAGGCGAGGAGGCGGAAGGAGGAGGAGTCTGCGACGATGAGTGTGCAGTCGAAGGGCTAGATGTGGCCACCGTGCTCTATCTCGGGAGAGGTAGGCGGTGATGTGCTGCTCGGAGGATGGCGTGGGCGGCGCGCGTAGATATTTGAGGTAGGGATGGCGCAAAGAGGGGCGACGGAGAGGCTTTATGGGGTGTCGTTAGGGAGGCGAGGGGGTGGGGGAGGCGAGAGGCGCTAGTGGGGGGCGAGGGGTGGCGTCAATTGGATGGGGACTGGATGGGTACGATCTAGGGAAAGAGGTCGGTGGGTGTCTACGCGTTGCGGGAGATCGGACTGGTGGGCCTGCTGATGTGGCATAGTTGCATGTCAAGAGAACTCCCTAGTCGTGTTTTCTTACATAGATGTATTAGATGAGCCCTTTAGTTAGTAAGACCTTTTGCTCCCTACATTAAATGTTAAGTGCACTTTTTAATTAGAAAAAATATTAGTACACACATGTGTTCCTAGTGATTGGTCACAAAATCATGTGATTATTAGGTTTACTATATTATTATTTGTTTTCTGAAAGTGTATTATAATCATAAGACAGACATGTAGCTAGATTACCCATCCATACAAATCAAGGCAGGCATGTATAGATCTAAGTGCATGAAACTCTTAAATGTTGACTCACATATCCCGATGAATTTGCTCAAGAATGAAGGCCCGTAGTACAAATGTCACGGCCCAAATCCATCAGCCTAAACATTTTGGGGCAGTCATGGCGCCCTAGCACTGGACGTCGTGGGGGTCGCTGCATGGCTGGCGGTGGCGGGAGGCGTGCGGCATGCGGGCAGCATGAGGACAAGGAAGGCCGAAGCTTAGAGTTTAACCCTATTTTATTTATTTATTTCTTGATCCAAAAGGATACATCTCCCTTTATATTTATAGGGAGGACTCAACTTGACTCGCAAGTAATCCGGACTCTTCCTAATTTGACTAAACTTAAACCCTAAGTAATGACGATAGTGAGGACGATGGTGGCGGCCACGCGTGGCTGTGCGCTCCTCCGAGGCCTGGCTGGCCCATGTGCGTTGGGGTGTGACATCTCTCCCCCTTTTTTTCGAGCAACGCGTTCTCACGCTGCAGCCTTGATCGTTCGTCGATGTCGCTCGAGGAAGAAGATATTGCTTTGAGTCCTGGTGGTGGCCATGGTTGTCGCCCGAGATAGCCCCTTGGTGTAGCTAGTGTTGTGGGCTTGCACATGGCCATAGCAATGGGTCTATGTCGAGTCGGTGTCGATGGCCATGTCGATGTCAAGGAGAACGGCGACGTTTAGGTGCTGCTCTAAAAGGTCGATGTGTTGCAGGCTGGTGGTAGACATGCTTGTCGCTGGAGGCGTCAATGATCATAGTGGTGTTGACACCGGCATCGTCGGCATGACGTCGTAGGTGCGCCGTCGGACAGACATGGCCGCGCGCTGCGGTGTTGCTCTTAATGTGTTGTCGGGGTTGGCGGCGCCCGTGGGAGCTCCATTGTTGTCGTCCCTCGGCGGCACCTGTGGTAGAGGCATCGTCAAGCTCGCCGGTGGCCTTCATGCGGGCTAGGAGGCCTATGAGGATAGCGTTGTGACGGGGCAAGAGGATGGAGCCGTACTTCACCTCAACATGGTTGGAGATCACAACGTTGTTGGCGGCATTCTTGGATCCGTAGATGGCCTCCATGATCATCTCCGGGCACGATGGCAGCGGTGTAGCCAACTGATCTTGAACGCGGTGGTGGGAGCCGAGGATCGAGTAGGATCTGAATACTAATCTGTCACAGCCCAAATCCACCGGGCCGTGGGTAGCACCGGGCGGTTGCTTTGCGCCCCTAGCGCTGAACGTCGTTGGGGCGCTGCATGGCTGGCGGCGGCGGGAGGTGTGCGGCGTGCGTGGAGTAGCGATGGCCGAAATGTGAGGACGAAAAAGACCCGAAACTTAGGGTTTAACCCTATTTTATTTATTTGTTTCTTGATCTGAAAAGGATACATCCCTCTTTATATTTATAGGAAGGACTCAACTTGACTCGCAAGTAATCCGGACTCTTCCTAATTTGACTAAACTTAAACCCTAAGTAATGACGATAGCGAGGACGGCGGCGGTGGCCACGCACGGCCGTGCGCTCCTCTTGAGCCCGGCTGGCCCATGTGCGTTGGGGTGTGACAAGAAATATATTGAATTGCGCTTGAGATGGCTAGTTTTTATTGTAGCAGTATAAGCACGCTCACAGAGTCGTGGTTCATAAATATATAGAAACATACAAGAAACCAAGCAATAAATTGTTTCTAACTAACACCACAGTATATGACCAAAAAATTCAAAGGTTGATCATTTGCATATAGTAGTATGGGAGTTATTTGGATATTTTTAAATGGCAATTTTGTAAGACATATTTGGTACCATTTTAAAAATAAAACATCTAGTGGCCCATCTCATGCCATGTCCACTCATAACTACGGAGACAGAACAACTACCCCTCCATTGCAGAATGTAAGTGATTCTAGCTATTCTAGGTACATAGCTTACGCACAGGTAGATACTAGATATAGAAAAGATAGAACAACTTACTATTGGAACCGAGAGAATATATGTTTTGTGGAATTTGATAAAGTGACTTAGTTCACCTATGTTGATGTAATTTGAAGCAACTAATAAAATAGGATGATGTCTGTGTGACAATAATAATTAGCTTAAATAATCTAATTGTGGTCCAAATGGCTATTATGGATGGAATGTTGTAATGAAAATGTCGTATATTAAAATAATCCTATAATCTAGATAGACCTATTTTTTTAAAAAATATGTGTAATTCTCAACTTAACCAACAATAATCGACCACAATAATGAATAACCAGGCTGCTTCGGGCCTTAGATGAGTATCAGCATCATAATAAATTTTCGTTGCATGCATAACCAGGGAGGAAAGTTGTAGATACATAGATTAACAGGCCAAGTGCTATAGCCACTGCTCTGGTCCCCTAAAGGATTAGAACCATTTGTACTTAAAGGCGAACCTCAAGTTTCTTGCGTCATCTGCAAAAATCTTCGAATTCTCTGTCGATTGCTCTCCACTAGGACCCATTAGCGGGATGTCTCAACATGTTGTCTATGTTACAGTCTTCTTTGTGCCATCGTAACAACTTTGCATGGTCCTTTTTCTGAACAAACATTTTAGGCGTGGAATTATAGGAGCGTACCACATAACCTTGGCGGGGGATTTTCTTCATGGGACTTTCGCCCTCAAGATGACCAAGGTCCTCTCACCTAATCTTATACCGTGATGCATGACATATCGGGTATTCATCCAACTTCTCGTTCTCCTCGCCATATAGTATAGGAAGCGGTCTTTAGGACATGCATGTATCTTCTTGATTTTTAATCCCAAAGGAATGACAAGCTGTTTTGCTTGGTATGTAGTGGCGAGCAGTTCATTGGCCTTTGGAAGCATCTTCTTTTGGATAGTCAAAAACTGTCTGTAGGCCTTGTCGAAAACACCATTCTTGGCCTTCCATTACAGTAATTCCTGTGTGGTACCCAAGTTTTTCTGTTCTGCATCACAAGTTGGGTAAAACAACTTCTTGTGGTCCTCGAGCATGCGCTCGAACTTGATCATCTCTTTTTATTTTCACGTTCTTCCTCCGTGCGCCACGAATAGCCGCACCAAGCCGATAAGCGTGCTCATTTTCGCCTTCAGCAATAACATCGTTGTCGTTTATATTCTTTTTTGGAATTTTTTTTTTTGAAGATTGATATCATAGTTTTACTACTAGATCCTCACATTACAGTCAAAATACTCATACCTTTGTTGATTCTTTTTTCTTTTTTTGTAGGGTGTGCAACGGAATGCATCCTACTGTTGACAAGAAGTTTATTCAAAAGGTACACATTGTAGGCACTCTTTTTTTTGTTTTTATGAGCGCTTAAGTGACTGAATGTACAGATGGTTCTTATGGTCAATATATTAATACATGACATAGTAAGAAATTCATTTTGAAAACCTCGCACCGATTTCAGTGTTGCATCCAGTTTTTGTGCATATTTCAAGTGTTCTGACCAGTAAATACCTAAAAATAATCCAATGCGGAATATGAGTTGTCCACTATTATCCTTATATGGTACAAACGGCCTCTTTCATATTTTTTTAAAGATAATTATAGTGCTAATTTTTAAACCAATGAGTACAAAGTTTTGAATTCCCATTTGAATTTTTATTTTAACTATAGTATAAAGTATATGATTTCATAGTTAAAAGTATAATTTAATTATGGTGTGAATTTATGAAGCAGCGAGTACAAAGTTTATTTATTGGTAGTTAAAAGTTTTATATATTTTTTTGCTGTAAGTTTATAAAGCAAATGAGTACAAAGTTTCTAATTTGGTAGTCCAAAGTTTTCAAACTATAGTATAAAGTTTATAAATCAGCGAGTATAAAGTTTTTAATTTGGAAGTCCAAAGTTTTCGAACTATAATAGCATCGAGTAATTTACTATATCTTTTTGTACTTCCTTATTGGTTCTATTCACTACATCTCTTTTTGTGCAATGACAAGACTATCCTGGATTTAGCTGTCTAGGACATGTAAAACATTTTTTTAGGTTATGTAAAAGAAAACAGATATATACTTGTTTGAAAACTTTGTAGTATGCTTGCACTATAAAGCAGAGCTACTACAAGTACAGGTTGTATGTCAGGCCAGCATTTCTGGGTTTCTATTCAACCATCATACAGGCTGAACCAAAACGCTCAAAGTTGAAGTTCCAAAAGGATGTATTGCTTTGTTAGTATGCTTGTCTCTGTTTGAATTCAGTGTTTCATCTAATAGTGGAGTCACAATACTATTTTTTGGGCTTTTTAGCTTTGCGACATGCTGTCTTTTATCCACCACTGTTACTAACTTAGTAGTATGTTTGCCAACAATTTGTTTTTGATCATGTAAATTTAGTAATGTAGAATAGTTCTTCCAACCAAAGCATCTTTTTTCAGTTCCAGTTTTCTGTTTTTGGACAATAATATTTTTAAAAAACAAAGAGTAAAGTTGTATTGCACTTGTTGTATAAAGTTTTTAGTATCATTGCTTAAAGTTAGTTATACATATTGTGTAAATATAGAAATCAAAACTTTGATATTAGTCTATATTTTAATAATGAAATTTCTTTTTTTTTTTTCAGGAATATTCAATATTTTCAAGTCTTGAAGAAAACAGGAGCAGCATATTTTACCTTCTTTTTGGTTTATCATTTGTATATATTTTTTTTTATGGACATAAGATTTATGTTTTTTAAAAACAAAGTTTTTGTACTTTAACTTCCATATGGATGTGAAACCATCCCCCGCCCTTTTATTTTTCCCACAAACCGTTGTCCCTAAAGAGAAAATTTTAGCGTGTTGGAAATTAATTTTTGTGGCCCAAATAATGGTTGACATGAGAATTTAGAAAAAAACGGGCCAAAAAAAAAAACTTGACATGAGAAATGAGAAATAGAAACTTGGCCCATCGAAGCCTGACTGGAGAAATTGAGAACTGGGTTCAGGTGATTTTGGATCTTGGGCCGCGTGCTGCTTCATTTGCTACTGCGCGTGCGCCGCTATATGTACGAGCGCGCGTGCGCCGCTAAGCGTACTAGTGCGCGTGCGCGGCTTCGCATCCTGGCGTGC
>JADLZK010000832.1:0-113265 GCA_015847255.1 Hyparrhenia diplandra | reverse complement strand
ACTTGCAAGCTGTGTTATGAATGTGGTTGGGCTGAGGGGATTGAGGAAGAAGAGAGCGATGGCGGCTGTCTGTCATACCCATTTTTGCAAAGCAAATACAGGTACTCATATATATGCGCCCAGATGTCCAAAACACACATATAATCTCAAATTGCATAAATATCAAAGTAAAGTACTTTATTACATCGTATCTCACATTATATTATTGCACAAGTAGTCTTGCTAAAAAAGCAATATTATTACAAAGCGAAACTAGCCCTAGCTGCCACAGGGGACTCAACCGGTGGACATCAGCCTAGAACTCTTCAAGTAAACTCCTTTCATCAAGCATCTGGTACCCATCCGGATTTTTTATTGAATGTAAACAAGTGTAAAAGGCGCACCATGCTTAGCAAGTATAATAAAGGGATCTATGAAGGCTCAAAAAGGCTGACACGGTTTGACTGCGGTAAGCAATTTTAGTTGGTCAAGTTTTATTAAACCTGTACACTACTTTTAGTGAATGAACCAAGCCCAAGTTGAATAAATAATTAGTTAAGATTAAGATCATTCCCAAAACCATCCATGTAACCCAAGTAACCATAACCAAGAAGGATCCAGGCCGCTCATGTCCGTGAGCACCCACTGTTATAACAAAGTTAAATATATCTGCAGATATTGTACAACTTTACCCAACCGAGCCGTGATTCCCAATGTCGGGGTTTGCAAGGCCCACTTCGCCTCTACCAAGGAAGCGTGACAGGGTTTCACTACATAACCTTTCGCTAGTCACCCTAACAAGTTAGTAGCCGCTAGGTAAATCCGTCAGTCTGTGCAATACAACCCTTTTGGGGATCCACAGTCTGCGGTAGTTCTGTACATAAACTGATTTGATTTTCGAATTAAAACAAATAAATCTGAAATCTAACGTGGACTAGGACGTGCATGCTGTGTATGATCCTACGTATTTGCATTGTATTATTGGATTTGATTTTGTAAAGGAAAACGGCAAGAAAATCAAAAGTATGTCATCCTGTAGTCATGGTGATGTCAGGAAGCTAATAGAAAGCTAGCAAGGCTGCAGCTGCTCGTCGAGTTGCGTGTGCGTGTTTCCGTTCAGAAAGAGTGCAGGGATGGTGAGGCCTGAGGCCTGCTCATTCACGTCGTGCTAGGGTTGCCGACTGCCGAGGGGTTGCCGGTACAGGAGAGGATGCCGACGGCATCAGCATGGCCGGCGACGCGAAGCTCACTGGCACCATGATGTCGAACGGGAAAACAAAAATAACAGGCAGTGAAGGCTGCGGGGATTACAGCGGGTTCAACGAAGGTGATCTCGTCGTCCGGGAGATCTCCGAGAGGGTCCGGCGACGAGCGACTGCAGTTGGAGAAACAAAACCAACGACGATGAGCTCGGGTTCAACAATATTGCGATGAAAAGGAAAACCAAGGGTACCTACGGTCGCAGCAGGGCACAGCGAAGCTCCTGTGAACGTTCTCTGCAGAACACGAGCTCTCGGATAGCGACGGAGAGGGCAGAGGCGAGTACTACTGGAAGGGAGTCAGAGGAGCTCGATCGGGCAGGGCTTTCATAGGCGGACTGAGCAGGGTAACCGGCGCGACATAATACGCCCGCCGTCATTGCGAGGTTGAAGGCGCTCTGTTGATGGTCATTGAAACGGATTGAAGCCGGACGATTGAAGGTAGCGATTATGGCAGGACGCGGTATTCCCGGCTCGAGGTTGGAGATGGCGGCGCCTGCCGGTCCACGCTGCAATAGGAAAATCGCAAGGGTCGGGCTGGGGCGATGCCTTGGCTTGGGCTGGCAACATGCCAAAGCTGCTGGGCCAAGACAACCACGGACCAGACCTGGCCACGTGGAGAGGAATAGGAGAGGGGTTGGGCTGGTTTTCGGTGACGAGCTGGAATTGGAAAGAGAGAGAGCACAGTTTGCAAATGAAAGCCTTTTCTAATATTTCAGATTGAAAACTAGGAGTAAGTCAAATTCAAATGAAATTTGAATCCAACCTCACACAACCTGATCCTACACTCAACCAAAAATAGATATATCCAGCATGAATGCGACAAACATGTTCCTATACCTTATATTTGATTTTATTTATATAAAAGTTTTTATTTTCCTATGTTATAATGCATAGAAAATTATATAAAGCTCAAATTAATTACTAAATTTCAGAAATCAAATTTTAGGGTGTTACACTGTCGTGCTACAGTACCTGCTGTTACTGTTCACAGATTGGTGGCGGTTAGAGTTTGGGGAGTAGGGGCACTAGAACATTGGTCGCGGGGCTTTGCCCACATGCGCAAGAGGGAAGGGTTTCCTTCTAATATCTTGCTTGATTTTAGATTGATACATCTCCTCTCATTATATAGGGAGGTTTGATTTGGCCCCTAGGCAAGACACTAATTAACCCCTAATGGGCTAAGGCCCAATAGGCCCTTAACTTCTCTAACACTACACCCCACTGGACATGCAAATTTGTCCTCGAGCTACAACCTAACAACGACACTAGCGATGCCCTCCACTCGACACAAATCTACCTAAAAACAAGCCTTTTACATCTCGGCTATCAGATTGACCGAAAACAAATTGTGACTCTTTATTTTTGACTCATGAAGATAAGGTGGACAACCTCCGCATCTTTGGACCTCCGCATGTGTGTGGCCACTAGGATCCCATGGAGACCATTGAACGAGAGGGTGCACGAGCTACAACCCGTAGTGGAAGGCGGTGGCACTAAGCGAGATGTCCTCGCCAACAACCTGGGGTTGGAAGGCAAAGGGCACTAAGCATTGTGTCCTCACCGTGATGAAGAAGAAGTCGCCTTTTGCTATCGCAGAGTTGGAGTTCGCCGACCGCGGAAACAACACCACGCCACGCCCGAAGACAACAACGGAACAACGCTGTTGCCGGTGGTCGCCCCACGTGGGGGAGGACGCCACCAATAGCTTGCGTGTTATGGGAGAAGTTCGTGAGGTACGCCGTGAGTTGCTCGCCGTCATGGTGGGGAGGGAGGTCGACATGGTGGAGATCGAGCCTAAGATCTCGTACCGGATGTTATGAACGTGGTTGGGTTGAGGGGATTGAGGAAGAAGAGAGCGATGGTGGCTTTTGTAAAAGAGGAGTAGGGGCACTAGGGGCGCAATGCCAGCCGTGGGGCTTTGCTCACTACCGACATGAGGGAAGGGGTTTCCTTCTAATCTCTTGCTTTATTTTAGATTGATACATCTCCTCTCATTATATAGAGAGGTTTGACTTGGCCCCTAAACAAGACACTAATTAACCCTAATGGGCTAAGGCCTAATAGGCCCTTAACTCCTCTAACAAATGATGTGCGATTTGTGATCCTTGCTTGTTTATTCCGCTAGAGTTGTTGTTCTAAATATATTTTTTATTCTAGGTGGAGGCTATTTAGAAGTGTGGTGGCCGACTCATCGTTGATGGAAGCCGCCTCCGCACAAATTCTCCGAACATCTTAAAGTCGGGGAACCCGGGGCTTACAAGGAAATAATGGCAAGGGGAAGGAACTTGAGGTGCAATTCTTTTTATTATGACTGGATTAGTTATATGTACAAGTGCTTATACTACAAATATAATAACAACAAAAAAAGTTACGAATTCATTTAGTCACAAGCAAGCTGTTGTAGCTATAGATGAAACCCGGCAAGATCCACAAAAGTAAGTAACCTAGATATGATTTAGCAATTATATAAAGGAGATAAATGTAGTAATCTTGTTTTCAAATCAAGTAACTTGTCATTTTGCACAACTTTCTTCTACCTTTCCTAAACAACTTGAGTTACTGGGTATGACATCATTATCATAGAAACCGGGGTGAGGGGCATGATGGTCAAAGTCTTTGGGTGTTGCTTTCTTCTTCTTTGAGGCATCACCGCCCGTAATAATTGTGAGTTGGCGCTGTAGGTTCCGGGAGATTCGAGGTACGCCCGTGAGTTGCTCGGGGTCATGGTGGGGAGGGAGGTCGACATGGTGGAGATCGAACTTGAGATCTCTAATACCATGTAATGAACGTGGTTGGGCTGAGAGGATTGAGGAAGAAGTGAGCGATGGCGATTGTTGTGCTACAAGATATAATGCACACAACTCTAGTTGGACGATTGACGGCTCGGCTAGGGTTTGGGCGAAGAGGGGCGCTTTTTAGGACGCCCGTATCGGGGCTGCCCAATGCCGGATCAATGCAAGAAGGAAGGGGTTTCCTTCTAATCTCTTGCTTGATTTTAGATTGATACATCTCCTCTCATTATATAGAGAGGTTTGACTTGGCTCCTAAACAAGACACTAATTAACCCTAATGGGCTAAGGCCCAATAGGCCCTTGACTCCTCTAACTTGTGTCGGTGTGTAGATTGTGATCCTTACATGTTTATTCCACCGAGTTATTGTTCTAAATATATTTTTTATTCTAGGTGGAGGCTATTAAGAAGTGTGGTGGCCGACTATCACTGCCGATGGAAGTCGCCTCCGCAAAGTGGTGGAATTCTCGAACATTTAAAGTCGCGGGGAACCGGGGCTTACAAGGAAATAACGGCAAGGGGAAGGAACTTGAGGTGCGCTTCTTTTTTATTATGACTGGATTAGTTATATGTATGGTACTTATACTATGAATATAATAACAACAAAAAAGGTACAAAGTCATTTAGTCACAAGCAAGCTGTTGTAGGCTATAGATGAAACCGGCAAGATCCACAAAAGTAAGTAAGCTAGATATGATTTAGCAATTATATACGTGGAGATAAATGTAGTAATCTTGTTTTCAAATCAAGTAACTTGTCATTTTGCACAACTTTCTTCTACCTTTCCTAAACAACTTGAGTTACTTGGGTATGACATAATTATCATAGAAACCGGGGTGAGGGCATGATTGTCAAAGTCTTTGGGTATTGCTTTCTTCTTCTTTGAGGCATCACTTAGGGCATGGCGCTATGACCTCCCCCCTATGCCTTGCGGTAATGATCTCCCCCTCTTTTCCAATGCGATAAAAATAAAGCGACATCGTGACTATTTTCTTTGCTAAAGGGGTATTTCCATGGGTTTGCCTTGGTATCGTGTTCATACTATCGCATTGAATGATCCAAAATCGATTGCTTTCGGTGCATATAATGCACACAACTCTAGTTTCGGTTAAATGGGCTCGACGGCTTTATACTGAATTAGCCGTTTTTATCCCTCCGATCCTCGCTCGGATCCAATGTGGAGACAAGGTATGTTCATCATCCCCTTCATGACTCGTTTAGGAATAACGAATTCGTGGGTGGTTGGAGTATTTCGGAGGAACTCAGAATCGAATCCGTATTTTGGAGTTATGAAGGTGTGGCAAAGCGCATATTGTGTTTTCGTTCGCTTGTGTTTCTTGGCGGCTATCGAATTGGGTATATTGGGGCTCTAGCTCTGAGAATCTATTTGGAATTGATACTTTTCTTTTGACATCCGGTAGTAAAATATACATGTTTTGGTGATACTTCTATTAATTTGCTGGTCTCTTCAGGGGATCTGTTGTATGGAATTAACTTGTATCCTATTTCCTCCTTGCGTAGTTATGTAGGTATATGAAAACGACCCGCAGTTAGCATAATCGAAGATGTAAGTTCAGTGGGAAGTGCATTAATCGATGATGAAATTGAATCGCAAGAGCAAAACGAAAAGGAAATGTTGGATGATCCTAAGCGCTTGGATGATGTGGACAATAAAGCTCAACGCAAACCACTGGCGCAGAAAAGAATCTGCATTCCTGTTGCTTATGACGATCTGTTCGAAGAGGGAGAGATACACGAAGGGGAATCACTTGAAGCTTTTCAAGATTATGCGTCGGCAAGAGTTGTGAGGCCCAAAGGAATGTCACATAACTGCAAGAGCATGAGTATGATTTATCACTGCAGTGTAGCAATTTCCCCCCTAAATATCGCCCAAAAACCCAATGTTGGGTAAGAATTCAACGGCTATTAAATGTGGCAGAGTAGGAAGATTAAAAATGTTAGCAGGAACTTTTTTTCACGTTTTAAAGTATATAATATCATTGTTTTTTTCATATATGCATCAAGAAAATAAAATCATTCCTTATATCAAAAAGAATGTATAACCACTCAGTACTTCACAGAAAGTCTTAGCAAGTGCAGAAGAGCATCTCTAGACTGGTCTATACTGGAGACATGGTCCGTGTTTTAAGTTTAGAACCAAAATGAAAAGCTACAGAATAGGTGAATATATAACGTATCAGTAGTGTATCTTAGCAAGTGCAGAATTGGAGCAACTTTGGACTGCAGACATGGTCCTCGTCGAATTCGTTCTTTGACTGGGCGCAGCAGAGGCAGTCGTGTAAAACTTTATAAATGGGCTTCAATGGGCGACACGCGTGGCCAATTCCCCTTCTTTTACAGCTCATCGAGGAGGCTGCAATCCAATGGACCGTATGGAGGCCCATGGAACGGTCGACGGGCCGTATGTTCGTTCTCCACGGGTAGCGGCCCATCTACTCGGAATCATCAGGGTTACTGTACTGTATACGAAAACGAACCTGTAGCTACTAGACGACAACGATGCGGTTGCCGAAAAGCAAAATGGCCATACACTCTGACTCTGGTAGCCGCGTCGGTCGTCGTCACCCACCGATCAGGCCGCTTGTCCGTTTCCCGTTGCGCTGTGTCGCCGCCCGTTTCCATGCCCATATCCTCCGGGGTCCGGCCGGACGCGCAAGCTAAGCGGCCCCACAATCCGCGTACGCATGACAGCGGCACGTCAGATGATCGATCCCTAGCTTGGAGACTTGGAGGTGAAGACGACGCACGCACACCGACACAAGGCAACGCAATGTTTCCGGGGAGGGAAGCTTCTCGACCGGTGGATCGATCGTTTCCTGCCGCTAGGTGGTGCCAAGCTAGCGCGCGCGGCTCTCGATTTTGCGCGGCACCACGGCAGGTCGCGTGAAACAGACGCAGAGAGCAACCATACAATACATACATATACATCTTTCCATCGGGTTTGTGCCTCAAAATAATTTATTATGTTGACTTTAAGATTCACGTTTGGCCACTGCCTTATTTAAATTATTTATACAATTTAAGAAATAAATAAATTATTATTAAAATATCTCTAATAATAAAATAAGTCACATCAAATTAGATGATGTTTATATATAAAAAAATTTGAATAAGACGAATGCGGGCAAACACGTGCATCTTAAAGCTCAACAAAATGAATTATTTTGGATCGTGCGATGAGGACATGTATATTGACTGCTGGTAGACGTGAACACTCGTATCGTAAAGTGGATGGATTATATGCCTTGGAGCTGGAGTGTTTCACACAAAGTGGAAAAGGAAGGGAAGAATTTCGCCGCGGAAAGTAAAGGAAAGGAAACCAAAGGAAAAAGAAGAAAAGAAGCCCGCCGTGTGCGAGCGCGCGCGCCCCAGTTGTCTCTACTCTGAAGTGAAGTTGCCCGTCGGTTTCCCGGACGATCCGCGCGGCCGCGTCGATCTGATCTAGCGTGACCGACTTCGCCGGCCGGGAGTGGAGTGGACGCGGTGGTTGGATGGACGGACCTTCTCTGACCTGGACGACGTCGACGTTGCCTTGCCTTCCCGGGCCGTCCGGGGCCGGTCAAAAGCAGGGGCACCGCACCGCTACTGCGGGCAATGGCAATACGAGAAGTACTTGCATGTGTCTGCGTGAGCAAGCTGTGACATCAATGTGCTGTGAGGCCTGTGCCTCCTGTGCATGTAGCCCTCGGCCGGCCCGCTCAGTATTCCAAAGCAAGGAAAGGTTTGGTGGACGGTGATCGTTTCTTGCTACGACGCGCCAACGCGCCATTACTTTGCCCACCTGCCCCGGCCTGGCACGCCTCCTATTTTCGGCAAGCTCCTGCTCCGCGCCGCGCCGCGCCGTGCCAGCCCAACTGGCACGCACCACCCACCGCAGTCCAGAGACCACAGGCCACACACGACAACTACAGTAGTAGTCCTCGTCGTCGTCGTGACACGGACGAGCACGGCCGGTGCCGGTCTTTATTTGGTCAACAGCGCTCGACTTGCGCTTTGTCGTCTCGTGACACTGACAAGGTGACACCTCCTCTCGTCTATCTATCTCCCCTCTCTTTCCCTGACGAGCGGGCCCCGAATAAAGAAGAGTTTTGAAAAAGACAAAGCGCTAGCGGACGGGACGTGCCGATGTGGGTGGCCCGTGGCCCGTGGCCCCCGGACGTGCGAGCGAGCGTCCGTTTCCTCCCATCATCCCACGACCCACGTCGCGTGTAACGCCGGATCCGACGGCACGGGGCGCGCCGCCCGCGCCGCGCAGGCGCGCGCTGCCACGTCGCGGACGGGGCCTATATAAACCGCCCGTCCATCACCCCGCCGACCCGGCCGCGAACCCCCAACCAACCACCCGCTTTCCTCTCCGTCCGTGTGTGCGTCATTCCGGTGTCCAGTTTCCACAGCCGTGTAGTGCTGGGCATCATGGAGGGCGATGGGGAGGGGAGGTCCAGGAGGAGGCGGCAGAGGCCGGCGGGGCGGCGCGGAAGCGGAAGAGGGTCGGAGGCGGCGAGGACGAGGACTCAGCCGAGCTGGAGGCGGCGGATGATGCTGAGGGAGCCGAAGGGGGTGACGTGTATGGCAAGGTGCTGCTGGGCGAGGACGGCGACGACGACGAGGGCATCGCGGAGGAGGCCGTTGCGGAGGTGATGCGGTGGCTGGAGGCGGAGATCGCGGACAACCTCGTCGCCGCGCCGTCGTCGGCGGACGCGGGGTTCGTGACCATCAACGGCTACGAGGAGAGCTGCGGGCCGTCCTTCTCCGCCGCGGCGTCCACGGTCATGGCCTCCGTCGACACCCGCGTCGGCGCGCCGCCCCCGCCGTCCGTGCCGTGGCCGTGGCCGGAGCCAGAGCCGCAGCCGGTCCTCCCTGCAGCACCGGCCGTCGACGTCGACGTTGACGTGGAGACTGGCGAGCCCGCCGACGAGGAGTGGCTGGTCCGGCTGCTCACCTGCGGGGCCCTGCTGGAAGGCGTCCTGTAGCTCAGTAGCAGCAGAAGTAGATGGCCGGCTAGCGTAGCGTAGTGACAGTAGTAGTCGTCGTAGTGACAGTGCAGCGCGGCACTGCAGCAGCGGCTGTGGCTGTGGCTGGCTTGGCTTTAGGCTTTTTTGGACGCTTGTACAGTGGGATGGGAACCCGCCGGTTCGTTTTGGCGCGGCTCGCTCCGTCGCTTTCGTTCGTCGGTCCTCAGCTTTGCTGTATGGATGGATGGGCAGGTGTTTGGTAATGGTCTCGTCTCGTCTCGTCCGCTCCTGCTTCGCAAATGGAATTCAGACATTGGTAGGAGTAGTGATCAATGGATGCAATGGAAAATGCAGTGTAGTACTAGTACCTGGTAGACATGGATTGTTATTGCTCTCAATAGCTCGTCGGTTCCCTGTTGTTTTCATGCTTGTGCTGTGCTTGTTCATTCACACACGACCCCTGCTAGCGCTCTCGTACGTTCCTGATTCCTCTGTCCTGAGTCCAGATCACCATCCCATGGTAGCTGCCGGGTCCCATGTGCCGCTGTGCGAGTAGTCGATTCAAGGGGCAATATCGTTTCTGAAGTAAACGTACAGATGAAACAAAACGAAACGGTTCGGTAACTTGACGCCACTGATCAGATCCGAGCCGGGCACCGTTCGAGTACGAGAGGCGCCAAGATCGGACGCCGAGCGCCTCGAACCAGCGTTCGTAGGAGTATACTAGCTACTGACAGGAGGCACAGTCACAGAGGACTAGGGTAGGTACGCCCATGCAGGCGCGGGCCAAACTCGTCAGCGTCAATCGCTGTCGCGCCGTGCGGCCGAGCCCGGTGCCGTGTCGCCTGCCCGTGCCCGGCGCCCCGGCCTGGGCATGCTCATGCTCCAACCCCTCAGTCCCAACCCGGCGTCCCGGCCGTATGGTGTGGACGTGTGGTGCCCGTCCACTGCACGGTCCGGTCACCATCGACATCGACCGCGTGCCTGCCTGCCTCCCGACTACAGCCACGGCCCACGGACCACGGTCTGGTCGAAACGATCCGATGTGGGGGCCAGTGGGGGCCATTTATTAAAATATATAAAATTTTATACTAAGTAATTAGTATCATTGGAAAGATCTTTAAGCTAGTTTTTAACAAATTTATTTGAAGATATAAATGTTGCGTATTTTTTACCCCCGCCCCATCGCAAATGAAGGTACCGTGCGTGGCAGTGGCACGCGTTTTTCCAGGGACCACGGTCCAGTCCACGACTCGACGTGCCCTGCAGTACTCTCGTCGTACCCGCCGTCTCCGTCGATCCGTCCATCAGCCGGTCGATCTTCTCCGCTCAACCGCTGGCCGCTGCCCGTTGCTGTCGATGCCATCCCGTTCGCGCCGACACGGTCTGCAGTACGAGTACTTGTACTCCACCACCCGTCGTGGATGAGAAAAAAGGACGTGGGGTCGCCGCAGGATCCGATCAGGCAGAGGCAGGGCGCAAATGCTGTCCGATGCAGCCTTTCAGACCGAGGCCTCAACAGGGGCGGTCAGGCTTGCAGTTGCAGGTCCGTCGGATCCATTGGCCATTGCTGCTGCTAGTAGGAGTACACGGTTGCACGCCCATACGCCATACGCCATGGTTCATACAGTAGTCACTGATGCGTGATTCCACCGCAAAAGCCAGCGATACACGAGATATGAAACCACCCACAGGGCACGCGATATGAAACCACCCACAGGGCACGCAGGGGCACGCAGGCGTCCTCTTCTGCATCCTCTCACTCGTTGCACTGCCACTGCATGTCTGAAATCTGAATTCACCTCTTTACAGCTAGCACCCCCAGTACCGATGGAGTAGTAGGTGATTGCCTATGGGAAACACATGCATCGTTTGGGCACTCTCAAGTCTCAACACGCGGTTGCTATAGAGTTTAAACGATGTGCCAACTAATAAAAATATCTGATGTGGCAGCATCATTTTAGGGTATGCCCAGTGGTGGTTGGATTCACCAAGGCCACGTACGCACAAGACAAGAAGTAATTGAGGCAACTCATGCCATCTCCTTTTCAAAAAAAAAAAAAAAACTCATGCCATCTGGGTCGACTCTTCCTATGGGTCATTCAAATAAAAAAAAATGTTTTATTCTCACCGAACGCTTGCATGAGTGACCTGATGCTTTCAGATCCCTTAACTCGTCCTCTTTTTTTTCCACGTGAATACTATTTTTTTTGCGGTAAAGAACATTTCATTAATACTAAAGCAAGTTACATATTCTCATTATAAAAATAAACCAAACTACAACAACTCCATTAATGGAAGACAAGAACCTTAAAAAGCAATAAATTCCACCATCTAAGATCATCATCCCAAACGGATACGCCACAAACGCAAGCTCTGATCTGAACGCACAGGGTCATCTAACCATCCACCACCATCATTCTCATACCCATCACTTTTGGAAAAGAGGAGTAAACAGCTAAAACTCCACATGCAAACATGATGAAATTGTAGTCGCCGATTACGTCATCGACCTCATCGACGACACCTTCACCAGATTCGTCATGGGAGAACACAAGTCCAACCGACATCCAAATAGCTATCATTGAAAACTAACTCTCACTAGCTCCCCATCATGGCCGCATGGAACCACAAATGGTGAGACAAAGGAAGGGCTGTAGTACCTTATCCTCTATCAATGATGATGTGTTCGTCTTGCCATCACCGCTGAGGAACGACATGCTCCATCGCTCCATCGATGATCTTGACGACGCCTTACGCCGTGGCCAATCTCTTCGATTGGATCTCCTGAGAAACCTTGAACCATGAAGACTCAATCTACTAGGGAAAACTTATTTAAAACGATAGATCCCCACTCCCTTCAACCCCTACGTGATGTTGGAGGAGAAGGGAAGGTGATCGCGGTGGTGGAAGGCAAGAGCCGGCGGCGGTGTCCTTCTAGGGTTTTGGCGGTGGCGTGACCTACGGCTTGCGTCATGTGAATACTATTTAAACTGGAATGAATCGAGTCAAGTTTGGTGGTCGACTCCTCACACATCCCATGCACCGGTTTGCTCTAGTGGTGCATGCATTGACTCATGCCAAGTAAAATAATCCTATGTGTCGCTTTAGTAACACCGAAGGCCTTATCTATACCTACTAATAAAAAGAGAAAATTTCACGTTCACCTTTTTTTTTTTTTTGCCTTTTCCTCCTATCGTATAGAATTAGGATTTCAGCAAATTATTATTTTTTGTACAAATCCGTCTGGTGCAGGGGAAAGTCCCATGATATCCAGGCTCTGTGCGTGTGCGCGTGGCCCATTAGATGAAGCGGTGGCCCAAATGTATGTGGCTGCTGCATTGATGTTTTGATTCTTAAAAACAAAATTTGCTCTACGTGGTGACAAAATAACACCACGTTCAATTTCAAAAAAAAAAAAGAATAACACCACCATCGTTAGCGGAGGGCGTCAATAAACTTGGAATAATTTGGTTTTTTGTTCGATTTGTATTTACTTCTAAAAATATATATATATAAATTATAAAAGTACAAGCGAAAAAGCATTTATTATTATTCTATTTATTTCTAATAATGCATATTAATAAAATATAAAAGTATTAAGAGAATATCGAAAATTAGTTTTAAACTTTAATTTAATAAAATATAAAAGTAGTAAGAGAATATCTAAAATTTGTTTTAAACTTTACTTTATAAATTATCGTTTCGAGAGTTAGTTGAGTAAAAACATTTTCTATATGTTTGTATCGTCCAACACTTTTCTTCATTATCGAGATCCATCCTTAGTTCTCTATCTTTAGCTAGCAAGAAATAAAAAATAGAATATGACTATATTAGAATATCCAATAAAAATAATTGGAGAGTATTTTTTCACAACAAAACAACATATATCGGCTTATCAACCATAGAAAGTCAAACAACTTTGTATTTCAGGTTTGTATTGGAGCCTAATTCCAGGATGAACCCGAATATGACACACGTTACGTATTCTGGTCTAATTCTTTCTAAGATAAATTGGAGTGCAACAATTGTTAAATTATTTAGATTTACGCATTATTTATGTATCCCGTTGCAAACGCACGGGCATGTCTACTAGTGAATAAATAAAGAGAGCAAAAGATGAGAAAATAGTTTCTAGCATATTAAGAAATAGTGTCAGTTATGGCTTCAAAAATTGAAGAAACTATCGTCAGCATACACGACAGTACCAGACATTTTGCTACATATTTGGTTAAACTTTCAAATCTTTGCCTTGACAAATACTCGTATTTTTAAACAGAAGGAATAGAAGCTAATAAGATGTACATATACCATACCAATAGCAGAAGACACCGGCGACCACCAACCAAACAATCAAATCCTGGTTGCTTAAGTTATTAACTTATAATAGAACTTATGGGATATTTTGTACAATTAAATAAGAGCCAGCTTAGCGCAAAAAATTTCTAAAATAGGCCATATAATAACGTCTAAAAGGGCGAAAGCGTAGCAGAGAAGAGTTCTAACCGCTATAGCCGTCTATTTTGAACATTGGTTTTGTGTAATCTGTTGAAATTGCTTTTGAGGAACCTCATAATGAACAATAGGAGGGAGAGATTGAGAGAGAGGGGATAGAGTATAATACAACGTGTCTCGAAGAACATTTTTACACCCAGAACAAATCTGGTGATCTTGAATACAATTTACTCAAACAACATTTTTTACACCCAGAACAAATTTAGTGATCTTGTATACAACTTGCCTACTGTACGTTGAATATATTACCTCCGTCCCAAAATAAATAAAATTTTTTATAGAAACTATATTTTACCATTCATCTTATTCAAATTTTTTATGTAAACTGTAAAAAACTATTAAAAATATCTTTAGTGATGTAATAAGTCATAACAAAAATGATAGTATTTATTAAAAAAATTAAATAAAATAGGAGGTCGGACATAATTTTTATGAGTCAAATAATTACGTTTATTTTGGGGACGGAGGGAGTATTTTTTTAGAAGGCTACCTTGAATTGAATATAAATAAACAAATAAATAACTATACACCACCGTCCACAGTTTCAAGTGTCGCCCTCGCTAGGCCCGCTCACACTAAAGGGGCTGCTTTGATAAAAGGAAAAAAGTCCACATTCCCTCCCCCAACTATCACGAGAAGTTCACTTTTCCTCCTCAACTCCAAAAAACCGACAAACCGCCTCCCTCAACTTTTCAAACCATGTATTTTTCCTCCCTCGAAGCGGTTTTGAGGGCGGTTTTGCTACAGATAACCGCGGGTTTTGGTACAGTAACCATGGTTTTCTACAGTACCAGCACCTTTGCCTTTTCTTTTTTTAAAAAAAATTTTGGTGAATCTTTGAAAAAAACATAGTAAATCATAGAAAAATCATAAAATAAAAAATCCGATTTTGTTGGACTCCACATGAGTAGATCTACACAGTGAGTATATAATATGATATGCTTTAGTATAAAGTTTTTGCTATGAAAGTTTTGTCTTTTTCTTTTTCATTTATTTGGCTGAATCTTTGAAAAATCATAGAAAATCATAAAAAAAAATAAAATAGAAAATCCAATTTTGTTAGACTCCACATGAGTAGATCTACACAGTGAATATTTAATATGATATGCTTTAGTACAAAGTTCTACACGGTGAATATATAATTAATTAAAATAATTCGTAGTCGCAGCTTCTATAATTATTTTGTTGAACTAAAGTATACCATATTATATGTTCACTGTGTAGATCTACTCATGTGGAGTCTAACAAAATTAGATTTTCTATTTTTTAATTTTTCTCGTGATTTACTATGATTTTTTAAAGATTCGCTTGGATTTTTTTAAAAAAAGGAAAAGGCAAAGGTGATGGTACTGTAGCAACTATGGTTATCTGTACCAAACCCGCGGTTATCGTAGCAAAACCGCTCGAGGGAGGGAAAGTGAACTTCTGTGATAGTTGGGGAGGGAATGTGGACTTTTTCCTTGATAAAATACACCTCGACCCGTGTGTAGATTCAGCCCAATAACTTCATCTCAGAAGCCCACGACTAGACAGCCCACCATGGTGCATGTGGGCCGAGCCCTTTTTCTATATCTTTTCGCACAGAAAAAACTGTTACTGTACCTCCCTTCCGTCCATCCAAGAAACAAATGAATTCCGTCAGTGCCAGACTTTCAGCCTGATAACGTGAATAGTTCTGAAGAACAAACCCTGGTTACACACAGACACAAAAACTCAACTCAAAGCTGCAGTCATCAGGCACCCTTTTTGCTTAATTGTGGCCGCTAACCAACCTAGATTACGATCTGTTTTAGAACGCCGTGCGGATAGAATCGAGAAGGTGGATCATGATTAGCCTGCATGAGCCTGAATCATTGCATGATGCAAAGCCCTTTTTATCCATTCCTCTGTCATCGGAGAAGCCATTCAGGTTTCAGGCTGCTACGTGCAAGCTTAGCACTAATAAAGAGCAGCCAGCCAGCCTTAATTGTGCTAGTACCATTAAGACAAGAACGGATAATGTTGAGGCCTCGATAATCTTAGGTTTCAAGATATAGATAATCCTTCAATTCGTGGTAGCTAGCGCGCGCAAAAGTGCAAAGATGAAAGATGAAATGGACAGAGACTGAGTCTGAAACCTTTGGGTGGAAAAAGAAACTAAACGAAGAAACGCTTTGGTTTGTCATAATAACGAGGTGTCTTTTGTTCTTGTTTGTCTTCTCTTCTCCTGCATGCAAAAAGGAAAAGAGAGTACTCGATAGTATATGGGAAGCTTCCTGGTGAAGCCCCCCTTGCTCTAGCTAGAGCCTGGAGTGTCATGATCAGTTAGGACCAGCCACTGTCCGTCGCTACTGGGTTTGATCGAGGCCAATTTCATCCATGATCCATCCTCGACTGCAACCGAGATGAATGGAAGTGCAGTGCAGACTGAATTGTAGAGCAAGGCAAGGAGGGGATTAAAAGCGGGTGGTTCCTTGTTCCTTTGTGGGGGCAAGGGCAAAAGGAAAAGCCGAGGCAACAATTGCTTTGGTCTTTTGCTTGAGGCAAAGGGGCCTTGCCACTGCTGCGTGCATACCTCGGTAGGTCGCTCGCTCCTCAGTCCTCACATGCCGTCTGCTTCGTTGCCAGGTTTGCATCGCAACTGCAGTCAGAGTGCAGAAGCTGCTGAACTACCCATGCCTTGACGCATGTTCGGATTCAGGCATTCAGCGGTCGCTTTTCCGGTAGGCTGGCCTCGGCCTGGTCCAACTCCGACTCGTCTCTGCTTCTGTTCTGATCCCTACCCACATGAAATGAGATCGGATCAGACAAACATCAAACATCAGACAGCAGAGTGATTGATTGGCTGGCCTCTTCTTTATCACCATCAATCATCTCTTCATTGGCCAAGGTGCCAGCCAAGGGCTTAAGGCCAAAGTGGTGCGTACGGTGGGCGCGCACACACCTTACAGCTAGCTTAGCTCTGCGTTAATCTCTGGATAACAGCAATGCATTTGTTACTAAGTAGAGTGAGGCAGCAGAATGCTAATCTTCAGAGTTGAGAATTGTTGCTCTGAAAATACTCTGAACATGCATGTGCCGTCGGCCGGCCGACGGTGCTAGTGGTAGCAGTTGTCCAGCAGTGCCGATTCAGCAGTGCCGATCCTGTCCTGCTACGACGGCCATCTTACACGTGCTGGCGAAAGGCGTGAGATGGGTGGGATGGGCAGTGCGAGTTGCGTTGTGTGGTGGTATGGAAGTGGAAGCTCTCTCGGGCTCGGCCGTCGGCAGTGGCACATGCGGAATTCCGCTTTATTATTTACAGTACACAAACACCAAAGCACAAACCAGAACAGGACTAATTAATCAGACACGTATGCGCTAATTCAGCAATAGGTTTGTGGAGCAAATAATGGACCAATGATTTAAGGAAAAAAGCAATAATGCACTCTCCTCTCATCTCATCTTTTTTCCACTTTATTTACAGCAACAGAGGAACACCAAAGTACATTTTACACAGCACAGCAGGTCTAATCACACAAGCACGAGCTAATTCAGTAATGGCATGCATGGTTGATCGATGAGCGGCAACACAGATAATTGACCAATGATTAAGGTAAAAGCAATGTGCCACGTTCCTCTTCCACAAAAACAGGCGCACTGGGGCCACAATTAGTGTTTCAATCAGGATTAATCACACAAACCAGATTCTAATAATTGATGGTGATAATGGACTAATGACACAAACCATATTCTAATAATGCGAAGCTAATATCAGTGCAGGCTGTCTTTTGGGCTTACAATATCCTTATTTGGGAATGCACACATATATAACGTGCTTCGATTGCACTATACTTTTATTTGTTCCCCCTTGCATTGCAAACAGATACTCATGCATAATTGCGACAGGTAGCGCACTAATCATTGCGTAAATAAACACTCCATGATGTCGCTTGTCAGCCCCCAACAAATTGATGTGAGGATAGATTGTCCCCCTCTACTAATCTAGTACTAGTACTCAACCAAACAAATTCCTGACCACAAATTTGTACGCGCATCAACTGCCTGTTGTATGCATTCTCCTTGTCTCTACATACATACAGGTATTAAGCCGAAGGGCATCAGACCTGACAAATTCAGAGCAAGGTAGGTAGGCTGACACTGCATGTGAACCGAACTAGCACGATGGCTGCTTCTCATGCAGCCACTCCATCTGCCGTTATGCATTCATAGAACCATGTTTAGTTCCTACAAAATTAGTTAAAAAAAAGTGAGCTAAAAAGCATTAGCAATTTTTGTTTGTTTGTGGTAAATATTGTTCTAGCATTGGCTAACTAGGCTCAAAAGATTCGTCTCGCAATGGACATCCAAACTATACAGATTAGTTGTTTTGCTTATCTACATTTCATGCTCCATGCATCCATCTTTTGCTACATTTAATGATTCGATATAGGGAATTTCAAATAACTTTTTGGATCTAAACACAGCCTAGTAATCAGTTGTCTAGATATGCCCGCATGTTCAAAGCTATGTCAGGGATCATATCTCTCTTGACACGCCCACAAAAATTCATCAAAGCATTTATGAAGTTATGACCCCTACGTTGCTCCTTTCCGTCGCATGCTCTATGCCTTGTCGTCTTTAGTATATCTTCTCATCGTGGCCCTAAGCTCTCCAAGTTCCTTTTTCCTCTTTTTTTAGCCATGGTGTTTTGGAATCACTATTGATGTCAATGAACGGGAAAGAATTAAACCGTGAACACAACGTTGATATGTGCCCTTGTGTGTCGAGTTGCAATGAGTGGTTGTCAGGAGATAATTGACTTTTGGTTGAGTTTGGAGACTAATCATGGCTTGAGTGTGTCAACAACATGTCTTTCACTGTGTTTCTGTGAATGTGTCGAGCATAAAGATGGTTGATAGGCATGGAGAAGGTCTAGAGACGTGTCGTGCCGAGTAGATGGACAGGGAAGGGTGAAGGATAGACGTGAGTGAAGATCTCTAGTTTGGTTTTGGCTAATTGATGACATCCTAGGACTAATTTCTCTACGCTAAGTGTTGTGAATTAGTTGGAGATTGGTCTAGCCAAGTGAGAAGCATTGTGACCACGGTGGATGGAATGGTGTAATCCAAAAGATGATCAAGTGCGTGGATTTGGATTGAGAGGATCAAAATGGGATCAAGGCAAAGGTATATTGTTATGGCCATTTTGATTTTAGATACCATAGAGGGTTTGAGTGGTTTACGATCAATAACCCGGACTATCAAGAGGGGAAAACGTCGGAGACTTCGATCGTCATGTGCCTCTAGGTCTAACATCATGTGCATGCATTTTTCGATCTAGAGTGCTAACATCTAAGCTTGCAAAATTATTTATGAAATGCTAACATGGGAGTTGGCAACTTTGGAGCAAGGTTGGAGAAGAGAAATGCTTGGAAATATACACGTATTGGAGGTTCTTGCTTGCTTGAAAAAGAATACACTCCCACCGATTTGGCATTAGAAGTCGTTTATAACAGCGACACGGTTTCCAAAACACAACTTTGACCTCTTGTTATTATAAAAATATTTATAGAAATATGATATATGTATACTTTTATTAAAAATATTTTTTAAGACAAATCTATTCATATAATTTTCACATTTGTAGATTTAACAACTTAAAAACTAATGATAATTTATATTCCCAATGTTTGACCCAAACCTTGTCCAAAAACGACTTGTCGTGCGCGAGGGCAACTGACACTAGGACAAGCAACTGACGTGGCGGAGACAAAGTCAGCTGGTCTCGGTCCCTTAGCGTGATGGCAGTGTTAGGCTTGTTGATCAGCTGCGCGTCAGGAGATCAATTTCACCCATGCGGAGCTTACTGTGATACCAGCTGACTCGGGATGCAGTGCGTCTGGTGGTCGCGCGCGAAAATAGCCATTGTAGGCTACTGACTCATCTGCGCGAGTCAGGCACAGGGTCAGCTGCTCGCGCGCGACCGTTATGCATATCCGACGGCAGAGTTTGAATCGTGTGCCACGCGGAGCGCATTGGGGCAGTGGGCACGAGGCAGCTGACCTGTTAGCTGGCCTCGCGCAAGAAGCAGCTGGCCCTCCCGAGGGAATAACGGCTGGATAACTTCTTTCCTCCCTATTTAAGTGTTTTAGTCAGCTCCAAGGCATCACTCTTGGTCATTTGAATCATTCTACACCCTTAGAGCATAGCCAACACCTCTCCCCCTCTCTCCACTTGCTAGAGTGCAAATCTTTGAGAGTTTGGGAGGATCTTGAGTGCACTGTGATTGAGAGTTGCATCTAGAGGCACTTGAAGATTGTACGTTGTAGCCGGTAGTTTCCTTTTGCTACTCCTAGTCAGGCTCGGTGATTATTGTAGGCATTGGGAAGAGAAGGTGATTGTTCTTGCCCACATTCCGGTGATTTGTGTGGGGTTTATGATCTTCCCGGCGGAGTGCCGAATTGATACTCTAGTGGATTGCGTGTATCGTTGACTTACCCCTCAATTGCGTGGTGTCAAAAGGGCCTAGAGAGGCACGGCGTGCATGCCACCTTGATCCACCATTGAGATGGTCGACACAACCCGAGACTAGCTTGAGGGTGCTCAAGTGAACTCTGGGTGAACAAATCATTTGTCATCCTCTTGTGATTGATTGTCTCCCGGTGATTGGATTCATATTGTGATATCATCTTCTGGTGATTGGTTGACTTGCCTCTACGTGTTGGTATAACACTTCTACTCTCTACCTTGCAATTATATTGAGATATATATTGTGCCTGTGTTGCTAGCTTGAGTAGCTTGATATATCTTGTGTAGTGTAATTTAGCTTGCTCGATCTTCTAGTTGGTAAAGTAGTGACATAGCAACTGTGTGAATTAGAGATTGTAAATCCTAAAATTGTTATTAGGTGGCTTGCCAACAAGTGGAGCTAGAGCAACCACATGTACGCTTTGTTATTCTCTAACAAATTGCTATAGTGAGTTTGTAGATTTTTTTTATTTGACTATTCACCCCCACTCTAGCCATTTAGGACCTTACAATGAGCTAAGATCGAGGGACGAAGATGGATAGAAGACTAGCCATGGGTGCCTACACTCAGAGACACCAACAAGCAAGAGCACATGAAGAGGAATGCGCAGTGTTAACTAAGTCATGACGATGGTTAATCAAGTCATGCAGAGGCACAAGAGGACTTGGTGATTTGGGCGGTCAAGGGAGATGGTTAAACGTGTTGAGATTGTGGAGGAGATGTAGCGAATACACTTCTCTAGCTTGGTTTAGTGGCTCACCGCATGATGATTTTCATGTTTGTGCTTCAAAACACAGTTGGAATTCTGGCAAACGATTTTCAGGTTTGGGTTTTAAAACACAGTTGGAAATCTAGCAGGAACAAGAAGTGGCACGTGACGCCATCACATAACGCTTGCATTGAGGCAAACTAAAGTTATGAAGAGCTCATGGTAGTCATATGCACCATTCAACATATGAACCATTTTGCCCCTAGGCTTAAGTGGTTAATCCTAAATATCTAAGGGTAGGTTTGGGGTTGTGTGGTAGCTCCATAAATAAGAGGGTGGCTACTCCTAACCACCCATCTCTCTCGTTGTAAGTTTTCCCGATCTTTAGTTTTCATTTTCTTAAGCACTAGTAGGAGATCCCTATTGTCGATACTAATTGAATCATCACTTCATTTTGTAACAATAATCACCACTCTTTAAAAAACATGTCCACTTTCTATGCTACATAGGTCATCATAATTAGGCATAAATGCACAAATTAAGCTCAAATTCAATGCAGGAGACTGAGCCGCTCCTCTAGTTTGTCAACTATTGATTTAATCTGTTTGAACCCAGCAAGTTCTTAAAATTTATCACATTTGAATATCATTAGATACCTAACATAACCATATTTGCACAAATATAGATAAGCAGCTTTCATAGATAATTAATCAATCAATTTGCAGATAACAGATAACTAGGTAATCATATTTGCAAATAATTACATACCTAGAAATAATCAGATACTAAGAAAAGCTTTAATTACTTCCATTTGGAGTTAATGCAGCGTAACCACGGACCTAACAACAAAGACAAAAAAAAGATCAACAGGATAGTTTAAAATTTAATGTTTGAGTAGTGTATGTGTATAGTAGGGAAAAAAGTAAAGCACGCTACTAACTTTGGGAAAAAGTAAATCAACGGACCAGTTTAGATTTATAGGATGCACTCTATTATTGAATTGAATTTGAGGCCTCTAGAATCGATGAGATGGAATAATGATATATGTTATATACATATTCAATGTAGATAAAAATGAGACGGTATGAACATCTAATAGTATGTAAAAGTATAGCACTATGGTGTTCGAGAAAAAAAGTATAACACTATGTCCTTTGAGTCTTAGAAGGATTACTTAAACCATTAAATTTTCATCTGACACCGATATGACTTTTTTTGGGTAATAGCCATTGTGCTTTGGGCAATGTGTGAATCTACTACACCTATATAGACAAACCCCACTAGCTAATTATCTCAACATGCAAGCTACCCACCTCATCATTCCACTAACAGCCCTACTAGCTAATTATATCTGAAAGCATCTAGGCCCCCTAGTGTGGGTTTCGATGATTGATGACAATGTTAATTATCATGACTAACGTGTGTTTTGCGTAAAACAAAGGGTAAGTTAGGTCGTGGTAATGGAGATCTCGCGCGATATGGTTTTCATGCCCCTTGTCGAAGGAAATCGTTTGGATTTTCAAAGGATGGATGACAAGGTTAAGGACGGTAAGTTCCGATTGTCGAGTATGTTGGGTGACATCGGATTAGTTGTTAGGACTTTGTTTTTTTTTCCTTTGGCCGTACTATTAAGGGGGGTGTGAACGGGTAGCTTGACCTAAGTGAGTCTAATGTCTTAGATGTGGTGCACACTCGCCAAACTTAGCACTAGGTATCCTCAAAGTGTTCCCGAGATTGGTTGGAATTGAAGTCGTTCACAAAGGTTTTGAATTGGAAGTGGAACGGGCTTCAAACTCAAGCGTCGGACGCCAGGAGGAAGGGCGCCGGACACTGGGTCAACGTCAGACATCGTGTTTCGTGCGCAGCCGAGAAGATTGAGAGCGCCGGACGCTAGGGTGTGGGGCACGTATAATGCCACGTTGGACGCAGTCCAGAGCGGCCTGCAGCTAGCCAGGGCGCCGGACGCGCCCTACGTTGAGTGTCTGGCGCGCCAATCGCTTCCAACGGCTAGTTGCCGGTTTGAAAGTTTTCACGCGTCTGGTGCGCCTGTCGCTTGCAACTGGCGCGTCCGGCGCGTGCGAAAATCCTAAAGATTTGGGGTAACGGTTGGATTTTGGCCTTGGGATATAAATACAACACTTCCCCTCCATCTTAGGTCTGTTTCCCATTTGTTCAGCTGAAGAAACATATTGGAGAGCAAGGGAGAGCAAGAGCCTAGTGAGGTGTTGAGATTTGCAAGATTAAGGACCTCATTAGTGTTTTGAGAGTAGCAAGTGTGCATCCACTCTTCTTATTAGGCTTGTCTTGGTCAAGTGAGAGTTTGTGCTTGTTTCTCTTGGTGATCACCATCATCTAGACGGTTTGGTGGTGATTCGGTGCTTGAAGATCATGCGGTGGAGCATGTGGATGACTCAAGCCATGGTGTGAGCGGTTGTGGGCGATTCACCGTGACGGAGTGTTAAAGAATCATCCAGTAGAGAGCACTTAGTCCTTGCGTGGACTAAGGGGGAGTGATACTCTTGGGAGCGTTCTTTAATGAGGATTAGTGGGAGTGGTGACTCTCTGATACCTCAGAAAAACATCGCCGCGTTCTTCTTCCTCTCTTTACTTTGAGCATTTACTTTCTTGCAATTTAATTTGTGTCTTTACATTCCTAGAATTGCCATATTAGAGTGAGAATTGGAACCAGGTGCAAAACTCTGTGCGGTAGAATAGAAACACACTTAGGCACAAGAGGGTGAATATGGGCTAATAGGTTTATTTATTGCCAAAAATTTTAGATTAGCCCAATTCACCCCCCCCTCTTAGGCATCTTGATCCTTTCAATTGGTATTAGAGCCGAGTGCTCTTCAATTAGGCTTCACCGCCTAGAGCAAGATATCCCACGGAGATGGACCCCCTCCCATGTTCTATGGGGATGATTTTTCTTATTGGAAAATTTGTATGGAGGCGTACTTAGAGTCCCAAGATTTCGGGTGTCTCACAGCCGCAACCGAGGGCTAACCACCGCTTAAGGATGCAAAGAACCTCACCGATGATGAAGCCGAACACGCTAAGTGGAATGCCAAGGCCAAAAACACAATCTTTAGATGCACTGGCATGGACGTGTTCAATCGCGTGAGGAACCACAAAAACACCCATGATCCATGGACGGAAATTTGTCTTTTGCATGAGGGAATCAAGAGTAAGCGTGAGGAATGCTATCATCTTGTGATGAATAAGCTTAATGCATTTGAGATGCTTCCAAATGAAAATGCTAATGAAATGTATTCTTGCTTGAATGTTCTTGTAGAGAAAGTCAATGGGCTTGGACTCACACAAATATCACCTTCTGATGTTGTGAGAAGAATCTTGTGTGTCCTCCCCATTGACAAATATGGGCATATTGTCACCGTGCTTCATCAAGGAGATCTTTCCACCTCTACTTGTAAGTGCAATCAACCACTTTTGTGGGTTTTGGTGTTGATGACAATCTAACTAGAGGACTAATGAGATTTATCGAGATAACAAGCAAGACATACATCAAGGAGGATGTTGCAACATAACGGAGGAGTACCCCCAATTCGTTTGACGGACGGTATTCCAAGCAAAGGAGGTTTATATTCTTTTATATTTTGAATTTGAGTATAGGACACACCGTACTATTAAGGGGGGTTAGAGCCATTGTGTCAAAGCGTGCAACCAAATGCTCAATTCTTCACCAGATAACCTCTAGCTCCCAACCAAGATAGAGTCTCCACCACTTTCTACTTCTGGCTGGCTTGGTCTGAGCGGCAGTAGCTGCAGTACCGCTCAGAGGGCGCTCAATTATGTGTGGCAGTGCCGCACTTAATCTGACCGTTGGAAGTGAAGGGGTATTTATGCCTTATTCTCTCACCCCCAACGATTACCTCTTCTTCCACCTCTGCTTATTTTGACAGAAAACATTCAAGTGCTCGCTCTCTCTCCCTCCATTATTGCTCCAACTCCCCTCAAGTTAAACTTTTGATTTCACCATCAAATCTTGAGAGGAAAGGCTGCAGCCTTCGATTGGAGAGGTGCTCTACTGATCTTCATCATCTTAGAAGCAGTAGGTTTGCACTTTAGTCGGCGGTTTGGTCTTTTACTCTTGGAGCTTTGCTCCTAGCCGGCTAGTGCGTCGTCCTTGAGCTTGCCAACTCGTGTGGCAGTCTTGGGAGGTTTGTAACACCCTCTTGCAATTAATACAATCACCCTCATCTCAAGAGTTAACTCTCTTGACTTGAGAACAAGGCAAAGAGGCAAACATTTGTGGTGACCTTATTCTTTTGTGGAAACCTCAACAACGTGGACTTAGGCAATCCTTTGTGGTGAGCTGAACCACGGGATAAATCCTTGTGTCACCTTATGCTCATATACTCTTAATTGCATATACATATTGTTGTTGTTGAGAAACCTTAGGGTTTGAGGTCGATCTACTTTGTGGTGCACGATCTACTTATTCCAGCACTCGATCTACAATCTCTACTCTTCTCAGAAGCTAAGGAATTTAACCGATCTAAATTTCATTGAGTAGATTTTGAACTGTGGGCTAATCTTTTCTGCAGGTGCGGCAGTGCCACTTTTAGGAGCGGTAGTACCGCTTGGAGCGGCAGTGCCACTTGGCCCGAGTGGCAGTGCCGCTCAACTTTCTGATCGAGTTTTTGAGTTTTGAAACAGGCCTATTCACCCCCCTCTAGGCGTCCAGCGATCCTACACTACTCCAACTCAAATATTGGGAAAGATCAATGCTCATGAAATGTATATGCACCTCAACCCCAAGGATGAGCCCTCCTCTACAAAGAAGAAAGGTCTAACATTCAAGGCTAGTCATGACAAGAAGCTCAAAGGAAAAGTCTTGATGACTTCTCATGATTCCTCAAGTAATGGTGAACTTGATGAGCTTGCCCTCATGGTGAAGAGGACCACCAAGATGCTTAAGAAGTTAAACAAAGAATGGTGTCAAGTTTGGGTCCCTAAGCAACAAGCTTGATTTCTTGTGTGTAAGTGAACTACAAGACCGGTGGAAGTCATTGGGTTATTGATAGTGGTTGCACTCAACATATGACCGGTGATCCTCGTATGTTCACCTCACTAGATGAAGGAGTTGAAGGCCATGAAAAGATAACATTTGGTGATAACTCAAAGGCCAAAATTAAAGGATTGGGCAAAATTGCAATATCAAATGATCACTCAATCTTAAATGTGATATATGTTGCTTCTTTGAGTTTCAATTTGCTATCCATTAGTCAATTGTGTGATCTTGGCTTTCAATGCTTATTTGATGAGAATGAAGCGGTTGTGTCAAAGAAAGTTGATAAGCAAGAGATATTCAAAGGCTTTAGATACAACAACCTATATCTTGTTGATTTCACCTCCGAAGATGCCAACTTGAAGACAAGTTTATTCACCAAGAAGGTGTCACTTGGTTGGCTATGGCATGCAAGACTTGCACATGTTGGAATGGGATCTCTCAAGAAGCTCATGAAGAATGGTTTAGTGAGAGGTTTGAAGGATGTGAAATTTGAGAAGGACAAGCCTTGAAGTGCATGTCAAGCCGGCAAGCAAGTTGCTAACACTCATCCATCCAAAACTTTCATGTCAACACATAGATCGATCAGTGCTAGAGCTACTTCACATGGATCTCTTTGGACCAACTACTTACAAGAGTTTGGGAGGCAACCTCTATTGTCTAGTGAGAGTTGATGACTACTCAAGATACACTTGGACATTCTTTCTTCATGACAAATCCAAAGTGGCCGTTTTCTTCAAGAAGTTTACCAAGAGAGCTCAAAATGAATTTATTTCTAATTAATATACCATAATTTTAGATACGCACATAAAGTTTATATATGTTGAACATGTTTATTTGTGTATACTATGAAACACGTTGAACATGTCCCATGATTTGTTGCAACGGCATGCGGGATTCCCTCCCATCAATAGGGGGTGCACAGTGTTTCGATTTTGTTTTCTTTAAATTATTAGTTTATTTGGAAATTCACTAAATTATAAAAATCAATGGTGCAGACTAATTTGAGATATTATCTCATAATAGGTAAAAGGTGTACATGAGCATTGCTCATCTTGGAATCACTATTGATGTCAACAGACGAGAAAAGAATTAAACCGCAAAAACAATGTTGATATGTGCCCTTGTGTGTCGAGTTGTAATGAGTGACTATCACGAGATAACCAACTTGGATGAGTTGGAGACTAATCGTGTGGCTTGAATGTGTGCTTGCAGCATGTATTTGACTATGTGTTGTGTGCATGTGTGGAGCATAGAGATGATTAATAGGCATGGAGAAGGTCTAGAGACGTGTCGTGCTGAGTCAATGGACAGGGAACAGTGAAGGATAAGTAAGAATACGAGATTTATCCACTCAGCTAACCTTTCCCAACTATCCCCCTTCTAAAAGAAAGGTTCAAAGGTGTTGAGGTTTGCACTCAAGCTACCGAAACGCTTAAAGCGCTAGAAATCTTGCCTTTAAATGCTCGTGGCGATCCACAAATCTTCCCAAAACTAGTTTCATTGCATTGTTAACTCTAAAAATCATATTAAGAATACAATTAATGAAGAATCTTTTACGCGTATTTTTATCATAAATATTATTATTTTATGAAATAAATTTGGTCACATTTGAGATTATTGGACTCTCCAAGAAAGTTAGAACAACTTATATAATTTGGGATAGAGCGAGTGGTGAGTAGTTACAGCTTGTACCAAAGTTTTGTTTTTTTGAAAGATTGCAAAGTTGATTAATTCCATACGAGAGAAGACAGAGGCGATGGAAGGCATGCACATAGAAGAAAAATATTGATGTTGACTGTTGTGTTGTGTAAAAGGAAAAGCAAAAGAAATGGGTGGCGCTGCATGCTTACTAGCTTCTGTTGTTTTGGAGGGCAAGTAACCACTTGGGATTTCTTGCCGGCTACAATTCGAGTATTCAATTGGCAGAACGTCCCTGCATTCGGCATGCCGTGCTGTTCAAGTACAAAGCTATGCGACCCTCTCCTGCAATTAATCTGCATTGCACGTTAGTGCTGTAACGGTTTAACTACATACATCGGTGTGTTTAGATCACCAAAATTTGGTGTAAAATTTTTAGATGGATGGGACATGTATGTCACATCGCATTAATCGTATGAAGACGTTTAGTTTGTTAGTGGTAAATATTATCCTACCATGGCGTAATAGCTCAAAAGAATCGTCTCCATGAATGCATATCTAAACTGTGTAATTATTTTAATTTTTTACCTATATTTCGTCTTTCATATATGTTTGCCGGCCGGACGGATGTGATGGGTAATCTTCTTTTTGCATAGTAAAATTTGGGAGGATTTTTGGATCTAAACAGGGCCCAAGTGTCCATGTCCACGAAAATACTATTTGACGGGCAGGAGCGCCCGGGATGAAGAGCTCTCTGAAAGGAAAATTGCGCAATCTGCGCTAGAAAAAGTTGGCGTTGATTGTTTATTGCCTGTGCCTGGAATGGACGGGTGGTCTCCTGGAACATAGAACTGGGGACCAGTAATCATACTGCTACGAGTAGTTAGACTGGACCAAAGGTCCAAAGCCTCATTATTTTGCCCCCATTTGGAGCGGATTAAAGATGATACAGTACTACTATAGATGCTCTGTCTTTTGTTTGAGTTTCCTTGTACAATTTTTTTTTTTTTCGGTTTCCGCCTAGCTACTAGTACAAAATTTATGCTTCTGCAATAGTAGCACTTTATACTGTATACTCCCTCCGTCCCAAAATAAACGACGTTTTGGGTTTTTTGTCCACAAAGTTTGACTTCGATTTGTAGAAAATACGTAGAAGATTTAAATCTTCAAATAAATTTGTTAAAAACTAGATCAAAAGATCTTTCCAATGATACTAATTATGTAATATAAATATTAATCCTATTTTAATATATAATTGCCCCTTTACCGAAAAAAAAAACGCCGTTTATTTTTTTGACGGAGGGAGTATATATAAGCACGTAATAAAGTTGTGTAAAAAAAAGGGAAAAAGCTGGCATGTGCGTCCATGTAGGATGATGCCAAATGTGCATGTGAGTCGCATGGCAGCTCGGGAATGAAGCAAAGGTGGCGAGAGTGGCGACGTGCAGGTAGGTAACTTTGCCGCCTGTCACGCAATCTCTTGTCGAAACCGATGGCGGCCATGGACGGACGTATCCGGTGACAAGTAATAAAGCAGCAGCCGGTAGCGGGTGCTCTCGTTTCGTTTCATCGCAGTCGTATGCGTCGCAAGCTTTGGGCGTGTATGTGACGGTCACGCAAAACGGCATAGTAAGGAGCAAGGAGGCGTTGCAATTGTAGTCGCTGCAGTTGATATAAACGCTTTTATGCAGCCGGCGCATAAATCTGTGGATCGATTCGGAAGCATCTTGAATGTGCAGTGGAACGAAGGAGTCACCAAATGTACTGAACCGTGCAGCAGCCATTTGGTGTTGCTTGCTGCTGAATGGAGTCCGGCGTACGAGAAAGCGACCGGTCGACGACGGCGACGGCCAACTGCCGCGGTCGATCGATCGCTTGCTTCGTTCAGACAAGTCTCAGCAGCTCGCTCGGCTCGCGCACACATCAAGTGAAAGAGAAGCATCAAGCATCAAGACTGCCTGAAGGTGAGTAGGAGTAGGAGTAGTATGTACTCGCCAGCCGTCAGTGTTCAGTCTCCCGTATACGACAGTCGTAAGACAAGACAGTCTCCCGTGGCCACGGGTGGATTGGATTCGATGTGCCCGGAGGCCGTTTTGTATCCTTAGGTTTTGGAAGGCTCTCTCTCTAGCCGACCACGGGCGTGAGCTTCTCGTCTGTACCGTTTGTTGTGTGTGCGTCGTCTCGTCGTCAGTGCAGCATCCATGCATGCGTGTGTCCAAAACGCCGGTCAGTTCCGTGATCACGAGCGGAATCAGGGCGACAGCGGCACACTGCGAGTATTTATCTAGTCAGGCAGGCCAGTGAGCCATCGCTGTGGACAATTCAGACTTGAGAGTGGGCACAAAACGAGGCTGTACTTACTTCTCCGTCATTCCTCTCGCTTGTCTCGAGTTTGATCAAGTCCGACTTGACTTGATTCAGATTAAGGATGGTTAAGCCCCCAACAAAACAAATCCACCGGTAATCCTGATCGATGCACACACTCAACCACTGCATTTGTGATTGGCACCGGTACCCGTGCCGCTCTCTCCTCGGCTCCTACCATGCACAAGGCTGCTAGTTAGCAGTCGGCGTCGGCGACCGCGACGCCACAACGTCGCCCTCCCCTCGCGACCAAACGCATGCGGCCGAACGCCCCCTGCCTGACGCGCCTGCTCATCGCTCACCGTCACCACCGGGGAGAGGAGACGACATGACAAACCCGCGCGTCAGAATCAGAATCCTGCCGGTGAACGAGACTGCCTGATCCCGTCCGGTGCAATGCAAATACAAACGGAAGCCCAAGGTGGCGTGATCCGGCGCGGCGCGGCGCGGCTCATTTACGACGCCAGAGTCCAGACAGCAAGCCGCGGCGCGCTCGTGATCGAGGCAGCCGGATCGCCGTGACACGGAACGGAGGAGAGGACGACGCGCTCCTGCAATCAGTTTGCCCGTCCGGCGGCCGGACGGCACCAACAGTAATAAACCTGATGAATTTGCCTCAGCGTGGCCTGGGGCTAATCCCTCCCTGTCCCTGCCTGCCTGGCCAGGCTGGCGCTGCCGGACGAGCTGGTCACTGCTCACCTGATCACCGCAGGTCACGCCCCCACACCGCCGGACGCACGCGGGGACAGCCAACCCAAGACGATGAACCAAAGCCCCACAGGGCCACAGCCGCGGCCTGCAGGCCAAGAATCTACACAGCGAGAGGGACGGTCACGCCGGGTCGGTTGGCGGCATTATACTATCAAGTACTCCGTTCCACCGTGCTTTATTGATTATTTTACTTCATATAAATCGTGTTTTGGTTCGCTCGTCTTATTCAAATTTTTTATATAAATTATAAAACAAACAAAACGTAATTACAATATCTTTAGTAATGTAATAAGTCATAATAAAAGTGGTAATATTTATTAAAAAAAAGTTGAATAAGGCGAGAGGTCAAACACAGCTTTATATAATCAAAAAGACCAAAGTATTAATGGAAACGGAGGGAAATATCATCCTCTCTGCCCTGTGCTTGGGGAGGTTAATTACCAAAAGATTGCATCTTTTCATGCCGGGTACACCTCAATTATTACTACTACTCCGCGGCTTAAACCCAATCAAGATTCTCCCTTTTGTTCATCCCTGTCCCGGCCTTGAGATTATTACTTACTTATATTCATCCCACCATGTGATGGAGGCATGGAGGATGAGATCATGAGAGCAGCAGCAGGCAGGGTGTGTGTGGTGGAAGCAAGGAATGTTAGTTTACTGTTTCTTGCCCTGCAAACCCTGGATTAGCCATAATAGCCTCATCCTTTGTTCCTTCAAGCAAAGCCCTCTCCTAATAGTTTATTACTATAGTAATTCTTGTTTCTGTTGCTAGTATTAGGAGGAGGATGTTAGCAGTAATTTATTCCTAGTAGCTCCTACTAGCCTACTACCAGACCTTTTCCTCCACAGTAAACTACTACGGCACTCCTGCTCTACTCTCTACCGGTACCTGTATTATCACTGGCGGTGGTGGTGTGGTGCTGTCTTGCTCCTGCCCGTGCTCCTGCCTCCGGGGCGCCGCACCTTCCCCTCTCCCTTCCTCCTCCACTCCTCCCACTGCTCGGCCTCCTCCTCCACCACATGGGTTCGGTGTCCTCCATGGCGTGGTGCCAAAATGTCGGTCGGGCTCGGGCCTCGTCGTCTTCCTGCGGTTGCCACGGGAGGAGCAGCTAGCGGCTGCGGCTGTGATCTGGGGCCGCGCCGCGCCGCATTGGCGACTGCCGAGGCTCGCGCGCGGTTCTTGTTCCTGCTGTGGTGAGGGGGGCAACCGGGCAAGATGCGGCCTCTTGCTCTCGTCGCGCTTCTTCTTGCTTCCGTTCTCGGATCCAGAGGTGAGGGCAGCTCCCACCGCATTGCCGCATTTCTTTCAGTTCCTTGCCCCCCTCCCTTTGCTCTGGCTTCTTGGGGCCTTGCTGTGTGCCGCCGCTCAACTGGCTTGAGGCGTAGCAACGAGGAGGCCGTCTGGGTGTTTGTTTCTCCATACGTTTTCTGTTTTCCAGCCTCACTGGCCTCAGCAATTCAGAAGAGTGAGTATATTGTGTGATTTTTCGGGGGTAGTTTCGATTTCTGGATCAAGGATTTTGTTTTTTTTTTCCTCCCCAGTGCGCATGTCCTTGACTGATCTGTGGTCGTGAAACTGCAATTGCGGGTAGGATGCTCTGGATTCCCTTGTTAGAATTCAATGGGATTTATGTTTCTGAATTTCCAATTAAGAAGGATACTATATACTGCAATGTCGGTGGCTTGGCATTTCTCCTTCTCGTCCTGGCTTTCTTGCTGTTGCTGTAGCTTTCTAACTGAAGACGCTTTGGATGTCTGCGTATCTATCTAGTTTACCCTGCATAAATGCGACGGGCATTTCCATGTCCCGTAGTACTTGCATTGCATCATCATCATTGCACCTGTTCTGCAGCATGGTACAATATCCTGATGGCTGTAAAATTTGATCTTAGTGATTGTTGGAGTTAGTGTTCGTAATTGTAATAATCCTTGACATGAACTTGCCTTCTTTACTTTGATCTAGGTACTACTCTGGCCCCTTCTCCAGCTGTCACTGATTCTCCTGAAAACCAAGGACAGGCTTCTAGTCCTCCTCAGCCTGCATTTGCTCTCGGTCCTGTAACTGTTCCAACAGGTAGTAGCTCTGAATTTCCAATACAGTGTGCCATTATGTTGCATGATCATAATCGACAATGGAGTATCACCCCTTACATTGCTTTGTTTCAGGGCCGTCTACTCCAACAGCGAGTCCTTCCCCAGAGAAGGAAGCTGTAAGTCCTGCTTCTCCCGTGGAGCCACAAAATGCTCCCAGTCCAGTGACTCCTCCTAAAGGTAACTCATCTTCCTCCGGTTTTGCTGTTGTCCCTCGAGTTAGATATGATGTTCCAGTCCTAACGTCTGCCCTGCAAACTTTGTGTTATATAGAGTATAATGCGCCTCCTCCCATTGAGGTTGCACCGCCTGATCCCACCGACGAGGTTCCTCCACCACAAGCTGCAGTTGATAATCCCACTCCAATTCTTCCTGGGACGCCTGCATTGCTACCTTCAGTTCAGGCTCCTGCTCCATCTGTTGTTCTCAAGCCTAATCCACCAGTCGCATCACCTCCATCTGTTGGTCTCAAGACTAATCCACCTGTCGCTTCGCCTCCATCTGTGAACACTCCAATTCTTCCTGGGACGCCTGCACTGCTACCTTCTGTTCAGGCTCCTGCTCCATCTGTTGTTCTCAAGGCTAATCCACCAGTCGCATCACCTCCATCTGTTGGTCTCAAGACTAATCCACCTGTCGCGTCGCCTCCATCTGTGAACAATCAACCAAGTAGGCCAGTTGGGTCAGGTATATTTTCTGACTTATAGAAGTGATTAAAATTCTCGATTTTTCATGAATTCTTTCTGCAAAAAATCTCAACTCACTCGTGAAAATATCTGTAGTCCCTCCTTATCCACCCCCTGCATTGCCCCCTCCATCAAATGGCGTTCCACCATACCCACCTTCAGGAAGCTTTCCTGCTATTCCTCCTTCCACTTCAGGTAAATTTCCCTCCCTGAAAGTACATCAAATCAATCAGGCGACATATATATCTCTTGTCATTTATCATTTCTTGAACCGCAGTCCCATCTCCGACCGCATCACCTGTTATCGCACAAGCACCACAACGGCAAGCAGATCCTCCAAGCAGAGATTATAAGAATGGTGAGGATAGAATCACCTGGTTTGATACATCTGATTGTGTTTTAAGCCCTCTTGTACAAAAAATATTTGACTGTATGTTAATATTTAGGAAACAAGGTGCCGCCAGCAAATACTTACCCTCCGACAAATCTCAAGAAGCATCATGTTCTATATGCATCCCCTCCAAAGGAATCCACTGGCCAAACTGCCCCAGTTCACAAATCACCAGTTACAGGTAATCTCAGCTAATAAACTTAGGCTGTGTCCACTTGAACATGACAATGTAGATTGACGACCAAAACTTGTTTCAGGATCTGCGCCTGCAACAAGTCCTTTGCCCCAGAACACAAGCATGCCTTCAGTCCCGAAGAATGCTTCACCAGTGTCACATGCCCAACCCTCACCACCAAGTGTAGCTCCAGAATTGGCACCCACTGGTAGATCTCATGCTCGGGGATGGAAATCCAGTAATCCCAATAACAGAACAAATACAACATCCGCCCCATCTTATTCACCACCTCGTGCTCAAGGTTTGACAATAAACTTCTACCTGCAGCCTAAATATTGTTAGTTCTGAACATTGATCTAAATGATTATCACTGAAGGGCCCGACGTCTCACGAGCTCCAAGACAGACTGGGACTAAAAGCCATACTCACCATGCGCCTCCACCAATCCCTCAAGGTAATGTAGGCTAATATGTCTGTTTAAACATTGAATTCATTTCACATGCTAACTACTTTCACTTAATTTTTCCTTTCCAGGACACCCAATCTTACCTGTACACCCTCCATCCCCTTCGCCAGCGTCATCGAGGAGTCTTGCTAACGGGAAGAAAGGTACTTTCAGTGCCTTGTCTCCTTGCTTCACTTATTGTTGCCTTTTACTCTTGTTAATTGGAATTCCAAAACTGCTTCAGGTCATCGTATATCTCCTACTCTGCCTCCAATCCCTCCCCTACCAGAGCCAAAAGCACCATCAGCACATCCTATCTGGACATTACCTCCACCACCACCTAATTCAGGTACAGTTTTCTGTTCTTTTTTACATAATGGAAACAGAGGTAGAGTTTTCTGTATACGTTCTAATTCGGTTATCATTTCAAAACTTAAACGTTGGATCTGGTATTACCTGTATGGCATATGATATTTGCGATTGCTTACATGTTTAACCTGTCAAATGCAGATTGCAATTCATTATCCTGCCCAGAGCCTCTAACAGATCCACCTGCGGGAGCACCATGTGCCTGTGTGCTACCAATCAGAGTTGGAATTCGTCTAAGCGTCGACCTTTATTCATTTTTTCCATTGGTCTCTGATTTTGCTGAAGAGGTAGCTTCAGGGGTAAACATGGCACAGAGTCAGGTCCGTGTAATGGGTGCAAATGTTGCAGGTGACCAACCTGACAAAACAATGGTTCTTGTTGATCTAGTTCCAATGCAAGTGAAGTTCGACAATGCAACAGCGTTTTCAGCATTTGAAAGCTTATGGAGCAAAAAAATTTCTTTAAAACCATCAGTATTTGGGAACTATGAGATTCTCTATGTTGTATATCCAGGTTCGTAGTCTTGCTAGTGCTCCTGACTCATTTTGTATTTGGTTATTCTAATGCTGATCAGTGCAGCTATTTACGGTCCAATTATTGCCAATTGATTTGATATGCACAAAGTAGACAACGGTGTAAAAGAAATCAAGCTTGAAATTGTTAAAATTCTGTGCCACTAGTTCTCACCAAGAAATATAAACTTTGTGCAGGGCTTCCTCCTTCACCACCTTCAGGGCCAGAGGGTGTTGGGGATGGGGAATTTGGCAACAACAGAAATGCAAGGGCCATGAAGCCCCTTGGGGTCGATGTAAGAAGTCCGAAGAGAAAAGCAAATGGCAGCCTCATTGCTATTGCTGTTTTGTCTACTGTTATAGCATTGATTATTTGCTGTCTGGCTGCATGGTTGCTGATCCTCAGATTCAGGGCTCCGAGTGACACGGCTCAAGGATTTCCACATAATGTACTTCCAAAATTTTCTAGGTCATCTGGTACGGGTAACTAACCTGATAATTTTCTTATAATTGCACCATGATGTGATGTAATTGGCACTAGCTCTTTGATTCATAGCAGAATAACAGTAACTGTTATCCAATGTAGTGGCACTGTTGAAATTCATCATGAACTTATAGTCGATAAGCAAGTTTTTTTAAAATTTGGTAATGCTTAAAATTACATTGCTTATTTTCAGTTAATGCCAGCCAACAGTGCTTGCAATAGATTTTCTGTTAAAAGGCTTTCTCTACAGTTTCTGCATCCTGTTAAGTGTACTTTTAGAATAATATACACAGTTTAGGCAGTGCTAGTTTTCATTCTGACACATGTGACATCTCGAACGATTGCAGGCACAGGTCACACACTTTTAGCTGGTGCTGGTCGCTATAGTTCACCTTCAGGTCCATCGGGTTCACTAGGCTCAAGCATCGCAACATATGCAGGGCAGGCAAAAACATTCAAACTTTCTGAGATTGACAAGGCCACAAACAGTTTTGATGATTCAAAAGTACTTGGAGAGGGTGGCTTCGGATGTGTCTACCAGGGCACACTTGAAGATGGAACGACGGTTGCAGTGAAGGTTCTGAAGAGTCTTGATGGCCAAGGTGAGCGAGAGTTCTTGGCTGAGGTTGAGATGCTGGGACGTTTGCATCACCGGAATTTGGTCAAGTTGTTAGGCATCTGTGTCGAGGAGAATGCACGGTGTCTGGTATACGAGCTTATTCCAAATGGCAGCGTAGAATCCCATTTGCATGGTATGTATACCGTATCATCAAGTACATATAGAAGTTGCTAAAAATGACTTACAACAATGTGCTTTGCTTTTTCTGTCTGCTCACTGTAGGAGCGGACCGTGAGACAGCCCCGCTTGATTGGAATTCCCGTATGAAGATAGCCCTTGGGGCAGCACGAGCTCTTGCATATCTACATGAAGATTCTAGTCCTTGTGTGATTCATCGCGATTTTAAGTCAAGCAACATTCTTCTGGAGCATGATTACACACCAAAAGTGTCAGACTTTGGACTCGCCAGGACTGCAAGGGGAGAGGGGAACCAGCACATCTCTACGCGTGTCATGGGAACATTCGGGTATGGACTCTCTTTCTTATTAAATTGCATTATATCGACAAAACCATAATCACCTTGCTTTCTTATCAGCTATGTTGCACCGGAGTATGCCATGACGGGTCATCTTCTAGTAAAGAGTGATGTGTACAGTTATGGAGTTGTTTTGCTTGAGCTCCTCACTGGTAGGAAACCTGTGGATATGTCTCGGCCTGCCGGGCAAGAAAACCTAGTTGCATGGGCTCGACCCCTTCTAACAAATGTTCTGAGCCTACGCCAAGCTGTCGATCCACTTCTTGGCCCCAACGTTCCACTGGACAATGTAGCAAAAGCGGCTGCCATCGCATCAATGTGCGTACAACCTGAGGTTGCGCACCGCCCCAGTATGGGTGAAGTAGTGCAGGCCTTGAAACTTGTGTGCAGCGAGGGTGACGACTGCCTTGCATCAGGAAGATTCAGCCAGGAATTGCCAATGCAAACTACGACAATTTATGACGCCACTGGCATGGAAGCTGAGAGAGTGCTCATATCCGAGATATATGGCTCCACACCAGTCTTCACTCCAGCTGCCGATTCGGATTCTTTTCGCAAGCAGTCAAGTTCAGGCCCGCTGATGACAGGCAAGAACAGGAAGTTTTGGCAGAGGTTGCGAAGCCTGTCAAGGGGCAGCATGAGTGAGCATGGCGTTTCACCAGACTATGAAACCCGCTCGCAATATAGTGGTAGGTGAGGAAACTTTTTCTTGGCTTCCATTAGAAGATGGATTGATGCTCAGTTGATTGGGAATAAAAGAGTTTCAAGCTGAGCTAGTGTAAATTATGCATCTGGAGATAAAAAGCTACAGTTCAGGATCTCATCAGAGTAGCAGACTGGAGCTTCAGCTTTGGATTGCTGGACATAATCTCTGCTGTGGACTGCTGGGATCTTCCTGCAAATTGATCGGTTACAAACTGCATACATGGCCATACTCCAGAACCCTGATAGAGCTTGTTAATTTGAGTTTTTGAGTTCTTTTGTGTAGTTGTAGTTTTTTTTTTTTTTTTCATCTTTTGTTTGTTCAGTTGTTTGTTAGGGCTGTTAATTTGTATAGATTCAGACTACATATCTTTGGGCTTGTGGATTTCGATAGTTGTTCTACACTGACATATGCTGGTCTTAGATGAGGATGATAGGTTTTTGGTTCTAATTTGGACTAGTTGCTTCTTATGAATTCCATCGGATGTTCAGAAAAAATATTCTTGGGTTTGTTGTGTACTGAACATTTGTAATGTGTGCGATTCTGGATCCGAGTAGTTGTGAAGGTTATCTGCTTTTTAGTTTGAATTCGTGATTGTTGAATCGCTTGTTTATTTGTAGTTATATCTTGTGTGGCCAGTTGTTTGTTAGGGCTGCTGGTGTGTATGGATTCAGACAGGCCTTCTTTTGGCCTTTGTTGAATTGGACATGTACAGTGACGTCTTCTGAAATGAGAATGACAGGTTCTTGGGTGAATGGTTTTTGACTAGTTGCTTCAGTTCGGTTCAGTTGTGTTTGGGAAGAAAGGTATTCTTGAGCATGATTCCTATTTACTACTAGTGGACATCTTTCCGGGGATCTGAAACGTGCAAGTTGTGAAGATTCTTTAGCTTAACTACGTCACAACGCAGTTCTTTTTCTTCCCTCGTTGGGAACTTCCTGTGGCACTTGCATGGCTGTCCGCAAATCACTTTTGATCGGTCCAATGTAAGTTATTGGAGACAAAACCAATTTGAGTTAGCTCTAAGGCCACTTTCTCACCCTTTTTCTCGAAGTTTCACTGTTTGCTTGATCACAAAGCTCTGTCCTGCTGGATGCACTAGCTGCAAGTTACCTGACCCATTATGTTTTCCTGAATCGCACGGTTTTAATCAGAGTTTGGAACCGCCACGATTAAAAGGACGTGTTTTGCAGGGCTTCGTGCGGCTCCAGCTCCTCCTACACCGTGTACTTGCACTGCTTATAGGAAGTTTTTTTCTCTCTCATGCCAAAATGAAGTGGGCGACCAAAGAAGCCTCCCCACATTTTTTTTAGGAAACAGGAGGGACAAAAAGGCCCTACTGGAATTTTATTTATTTAAAACAAGGAACAAACCGTACAAAGTAGTTTATGATACATAGAACGAAACAAAGAAAATTCTACAGATTACACAAAGTGCTCTATCCATTGAACTATTTGTGGATGGAATCTTGTCTTTGCTCTTAGTATGACTAAAGAAGACTCAGCTTTGAAAACTTCTTTGCAGCGTCCGATTGAATGAGCCTGTTGTCTAAAGATTATATCATTTTGAAGAATCCAGAGGGCCCAAGACATTGTCACAATAATTTCCATGAAGAAAGACACATTTAGTTGCATCCTGATTCCCTCTAGTATTACTGTAATATCATTAGATTCAGGAACTATTACTCCAAGGCTATACCAGCAAGCCATAGAAAAGGGGCAATGAAACAGCAGATGTAGGAGATCTTCTTGTACATTTAAGGTGCAAAAGACACAACAGTAGTCCTGAAGGTACATTTGTTTTCTTGCCAATAGAGCTCTTGTTTTTAAACGATCTTTAAGAACCAGCCAGAAGAAAAACTTTCTTTTGTTCTGACAAACTGAAGTCCACAACCAACGGAAGGATCTGTGAGGGTGATGGTGGCCTCCCCACAATTTATGGCTACTCCAGCAAGCTCCGGCTCCTCCAGGACTATAGTGACGAGCCGGAGAGCTAAAGAACCCTACAAAACATGCCCTAAGGAAACGCCAAACATGCCCTAAGAGAAACGCGGCTCTGAGCCGTATTTTGGGACTAGGCTACCATAATTCATTTTCTCACGTTCCATGTCGACACACATTCATCATGGTGCGTTCGATGAGATTATTCCGCTTTTCTTGCTCACTTGGGACACCAACGCCGTCCCAAACACGACCTTTTTTTTTTTTGTGTGAGATCGCTTAGCGTTTAGAAGATATTTAGTTCCTTCTATTTAGAGCCCGAGAGCTAAAATAGTCTAAAAAAATAAATGTACTGACCCAAACAAGACTATTCCGCACCGCACTTTTTGGGCTCTGAGAAGGTTGTGGGCTTTTTGAACGACTACACTAACCAATTGCTCGGTCCCGTCCTATACAAGCGACGATATGATGGTGCGTGTCAGGTTGAAGGAAAAGGTTGCTGAACGATGAGTGGCGCTGGGCTCCCTGAGTCAGCAGGGATCGATGGCCCAGCCCAATTTACATCCATACGTAGGTCCACTCTGTTTTTTTTTTTCAGATTCCATTCTTGGCAAAAACACAGCGTCAGTATTCCCTGCATTATCGTATCTTTTATAATAAGGCGCACAAGCTTATTAAGATGTAAATTTAAAAATATTTAACAAGATGTGGAGTGTGACCTTGCCCCGCACATTAGTAAGTACTCCTTCCGTCCCGTAAAAAAACAATCCGCTTGTATATGTTTTAGCATCTTATAAGTTTCACCAAATATAGATAAAAAAATATGTTATCAAACAAATATAATTAGAACAATTATCAAAACATATTTTCATAGTAAACGTGAAAAAATTCACTATAAACTGTGTCAAACGTGAACTATTTTAACTAACACCCAACCCATATAATCATATTTTGATTTAGAGACATAAAAATGTGAATATCATTGATTAGAAATTTGGTTAAACGTGAACCACTTAAACTGACACACAATTCATAATCGTATTTGAGTACGTACAACCTGTCAACCTATGCAGTTTTTTTTAATGCATGCATGTGTTGCACCTCGCAGAGATATTCAATTTTATAGTTTCTAATTAGAAGACCAAGGAGACCTCTGTCCTTAGTCCTTGCTACAGGAGCTGCAATTAAGGCAACCAAGCACTTGGGTCTCAGCCTTAGCTCGATTGTGGCAAGAAACCGTACGAGAAGAGGAAGATTCCGACAGCTCTTCACCAAGTCCAAGGCACACACACACGATTACTCATTGAACCACGTACGCTTAAACAAATTAAGTGATAAGATGTCTACTGAATTGTCAAGCTTTTCATGTGTGTGATCCTCACTGAACCACGCTTAAGCAAAGTGATTTTTTACCAAGAAATAACGCTGCTGAGGGATGCTTGTGGTCGTGAGCACGATCGAGGAGAGGAATGCAGGCAGTCAACGCTGACCCGACAATTCGACACACCATTGGGGAAAAAAAAGAAAGAAAACGTGACGAGTACTCCAACAGAGGCAACACTGTCAACGATCGACAAAGGCAGCCCGCCCAGCCGCCTCAGGGATGGATGGAGAGAGATGCATACACATGTGCACGGCTTTTCATTCACCCCGGCCCGAAAGCCCGAAGCATCCGAGATGAATGGCGCTCGGTTCGACTCGACCTAGCAGACGGCTCGAGCTCCCATGTCAACGGCTACAAAAGTTTGCTCGGCCTTGACCTGCTTCGCTCTCAATCGATGGTCTACCTCTAGCTGACTAGTACAGCTACTCGTAGCGCAGGAGTAGTTCGTCTGCTGCTGGATGCAAGTCTCGACATAGTCCCATGGAGTTCGTCGTTTTTAACTTTTGAACTTCATGTTTGACCATCCGTTTTATTCAAAATATTTATACAAATCATAAAATAAATTAATTAATATTCAAGTATCTTCATTGATAAAATAAGTCATAACAAAATAAATTATATTTGTGTAAAAAATTTGAATAAGACGAAGCATCGAATAAAATGGCACGGAATCCAGAGTGACAAAACTCAGTGGGACGGAGGTAGTACGATACGATGGTCACCGTCGTCCATGCTTGCTCACTAGTACAGCTCGTTGTTTCTCTCGATCTCACACAAGCATGCGACTCTGCAGAGTGCACACACCGAGGGTAGTAGGGAGATGATGTGCAAGTCGATCGATGCAGCCATGACAGTAGCAATGGTGCTTGCTGTAGCTGTAGACTGTAGAGACTGCTCGCGAGGATGAACAGTGGCAGCAGCTAGCGTGCATGCCATGCCATGCCACAGTGTGGGCCGGGCGATCGGCTCAGATCAAAAGGGTGTACTAGGAGTAGTAGTGGATAGGAGCCCCACGCACGGCACGGAACAAGGAGAGTTGCATGCCTCGTGATGGACGCCACCATAGCAAAGCTTTTTGTTTACCGCGTCCACGCAAAGAAGAAAGCGTGCGTGGGAAAGGAGCTAGCTCAGGATTAGGCTTTCGTCCAAACCTTTCTTGCCTTGCAGATGGCTACAGACGACATGCAGTGACCAGTGTCGTCTCTCTGACTCTCTCTCTCCCTCCATGATCCATCCATCTCTTTCAATACTTTGAACGATCGACTGATGAATGATCAGCTGGCAATAAGCCAGCATACATGCATGGACTGATGGACCCGGATGAAGACTCAAGACATGCAGTAGTAGTTTTGTGTGCTAGGATGGACCGGCCCGGCCCGCAGGACCAGGAATTGCAACAAGTGCGTGCTCTCTCCTCTCTCTCTACCAGGAAGTGGAAGACAGGACTGGATCAAGATGGCAACGGGTAAATACCCGACGGGTAGTAGTGGATATACCCGCACCCGCCGGCCAGAGAAAATTTTACCCGCCGGGTTACCCGTATCCGCACACGGGTAGGAAAATCATTCCATACCATACCACCAGAGCAAAGCGGGTAAATTCTACCCGACGGGTAACCCGCACCCAGCGAACATACCCGAGTATGACATATGAAATGTTTTATAAATTCAAACAATTAATAAATATTAGGTCAATACATGTGCACAAAAGTAAATCTAACATCAATTAGCAATAATACTAGTGTTATATATGTAGATTTTAGTTAAATTGGCTTAAATACTAGTGTTCTATGGGCCAAATTTATTAGGATTACTAGTGGTATATGCGGGTATTTATTACCCACGGATAGGGTATAGGTAGCATACACCCGCACCCGCATCAAGCGCATGCAGATGGGTAGAAGATTTCTTCCAATAACGCACCGCTGCGGGTAGAAAAAATCATTCCACACCGCATCTTTTATCGGGTAAAACCCGTCGGCTCTACTTTCGGGGACCGTTGCCATTTTAAGGACTGGATGTATATTGGATGTCAAAAAGGTACAGCACATGTACAGCCGGTCGGGATAGATAGCTGCAGGCAGGTGCATCCATCCACGCACGCACCAAGTAACGGTACGCGCGCGCGTGTCGTGCATGTTTTCCGCCGGAACACGGAAGCGGAAGAGAAGCGTGCAGCCGTGCACTCGATCGTCGTCATCGATGCCGATGCCGTGCAGCCCCTGGCCCCGTTGACAAGCGCAGATCAGCCTCCCACAGGCAGCAGGGATCTCTCATCCATCACAGTCACGCCGTGCCACAAGCATCCCCATACCGGCATCGATCTGCAGTCGTGCTGCACTCTCTCAACAGTCTCTCTCCACTCCACTGCTGCATCCACACAACAGTGTCTCTCTCTCTCTCTCTCCTTTCAAAATCCTTTCTTTGCAAAGGGTAGAGTACCGCAGCAAGCATAGTACTGTACTACTCCTAGTGCATAGCCAGCCAAGAAACACAACACCCCGGCCGGCCTCTGACTAGGAAAGGGACACGTGAAGATACGCGCTTGTCGCGTAGCACTTGGAAGCACGCCCAAACTTTGATGCTCGGAATATTTGATGTGGAAAGCGGGGCAGGCCTATGAACCGTCACCAGCTCTGCTGACCTCTCTCCATCCCTGGCGGCCGCCCCCGGCCCGGCCCTATGCTGTGTGTGTAGCGCCATTCCAAACATACAAGCCTGCACTGCAGCGCAGGATTAGGATTACACAGTGGGTGCAACACTGCATCTGCATGCAGCATGCTTGTTAGTGGCTCGCCATCATCCCCTCCAACTCGATCAACTCCTAGCAGCAGCTATACTAGCTGCCACCATTCATTCAGAGGCTCACATGTAAACAGTGCCGCCCCCCGCCCCTCTCGCCGCCGGCGCCGGCCGCCCCACCGTCCAGTAGTAGGGTACTATACCTGCCACGACAGGGCTGGAGTAGTATAGAGCTAGTACGTATCTCTAGGACTCTCTCCCCTGGCTTAGCAAAAAACTCGCTTTGCTTTCGTTATTATCCTCCTAGTATATCTCTAAGACCCTCTTTCTCTCCTGGCTTAGTAAAAACTTGCACTTCGATAGAGTGCGTCTTTGACAAAGAGAACATAAGATTAAACACTAAAGCCAAAGGACAACATGTCATTTATAAGAAGATAGATGAAGGAAACTACTGTAAAACCGTGCATGGGCTTGTTGTGCCTTAGCAACATCAAGATTTGAATGACATGATGTGGCAATTTGAAACAACATTTGTTCTCCTGGCCGGGCAAAAGCTGCCATGAAATCATGGAGATTCCCCAAAACAAGACAAGGGGGCAAATGCAAGCATATGTAACGATCACCGAGGCAAGCCCAAAAGCAAATGAAGAACCTTACTCCTTCTACGTGTGCAATCATGCTGTACATGGAAAAATCACTACCACACCGGTTAAAGGAGAAGAACCAGCTAGGAACACCAGTACAACAATGCCTTGCAAGAACTCCAGTATTGTACCTCTCTCTGCACACGTTCACAGTGTGTGATGATAGGTGAATAAGACTCTCTTCGAAACAGACAAATCATTTTGAAGAGTGCCCAAAAAGCTTGCATACACTACTACTAGGAGTAGAAACTTTCACTGATTTGCATGCAGCAGCATACGTATGCATAGCTTGTGTACAAATTGGACTAGTGTTTACCTTAATGAAGCACGATTTAGAAGGATGGGCCTGGGATTAAATTTGTTACTAATTAAGTAAGATTATTGGATGTGTGGATCTTGGCTTGCTTGCTTCAGGGGAAAAAAGTGTAAGCTATTGCTAGTACACTGCAGTTAAAAAAAACTAATACAATGCCCATTCCTATTCACCTACGATAATATATTTTATTTTATATTATTCAACGGGGTGCCTTTTTCTGTGCCGTAAGGCCGGACATACTTTCATGGAGGCCGGTGATCAAAGGAGCAGAGATGTGTCTGTATCATATTTATTCTTGTTAACAATGGGATGATTAGTAGCAACTTTATATGCTGTCAAGGTGTTCAATGTCCACCACTAATGCAGTAGTGAAGCACAAACTTAATACTGTGGAAAATTAGTTTCTCTTTTCCATTTTCTAGCAAGCATTGTGCACAAGGAATGTACTACTGTCAGGTTGACTGTGTATATAAAAAAAAAAATGTGCCTGCTGCATGAAGGCGCGCGTCTTAATGTATGCTTGACTAGGTAAGCAAATTAAGGCTAAGTAGCCATTCCCTCTATTTACCAAAAAAAAGCAATATTACACTCAACTCACACCGGTGGCCATTTACAGTACATGCACAACCTACATGTCTGACTGATGATCCATATCCAATGTGGTTAATATATAGTAATATCTTTTGATTTCTTTTCCGAATAACTAGTGCATTTTTTATGATTTTGTTTAAATTTAAACCTATATAACAATAGTTATAATATAGATGACAAATTTATATCCAAGATTACCAAATATGTGTTTACTAAAAAGTACAAAAAATAGATGGAGTATACATTCGTACAAGAAAATGTGGTCAGAAATACTGATATGCAAAGCATCACTATCCGATTAAGAAATTCAGCAAACATCATCCCAACTAAAGAACGGAGTTTAATGCAGATTCATATATGTTTCTGAGTACTCCTCCAACGGTTGTTTTTTTTTCTAATAATAGTATATATACCATAACAATCCATGAAGTCCCTCCAGATTCATAAAAAAAACATGAATAAGCAAACTTCAGAACTCTTATAATAGTCTTAAAAACAGAACTGTAGTTAATAATATATCACATTTTCTTCAATAGTTTCACTTATACGGCCTATAACAGGCTCAATTTCATGCATAGCTTCAAATCATTTCAAATGAAACTTCAAAACTAGAGGGATCTCGAACGTTTATTTTATCAGGTACAGTGAATTTGTGTAGTAGAGCTTCATTCTCTTACAAACTACAAAGCTTACAGATAGTAGCTACGCTGACTACAAATAGATATATATTCAGGGCTAAGAACATGAATTGTTGACTATGATATATGTAATACCAAAACATTTCAAGTCCTCCATATATATAATTATATATATTGCACCTTGAATGAAGTTTATATATAAGAATTGAAATGCCCATACCCCCAAAATGAACATCGTATCAAAATAAGTGCCAACCAAAAAAAGTGAACTGGATTCGATCGATGATCCGACGACTTACCCAATATGATCGAGCAAAGTCCATGCATGCGTACGTGCTGCAGCTCATTCAGGATTCATCCAGGGTGAGCGAGCTATATATGCATGGGATTGTATATATTGTACTAGTGGATGTCGATGATGTCTAGACATGCCACTGCTTGCTGCTCTGGTGGTGGTGCCCTTGCTCGTACGCCGCCGACGACATGCAGGGATCCAAGCCAGCCATGCTGAGTATGTCGCCATGGGAGAAGGCTCTCAGCCCCAAGAAGTCCCGGGTGAGTCCTTCGTTGCCGGCTCCGGCGGCAGCATTGCCGCCACCGCCGCCGCCGTTGCCGGCGTCGCCATCAGTCCTGGTGGTCCTCTCCTCCGCTCCAAAGTGATGAGGTACCCCGAAGCCGAGGGCACCAGCGCCAATGCCAGGCACGTTGCTTGCAGCAACGGCAGCACCTGCCGCGTTGGTAGCGCCAGTGCCAGCATTGGCGGTGCTGCTGCTGTGACTGCCCGCCATCTGTCCTTGGTTCGACGGCCGGCTCAGCGTTGCACCCATCTGCGCGGCCTTCTGCAGCAGCGCGGTCGCTGACATGTGCGCCGAGGCCGCCGCTCCACCACCAGCGGCGGACGGCGAGAACCCAATGAAGCCGCTGAGGCCCGCCGCTGTGCTCTCCGGCGTGGAGCTCCCCATGTAGTCCTGCTGTTCTAGCGGCCTCGCCGATCCGAACAGTGCCGAGCTGCCTGCGCCGGGAAGCTCCAGCTCCTGCTGATGGTGCGCCGTGAGCCACGACGACGGGGCGAACTGCTGCTGCTGCTGCTGCTCCCTCTTGAGGCACAGCTCTTGCAAGGACATGCCGTGCCCGCCGCCCAACGTCTGCGACGGATCCAGCACGCCCTGCGGCAGGTGCAACCCCGCGCTGCCGTCGCCGCCGGCCTGCGAGAAGAGCATCCCCGGGTGGTGGTGCTGGCCCGCGACGACCGCCGCCGCCGCGGTCACCGCCCTCGCGCTCTCCTCCGCGAGCGCGTCGCAGAAGGCCCTGTGCGTGATGAAGCTGTCCCTCCTGCACGCCACGCGACGCCACCATGCACATGGATCATTTCGTTAATTGCAAGCAGCGTAGAGGCAGATAGATATATATAGGAGCGGATGACCATGGCCGCCATGGACGGGAACGAACCTTGAGAAGAGGGTGCCGCAGTCGCATCGGTACTCGCGCGTGCCGCACACCTTGGAGTGCGCCTTCCAGTCGGAGTGGACGGCGTAGCGCTTGGCGCAGCGGTCGCACTTCCACTTCTTCTCGCCGTGCTTGCGGCTGAAGTGCTTCTTGATGCCGGTGAGGTCGCCGAGGGCGCGCGCAGGGTCGTGGTGCACGCAGCCGGCCTCCGGGCACACGTACACCTTCTTGCGCACAACCTCCTTGGGGTTGCGCTGCTTGAGCTTCCAGGGGAGGTTGTGGCCGCGCCGGTGCAGCTGCAGGTTCTGGTCGCGCTGGAACCCCTTGCCGCACACCTCGCACACGTAGCGGTTCGTCGCCATCAGCGTCCGCGGCGACAGCGCGATGACCTCCGCGTCCGGGTCTGCGGCGGCGCCGAATTAATCCGATGGGCAGATAGATAGACAAGGAATTGAATTCAGGTGAGCATCACAGTCGTCGTCTCGACGATCCATCGCATGCATCGATCGAGACGGGAACCGTCCATGGTAGACGCATGAATTACTGAATCGATAGATAGATCGGGATACGGCGGCTGACCTGGATTCCCGGGAGGCTGCGCTTCTTCTTGGCGGGAGGCGGGACCGGGTGGGACGAGACGCTGGCCTGGTCGCCGGAGGCGGACGTCAGGTTAGACATGTTCTCGTCGGCGGCGGCGGCGGCCAGCTGCTGCTGGTGCTGGTGGTGCTGAATTGCTGCCAGATCCTTGAGCATCATCTCGCCGATCGATCGATAAGATATCTCTCACTCGTGAATCCTGACGATGGGACGGCTGGTGGTGGATCAGATCAGCTTGCGTGCGGCTTGGGGTGTCAGAATTGAAGTGGAACAGGCAGCAGCAGGACGAGGACGAGATCTCACGGGCGGGCGGGTTTGGGCGACCCGATCATGTGCAGTGTGCAGCGGTGGTGGTGGTGGTACTTGCAGTTGCACCCAGATCAGCTAGTGCCTGTCCTGCTCCTGCAGCAGCAGTGGGGACTCGACTCGATCAGCTCGGGACTGCCGGCCGGCCGAACTGGGGACGGAAGGACACCTAGGCCGCAGCTAAGCTAAGGTAAGCTATCCTCTCCGGCCTCCCCTTGAATCTCGAGGCCAGGGACGACTTGCTGGTACGTCGAGCTAGTACCACCACGGCGCCGTGGAATTAATTGGCGCCGTCCATGGAGCTAGGGGGAAGAAGTGGACCGGAGCTCGCCCGCTGCCTCAGCCGGTTAAGCTGATCGATCAGACTGGAGGAAGAAGGCGATGGAACCTCTGCTAGCTACGCGCGGGGTGCGTGCTAGGGTTGATAGCTAGCTAGCTGGAGGCTTTTAGAGAGAGTCCAGGCAGGCCAGCCCAGGTGGGGAGGGAGGAGAAAGCAGCAAGGAGGAGGATGAGGGGGGAAGCACAAGGCGAAAAGCGATTGTGCAATCGTCCACCCGATCGATACCCGCAGTCCTAACTGTGCCCTCAGTCCCGAAGCAAACAGCGGCCTAGCAAGCACACACGGGGAGCGGGGCTTTCTGTCTTTTCCTCCGGCCTTGTTTGCTCCCTCTGCACCTCAGCTCCTATCTCTTCTAGCTGAGCTGATGCATGCACACTGGCATCGAGAAATCCCTTGTACCTTCTGTTGTTAGCGTTCTAATCCCATTCCATGCATGTCCTTCCAATAGATTACGTACGATTCTGTAGATTGTTCAGAGGGTGTGTTTAAATTAGAGCACTGCATGCACCGTGTGGCACTTGTACTGCAACAGTGCTTGTGAGGGGCTTTTTGTTATGGCTCTAGGGGAAAGGTATTAAGGCCCCTTCAAGCAAACGAAAGTGTGGTGGAGTTAGGATTTAGGGCTTCATTTGGCTTCTCCACGGCACTGCCCACACATGAATATAGAACCCAACACATTCACATTGTTATGGAAACTGCTATCAAATTATTCACATGTGCTCGGTCCAGAATAATCGTGGACCTGACCATTTGCTTCCAAGAAACAAACAACGCATCTTTTCTCTCTTCTCTCTCGCACAAGTAGGAACAAAGAATTGTTAGGGTTCATATGAATCCCAAGCTAACGGGTCGAAGGTGGTTACAAATTGATCTGGTGACCGAGGATCTCCTATAATGAAGTTGAACTTAGAAACTGTTCCAATACTCAATGGAAGAAAGTTAGGTTCAAAATGTGATCTAAAAGTTCCAAAAGAAGACTTGTGTTTTGTAAGCAAGAAACAATTCAAAAAAACATAAAGGAAGTTACAATTTGATTAGGGTGTTTAGAAGCAACTGGTTAGTAGAGAGATGAGTATAAGGTGGAATGAAAATGGAGAGAGTGTTTCATGACAAAAGTTTGGTAGAGGAAGATGGCAAATAAAATTCTAAATAATTTTGCATTTGTTTTGCATACATTAATCGATTATGAATTGTTTCCGATTCATGCTTTTTTCTTGCTTTTGCAATGCAGACAATGAAGTGGTTAGGAATATTTTGGTACAAAGGCCACCAAAATTAGAATAGGTTGAGTAAAATGTTAGAAGACCTTCATAACACGTACCGGTGATGACCATCTATGTGCTTCTAGTGGTGTAGAATACCATCCAACCAATGAACCAACCATACCATGGGGTGAAGAATATGAGTTCAACAATGATGGTGACAAAGACCGGATGACATGACACCAACAAGTGTGAGATAAAAAAAAAGAAATGGATTGAAAGAACATACAAAAAGAGGAACAAATATTGTTCGAATAGACCGGATCGGCTCACAACCCTTTGTTTTCCATTCTCTACCGTCATTTATGTGGCATACGTTGACAAGAATGATGCTAGAACTCCATGACAACATATGAGATCTATTGATACTTGACCAAAACTTTGGTCACTCCAAGGGGAACTCATAAGATGTTCAAAATGAATGCTTCAATAGTTTGCAACTTGTATGATTTGTTTGTGAGTACTTATGGTCTTAGAGATGTCCATATGAAGTCTTTGGAAGAATTTCCTATGTTTATTTGTTGCACGTGGAATAGTGCTATGAAATATATCTTCAAGCATTCTAGAGAAACAAATTAGAGGAAAATCAAAGAAATATTGGATTGTGTACATGGCAACGAGTGAGCACCATTTTTAAAGATTTCATGGGTGTACTAGATGGTACTCACATTGCCCCGACACCATATTCACGTAATCAAATTAGATAAATTGATAGAAATAACAAAGCGTCACAAATATCTATATGGCTAATTTTGACCAACAATTAACATATACATCTATTGGACAACCTAGGGTTATCTGTGACACAAGTGTGCCTTTTTTCCACGCATTAACTAGGAACACGCATGACAAAATCCCCCCCCCATATTAGGGAGGGGTCTTGATACAAGTGGTGAGCAAGAACCATTTGCATTCAAGCATTCACAACGTGGTAGAACACAAATTTGGTGTGTGTGAAATGAAATGGTAACCCATCCCAATGCAAGATGCTGATTTATCGATTAGATAACAAAAAGATGATCGCAACCATGCATGTGCATCTACAACTACATTCGTGAGAACCATGCGCAAGATAAAGATTTCTAGAATTGCATCCGAAATCCCAACTATGCCCCCGCATACCTTCGAGATATGCAAAGACCTCTTTCTTCAAACGTGTCAAATACATCAACTCCGTCATCTAATGATCTACAAATGGATAAATTATTTGATGGCATTGCAAGTGCAATCTCTTTCTAGATGGTCATGATCTTGTATGTTTGGATGTATGGTTGAACAATATGTGTCGCGATCATGCCTACTTTTGTAAATGTCATTGTATTCTTGTTTTTATGAGAAAATGTCATTGTATTCTAAAAACACTATTCATCGGTAATATCATCATATTTATTTTTTGCACATTTCATACAATCATATTGAAAATTGGCATCAAACATATAAATCTCGTGTGTACAACTAAGGCAAGTGAGCAGAGAAGAGTGAACTATGGACGACATCTTTCACCCATTCCCGGAAGGAGTGAATTTTGTTTCTTCTAGGAAAAAATGGAGTGAATTTTTTTGTGTATTCACAGGGGGGAAAGGAGTGGATTTTGTTGTTTATTCCAAGGAACAAAAGGAGTGATTTTTGTTTCATCCACTCATGCTACATGGGAAGAAGAAAGGCGGGAAAAAGGAATTTGGTTGTTGACAAGAGAAGCTAGGCTGCTACACTCAAAGAGTCATATAGCAATAAATCCGGAATATATCAGAGTATATCAGACCAAATGAACGACATTATTATCAAATCCTAAGAATATATATGCTGCATCATTCGGATCGAGAGACTTTACACGTACGTTTCAAAGTGATTTGGACACTGCTGTAAATCAAAGCATGTATGTAGGAGTATATCTGCCGAGCATATATCACGGTCCACGGAGCAGATAACATCAAGGCATGGGACACAACCATCTGACTTTTCCTTTGTCTTGCAGATGATGATGCAAATATGCAACAGTACTGTGCATATGCGTGTGTATCCACCTGCTTTCAACAAGAGACGTCTCTTATACCTCCGGCGTTGGGTTTGGTATCTCGATGGATCGCCCTCGCAAATGCAGCTCGATAGCTCGATATGCCTTTCCGGTAGCTAGATGGCGATTAAATTAGGGCACGTCGTACGCAGCCTTTTTTGATTGGCCTCTGAAAGTGGATCGAAAGGAAAAGGCAGAGAGCTAGACAGGAAAAGGTCGGTATGATTTCCTTGGGGAGATGCATGATGGGCTCTCGATTATTCCATTCATTAGTATACAATTGTTAAGGAGAGAAAGAAAAGTGGGAGTGAGTGAGTGGTAAAGAAAGCTACACCCTACTAAGCGAAAGGGGTTAGCTTTTCGCGTTTACACATACATGATTGGCCCATCGATTGGTGCTAAGCTCTTCTTCTTTCTTTCTTTCACAGGAGGCTGCTCCTTTCTTACTAGTTTAGTTTTACTCCTAAACTTGTGTGTTTAGATTCTGAAAATTGGGACCGTTCTAAACTGGAAAAGACGGTAAACATTTTTTGTTTATTTATGATAAAATATTATCCAAGCATTAAACACACCCTACTTTCCTACTAAAAAGATTGTTTAGATCCTAAAAATTTACATCTAAATTGTTCGTTTGTTTGTGTTATTTTGTTTACCTACATTTCATATATCATGCATTGTGTGCTTTTTTTCTTTACCTACATTTAATAATTCGATGTGGTAAGATTCGATGTGAGAGAAATTTTGAAATTTCAACCTCAATTCGGGTGAATCTAAACACAGCTGGATCAGGAACACTCCATGCCCTGACCCAGTTGCATTGCAACGAGTGAATGTGAACCGTGACAAAAGGTCAGCTAATAATACCATGCATGAAGATGAAAAAAATGTCAAATCGAAGTGGGCATACATACGGGCAAAGCGAGCAGGCTTTGTTTGCCAATGTCAATGCCAACCCGTCCGGCTATACTAGCGGCCGGCTGGCGGCCGGCTGGCTGGCAGACTTGCAGGCAGGACTCCTGGCGCTGGGAGGCGAGCTTAGCCCTGGCATGGCCGAATCCTGGCAGCCGTCGGTCCTGCAGCTTGCGAGTGAATGCAACTTGAACGGAAGCCCCTGACCGTGATGAGCGTGCATGCATGATGCAGATGCAGCAGGTGCAGGGGGCCGTTCCACCGGAAGAAAACAAAACAAAACAACAAGAAGCAAACACATTTTGATGCAAGCGCAAAGCACCCAAATTAAAGCCTGATCGCCTGAGCCCTGATTCCTGATGATGGAATGGACGGGGACGTGGACCGGGACCGCTACCAACGAAAGCAAACATCTGATGGATCCCTTTAGTTTGCCCTGACGCCGAGCGCGACTGATGCAGATCGATCGATGCAGTCAGGGTGCGCCGAGCATCCATCAGTGCGCAGTCAGCTCTGGGAGCCCTTTCAGTTCCATCATCCGGATGCATGCCAACGTACTACTACATGCTTTGATTCAGCGAACGAACGAGCGAGCATGCTTTGAACCGCACACCACCGCCGCCTGACCGGACCGACGACTGCCTGACGGCCATCGTCCTCCCACCCGGCGGCCCGTGACGACGCCTGCGTGCGCGTACGTGCTCAATTGGCCGGCCGACGCGGGGGATCCATCCAGCGCAATTGCCTGCGGCCGCACGCTGGATCATCGACCCATCGCTCGCATAGCTGCTTGCGTGCTGCTGCACTGCTGGAATCAGTAGTAGGGTGGTGTGTACGATGTCAAGACCTGGTAAAAAATACTAATCGATAGCCCTAGCTAATAATCAGTCAAAAAATGTATTAATCGATGACCCAAGGTAATCATTCAAATTCAAAAAAAATGTAATCGAGCGCCCTCAGGAACGACTCAGTCGTCGATCGATCTGCACTATGCCTGTGACTGTGAGCAAAGGTGGTTAGATTATTGGCCGTCCGGGCATGCAGAGGTACGGACATGTACAAACAAGCAAACAGACAAAACAACATGGACAGACACCGTAGACTTTAGAGAGCCTAGCAGCATGCCTGCCAGCATGCGAGGAGGGTCCTCCATCGAAAAAAGTTTACGGCCAAATCGGACCCGTGACCTTGCTTATTTTCTAATTCATTCAAACCTTGCTTACGAAGGGAGTAGTACTCCCCTTTTGTCTGAAAGTTTCAAGTCAGATCATTTTGAATCAGAAAATATTCAGTAGTTATCACATGTATTTTCATATAGTATACATATTTCGATTTTCTATATACAAAATTTGAATGATTTTTTAAAAAAATAAATAAATAACTAGCTAGGGATAGAAGTTAGAACTATATGATTACATACTTTTTAGGCCAAGCTAGTACTACATAGCAGTGCATATATATGTTCATGAAGAAGTAACCCAACTACATTAGCCTATTTTCATTACATCCTGTCTAGATTCATCTTTTTCAATATAATGAAGCCTCCTTTAGGTTTAGATTCATTTTTTTAATATAATCGTCAGCTCCCCTAGTTACTCTTTTTCTATAAAACCACCTTTATTTGAGCAATTCCTTTGGAGCCAAGCAAGGAATACATATATCGCCGACACATCACAGAGCAAAACTCGATCGGTGCAAAACATGCATGCACTTCCACACGCCAATTAAAATTTCCTTTTGGGATGATTATTTTCTGGGATGTGGATGATTAAGTTTCAAGAGACCCGGCCGGCCGGCATGCATCTAGCGTGCATGTGCTGATGTGCAGTTTCATTCAACCTATCGTGCAATGATTTCTCCGTTTTGTAGACTATCTGTTGTTGTTTGGGCCCTGTGTGTGACACTGGCAGCTACTACCACACACCTCTGTTGCCGGCCGGCATGCATTGCTTTCTCCCCTAAAATCTAAAATTGTTTTGCAGCAGGTACATTGGACGGAACACACGATGGGGACTTACGGTACCCTACGGGATCGTTTTCTATGAAACCGTCCGCGTGATCATGGCCCCAATGTTGTCCGGAATCCGATGTGGAGTATATATATTATCGCTATGCATTGGTGCAAATTAACAATGCACCTGCATTTTCTGAAAATAAAAACTTGACCCTTGATCTTAACTTTATTTTATTTCATCTTGCAACTTACTAGCTAACCGAATGCAAAATGACGTTAATTCTAACTATACTAGGAAAACGCCAAAAGCATCCTAAGAATTCTCATGAAAATGAGAAAGCGCATGCCATCAGTTTGACAAAGAATTTAATCATCATTAACAATAATAATAGCCCTTTTGATTTTTTTTTTTCTAAAAATCACAAAAAGTGAAGTTTATGTCTTTGGAGCTTCACAAGAGGAAAAATATGATATGGCCAACAAGCTAAATTGTTTGGGTGAGTTGCCACTAAAATACCAAGGGATCCCAGTGAGTGACAGACATCTAAATATGCAAAAAATTTATGATATTACTGAAAAATGAGGAAAAGACTGGATCCCTAGAAGGGCAAGCACATTGTCTCTGGCGGTAGGCAGATTCTTACAAACTCATGTTTAAGTAGCATCCCCATGTATTGCACGGGTTTCTATGATCTCTAAGGGGTACATGCAAAAATGGCAAGGTGCTAAGAAAAAAAACATTAAATACCATATGGCCAAATTTGAAATGGTGTGTAAACGAGGGGGCTGGGAGTGAATAACACCATGGTTATGAATGATTGCTTACTAGTCAAGTGGATTTGGAAACTTCATCAAGAACTAAATGCCTTATGGTTCAAAAATCCTTAAAGCCAAATATATGAGAAGGGGTAATTTCTTTAATTCAAAAACAATGGGTAGTTCATAGTTTTGGCAAGAGTTTCATAAAGTGAAACATCTTTTCAAATAGGCCGTGCTATTTTCAAGGTAGAAAATGGCAAGTTATGTAGATTTTGGTAAGGTTGTTGGGTTAGACAAGTCCCTCTGAAAAATGCATATGAGGACTTATTTGTTCTTGCTAGAGACCCCAGTGCTTAGTCACCGACAGTTGGGAGGGTGAAGAGTGGCATATAGATTTTAAAAAGGTCCTTATCTAGGAATGAATACAACAGATGGTTGAACTTTTTGAACTCTTGAATGTTACTCTCTCTTGCAAGGATGTGATAATTTGGACTCTAGATAAGTCTAAACATTACACAACAAAGTACAAATTCTTGATATAGGGCAGGGTGGCGGGCTATTTGGAAGTGCAAAATACCGTTGAAAATATTTTTTTTTTCCAAGTGTATAATAACAAATCGGCAGGCTGCCCAACCTCTAATCAAGAGATGGAAATGAAGGAAAAGGAGACTGTTGTTCTGGGGGATGGGCTAGAATTTGTAGATCATGTCTTGTTTAAATGCCACCTGCTAAATTTGTTTCGAGTGTAATTCGAGAAGTCCGGCATTTACATAAGAGTCCTACATCTTTGATGGATTTGACTTGCAGATGGCTGCATGGCAAGGGGCAACTACCAGCTAGATTGATAATGTTTCTCTTTGCTTGCTTTGCTTGGGCGATGTGGATTACTAGGAACAAAATGGCAATTGAGAAAAAAATCTCCAAAAGCACCGATTGATATTATATAGCTTGCTATTTCATCTATGCAGCGGTGGACGATTCTGCTTAAAGAGAAAGACAAAAAGCGGGTGATGTTGATACATGAGGATATTCTAGAGTGGATCAGAAACTTCACGCCGAGCATGCTTATTTCCTCGGATATAATAGAAATCTAGTAGCTCCGAACATTTGAGTGTCCTGGGAACCTGTATTTCAATTTTTGTTTGTCTTTTGTTACTTGAGTTGTTATGAGTAGCTAGTGTTCCTAGCAGTGAACGATGTAAAACACATGCTTGCTTTCTAAAAAGTTGAGTTAAAAGCTCTTTTTAAAAAAAATCTAAACAAATATCCGCATATATATAGGCTTTATTAAAAGGTATCATGAAATAACTCCTAAATCGAAATTGCACATATAACTTTATGAACATAATGTAAAGTAACCCCATAAATTTAGATCTAGATTATCCACTATGCCATATGATAGATAACCTTGGTAATCTTCTTAAGTTTCCATCTAAATCACCACTTCCTCTAGTATTGAACATAAACTAAAATATCCACTCAAATCTATATCTCTTAGCTATGAACAAAGCTAATATGGAAAAAAAAAAAGTTTAGACAACCATAAATGGCACCTATATGTGTTTTTCTAGCTGCCCACTTCTATGACCATTAACATACACAACAGTACACTTTTTTGTGAAAATTTGGTTCGTTTTGTGTTTAAAAAATGGCAATGAAAAGTGTACTGATGGGGGGGGGCTGTCCCCCTTCAAATCTCCCCTGAACGTAACTGAGACATTATGACATATGACATATCTATGTCATTACCATAATTGCAAACAGTATTGTTTTAATGACATGCCTTGTGCTGCTGTACTCGAAAAAGGTCCGTTTTCTTTTTTCTTTGTTCTCCCTCAAAAGAAGAGCATATATATTTGAATGAACTCAGAAAAGATTCATGTCCTACATATTGTACTCACACATGCATCCTTGTCCCAGATGTTGACATAAATCTTCCTATACTGCAAGCTGATGATGATGGCTCAATTGAAGAAGCAGGACCTGAGATATAAGTATGTATGGATATGGGGCCAACAACAAGCAAGTTGGCAGTTAGTGTGGCTGCTAGCTAGCTACTAAACCACATCGTTTACCATTTCCCTCGTGTTGTTGCCTTCTTGTCCTTTAGCCCGTGACGTTGTGCACCCATCTATGTACTTCGTCTTCGCTAGAGTTTGCGTTGTACTACTCGCTTGTCGGTGACGTAGACGGTAGATAGATAGCTAGGATCATTACTGCCTATGCACGCGATACAACAATTCGTTTCGATCGAAATAACAGCGACGTCGTCGGCATCCGTACGAATATATATAATTTACCCCCAAAAATAATGATGTGGTTCTATATATGTATAATAATCTACGTACTCGATATAGTGTTAAGCTTTTGGTTCTAACTAGAGTCTAGAGGTAGCTTCTTGGTTCAAGGAAAGGTTAGTTTGTGCTAGCTAGCTACAAACTCCATAGTGTTAAGTTTTTAGTACTAATTAACTAGCAGGTAGCTTTCTTTTTTGTTCAAAGAAAGGTTCGTGTGTAAGCTACAATAATGTTAGTAGTAGCTGTCGGCATGAATATACATTTATTTAATCTGATGGGATCGGTCATCGGAGCATGTTGGTAGATTTATTTTAACTATATGCCGTGTTAGCTAGCTGTTGCATTTTTCCTAGGGGCTGGATGATGGCATCATCAGTCATTTCAGTCGGTCCAAAAGTTTATTATTTATATATATTTAAAAAAAAATGCAGAAGAACGAATGCATGGTTGGTCTGCAGAAGAGATCAAGTGAAGGTCGACAAAGATGACAGTCCAAAGAATAATATGTGTCCGACGATCCATCAAACAAAATGACAGTTGACACGGGACAAATAGTTGATGGCCGTGTCCGTGCGTGGTGAAAGAGAATTAATGCGTGCGTGTGATGTCACTTGACTCAACACAACCTGCTTTTGCTTTTGCACCCAACTGTTAGCTTGGGTTGTTGGGTTGCCGAAAAGAACAAAACCAGGTCACCATGCACTGCCGCCTTAATTAGACAACGTTTACGTCTAGGCTACACTGGCCAAACATACCGCCAACCAGCAACGTTTTTAATTAATTAATTTAGTATCTTAAACATCATATACTTCCTCCATTTTAAATTGTAAGTCATTCTAAAAATCTAATGAACCTTAGTTGGAATCATAAATATTATTGTTTTGTCATAAATATAGCCAAACTTGAGAAGCTTTGACTCAAAAAGATTTTTGGAATGATTTACAATTTAGGATAGAGGGAGTATTTCAAAGCAATGTGTGGGAATATATATGTCAAACAAACCAAATTTATCGCTAGGACCGTACCCTAGTGATTGGCTACAACTTACAAATGTATGTAATGGTGATTCAAAGTATAAAAGCAATAATCGGATAGAGCGGAATTTGATCATTACGTCATAAAACAACATATCCCCCACCGTCCCCAAAATAGTGTCATTTTAGGTTTGCCATACATCATGTTTGATTATCCGTCTTATTGAAAAAGTTTTATAAATATCATTTATTTTTTATGACTTATATCATTAGAGATACTTTAATATTGATTTATTGATTTTATAATTGACATAAAAAAAATTTAAATAAGACGAAAATTTTCAAACACAATGTCCGAAAAGTAAAAACGACACTCTTTTTAGGGACGGATGAAATACGCACCAAACTTTTGCAAAGTTGCCAACACACCATAACAGGAGACATCTAGATGCCACACATAAAGTGAAAAATCTACCATATTTTTATAGGTACACCCATAAATAAATGGACATTTTTGACTTCTGCACTTCTTATTTGATTTGTTTATCTTATTTAAAAAAAAATTAATAAATATTATTTGTTTTGTTACAACTTGTTCAACCGTTAGAGATATTTTTTCATCATGATGTATTTCTTCTATTATTTGTATAAAATTTTTAAATAAAACAAATGGTCAAACAAGAATCATAGAAGGTGAAGCCTGAAATAAATGGACATTGTAGGATCTAATTTTGTTGGACGGTATCCTGAAACGTAACAGTATGCAGTGAAGCCTGAAGGTGACAAGTCTCAGGCCTAGAGGATATTTGCAATTGCAATCGCGGGCCCAGTTAAAGCGTTAGGAAACATTGTAATTGGGCCAGGCTAATTTGCCAGAAACCAAAAGGAATGGGCCATCTCACTCTTTGCAGTCTCTAACGAGCAAAGGAACCGTTACGAATGAATGGACGGACATTCCTGGGCCGGACTCATTCGTGGGCTCATTTCGCGAATCAATAGAATGTCTCTCTATCCATATATTATTGGAAAAAGTCCACATTACCTCCCCAACTATCACACAAGTTCATTTTTCCTCCCTCAACTTCAAAACCGGACATATCACCTCCCTCAACTTTTCAAACCATGCATTTTACCTCCCTCGAGCGGTTTTGAAGGCGGTTTGCTACAGTACCAGTGCCTTTGTCTTTTTTTTTTTTTTAAAAAAATTTCGGTTGAATCTTTTGAAAAAATCATAGTAAATCATAGGAAAATAATAAAATGAAAAATCTAGTTTTGTTGGACTCCACATGAGTAGATCTTCACAGTGAATATATAATATGGTATACTTTAGTTCAACAAAATAATTATAGAAGTTTTATATTTTTGGTTGTAGCTATGAATTATTTTAATTAATTATATATTCACTGCAGAAAATCTAACTTTTGTACTAAAGCATATCCTATTATATATTCACTGTGTAGATCTACTCACGTGGAGTCTAACAAAATTGAATTTTCTATTTTATGATTTTTCTGTGATTTAATATGATTTTTCAAAAATTCAACCAAATAAATAAAAAAAAAAAAAGACAAAACCTTCAATAGCAAAAAAACTTTGTACTAAAGCATATCATATTATATATTCAGTGTGTAGATCTAATAATGTGGAGTCCAACAAAACTAGATTTTTCATTTTATAATTTTTATATGATTTACTATGATTTTTCAAAGATTCAACCCGAATTTAAAAAAAAAAGAAAAAGACAAAGGCACTGGTACTGTAGCAAACCCGTGGTTACTGTAGCAAAACCGTCTTCAAAACCGCCGAGGGAGGTAAAATGCATGGTTTTGAAAAGTTGAGGGAGGTGATTTGTCCGGTTTTGGAGTTGAGGGGAGTAAAAGTGAACTTCTCGTGATAGTTGGGGAGAGGAACGTTGACTTTTTCCTATATTATTCTATCTTTATATGACGGGCCATAAAAAAAGAAGTATTTTTTTTTATGGCATGTGAGATGATCGCGCCTAGTAGCCACATATCAGCTGCGCTCGATATGCGGGATTTCCGTTGGATCAGATCTTTCGCTTTGACGAAACCCATAGAGAGTGGCCCAGCAGAATAACAAACGGAGCCAGCCCAGCGCCCCTGCTGAATGCAAGCAAAACTACTGCGTGCAGTGTCTCTGGGCTCCCTGAATCGCAGCACGCAAGGGGTTCAACAGTCACTGACATGTAGACCAGGTGTGATATGGGACCAACGTGTCAGGGAATACCAATGCGCTTATACCATACTTACATGTTGCAAACTTCTAGCTCTCAGTGAATGGCTAATGGTTTAGCCAGCTGTGGAAGGAATGCAACAGGCTCGTCACATTGAGCCTTCAACACAGCAAGTCCGGATGTTGTAAAAAAAAACACGCACACAGACGTGCCCCTTTTTACTACTAAGTAGAGTATTAATATCTGATCTGATTGATGATGAGATGATGAATCCGGAGCCGGGAGGACGGAGGGCATCTGAACTCGGATCTCGCGAACTGAACTCTGTTGCCAGAATGAGAATCTGTAGCACTAATACCAAGCAGGGCCGGCGATTAGCAAATGCGAGGTGGGCGACCGTTCAGGGCCTTCAAAATCGGAGGGCCTCCAAATTCACACCTACGGTTAGTCTGTATCTTAATGCTATAGTCTTGAAATCTTTTGCATACTTGGGTTTTTTTTTTTTAAGCATTAACATTTGATTTGTACCTAGTAATGTAAGACCCATATAATTTTAAAAGCTTTTATAATTAAATGAAAATTATGCTTTAATTTTCTTAAAAATTTAGGACCTCATCATTAATTTTGTTCCGGGGCCTCCAAATTATAGGTACGGCCCTACCAAGCACTGCCCCGATTATACTAACTAGGAGTAGTAGAACCAGCCAGCGCGTCTGTCTCATGTGTGCACTGTACATAAATTATTACTAGCTGCCAAAGACTCTGACCCAGAAAAATCAAAGAGAAAATTATACTGGCACGCTGGAATAGCACGCACGCACGCAGTAGAGGACAAACGAGTTGCACGCTACTAGTAGCTAGCTGACACGGTGACGTGGCTTATACGAGCCGCTTATGAGAAGCCGACAAGGCAATTATAAAAGCTCTCTTTGGCGGTGTTCGCGTCAGCGGCTTTGAGACTGTCATCATGTGGTAGTACTACTGTTTTTTATATAAAAAACATAAAATGAAAAAAAAACGGCTTCTTCGTTTTTACAGTGAAACAGAAAAAAAAATCCTCATTGCAGTAAGAGTACATCTGGGTGTTTAACAAAAGGGAGAATACTTGCTGTATTTGCTACTGCTGCCCTGCTCTGCTCCATTGTTGGGGTGCGGTGTTTTGCATTGCACACTACCCTACCCACCCTTGGATCCATCGCTAGAATTCTGGGCCGGTTTCGTGTACACGGGTGAACAGTGTGGGATCCTGTGCACGCTGCATGCGCCCGCCCACGGATCCCCACCCACCTCGCCGCCACATGCCTGTGCCTGCCACCGTGCTCCGTTCCCCGCGCGTGCAGTCCCATCCCGTCGCCGCCGCCCTCGATTCGATCGATCGTCGTCGTCTCCGCCTGCCTGCCCAGTGCCCCTGATGCCTTCCGTTCCGCCGCCGGCAACCAGCAGAGAGATCGTCGATACAAATACAACACCGACGGACGGCCGAGATCGGCCGAGGGAAAGAATGGAGGAGAGCAAAGCTCCAGCCTCCCGAGATGGAATAACGGATCTCAATTGCCTTTGCCGTCACTTCTCGCCAGAGGGCGCGATCAAAGCTGGAATTAACCGGCCGGCCGGCAGCCATTAGGGTGGCGATTAAGTTCGCGGTGACGTCGGCCTCCACTAAGCAAGTATACACTACACGTCGCCCCCGGCCCGGCGCTAATTAAGCTGGGGTTTTGTATGTTATCTTCCGGCCATAAGATAATCGGCTTCCAGATAGGATGGATCCACTGCAATCATGTGCTCTAGCTTAGCTAGTTTATGCTAACTACATTCACGCACCTAATATTAACTAATTAACCGCACTGGAATCCAGGAGTGATCGATCGATCGATCGAGGAGTCAGTCCAGGACAAAACAGAAGCTTGTGATTTGCTTGGTTGCTTGCTGCTGTGAAAGAGAGAAAAAGAGAGAGAGTAGTAGTAGTATTACTCCTGAGTAATCACATTTAGTTCTTGCCGTTTAACACGAAAACACACACCCTGTAATGTAAATTAAAACTCGATCTTCCCAGCACCCTGAAGCTTCTCCAAATTAAATCGCAGAGGCCGGCCGCGCGCGTAGTATGTACAGCCACCACGGACATGGACGCGACTACGATGCTTGCGAGCTGACGAGACCCAGCTTGATTGGCGAGAGCCCGCCGGCCGGCAGCACCGTGACCGGCAGACGGAGGCGCTAGCTAGGCGCAGAGTGCGCCGAGCTCTCTGAGCCTGGGCACGAGTCGGCCGCTGAGGTGAAGTCCCATGAGGCCCTCGAGTCCGCCGACGGGGTCACCACCGACGAAGAGCGCCGGGACGCCGGCTCCTGAGCCCTCGGCCGCCGCGACGAGCTCCTCCTCCTCCGCGGCGCCGGCGTCCAGCTCGATGACGGTGGCGTGCGCGCCCACGGCCGCCAGCAGCCGCTTCATGACGTGCGCCATGCAGCAGCCTGGGCGGGCGAAGATCACCACGGGGCTCTCGCGGACCAGTCGCCCCACACGCGCCGCCGCGGGCTCCTCCTCACCTGCAGGGTCGATGGTCAGCCCACGACGGATGCCCACCGCCTGCATGCTTGCTCGACCTGCCTGCTCTACAAGTGATTAGAGCCTTAGAGGACGGCGGCAACGGAGTGAGTGGAACGGGACGAGCTTGATCGCTGGCGGCCGGGGAGCGAGGAGAGGGCAACGCGCGCCGCCGCGTATATATAGCCGGGGCCGGGGGGGGGCGGGGCTGCAGTGCGGTGCGGTGCGGTGCGGCACACCACATGGCCGGCCGGGTGAGTGACGTCAGGCGGGTGGTGACGGGGAGGCGTGGGGCCGGAGGTTGCGTCACGTGGCCGGGCACCCTAGGAAGCGAGTGGTCAGCAGGTCAGGGGTGATGACTGGTAAGCACTGAGAGGTTGAGCTGATTTTTTGTTTCGCCTCCGGCCCACGGGCCGGTGGTCGAGTCATTCGAGTGGAGGAGGTGACGAGAGAATCTCCTTCAATCTGCGTGCGTGCAAGTGCAACAAGCTTCCGCTCGAAATTCGACTGTACTACGATTCTCTTCTTCGTTGAACGAGTACGCAGAGACAGACTTTTGAACGAAGAACTCAGCCTGAAGCGAGGCGAAGGCCGGCCGGTGTGGCCGGTGTTTCCGAGACGGACGGCCGGCCGGCCACGGACATGGCGTACCAACTGGGTTTCGTCAAACAAGAAACGTACTTGCTCGGCATCTACTGCATGCATGCGTGTCGCAGTAGTACTTGTAGTACGTCAGCACGACGCGAGAGCAGCGCCCGTGGCGTCATCACCACGCACGCTGCTGCTGTCTCGTGCTCGTGCGGGGCGGGGTGTGTGTGGTGCGCGCGGCGCGGCCGGTGAAGCGAGCGCGCGGCACACCGGACACGTGCCATTGTGGGCGGCCGTTGACGTCGCTATTGCGGGTGTTGGTGCGTCGTTCCTGGGGCGAGGCACAGGCACCCAACCCAACCAACAAGAGAGCCCACATCCACATGCTAGGCCCAGCCCAGCCCAGTCCGAGGAGGTGACGTTGACGGCGCAGATTTGCGAGGGTCCATCCCGTGGTGCTGACCGTTGACGGGTCGCCATCGCGGGGTGACGCCACCGTGTCATCCTGCGTGGCCGTAAAGTATACAGGGCATGCACAAGGCCACAGGTGGTGGCCGGCTCACCGTCACCGCCGATCTGGTGTGCCGTGAATCGTCGGCAGCCGAAGCCGGAAGAATGATGAAGCAAAGGCAGGTACTCCGGTCAGCGATACCGGCCGGCTTGCCGGTCAGCGCCGACCAAGACTACTAGTAGGGTTGACTCGATTTGGATGCGTGCATCATAGTAAACCGTATGCCGATTGCGTCAAGCCAGGCCTTACGATGTGATGCACATGTGACACCTCATCATCGGCCAAACATGCATATGCGTGCACACGCAGAGATGTTACACAGAGGTTCTCCACTAGCGATCGCACGGCATGCATCCGGCCGTAAAGACTAGTAGCGTCGTAAATGTATCTGGTAATAACGACAAAGAAAGTTAAAGTATCAAGAACCAGTGCGTTCATTCGCACCAGTATTATCTATAATAAAAAAAAAAGGGACATTAGTTTGTGACCAGTGCAGCTTCGAGCATACGTATGTCGTCACGGCTGACATACAAACCATTCCAATCGCTACGTCTAACCTCGATCTTGGCCTCCATCCGATGCATCTGCACACACACATGCACAAAAAAACTAGGATATATATAGTATATATGAGATGTCTGATTGCACTTCGATTGATAATATTATAATAAAAAATATATAATTATAGCCAGTGCAGTGGCATTGCTTCGTTCAAAGCACATCCATTCATGTGAATATGTGATGGTGACACGGTGGTGCCGTGGTGGTGGGCAATGCGGCAATGGTGGCCCATCAGGACGTACGCTTACGCGCGCCGTCGGCACTGCCACTGACCACAGCCCACTGCAGCTAGCTACTCCCAAGCAATTGGCTCCTCCACCGGCACTCGCTAGCTCACGCACTGGACGTCCATCCATGACGGAACGGAAGCGAAACTAATGGCCGTAGTTTTCTTATCCTGTGGGTGACCCGCGACACATTTGGTGGAAAGCCCGCGCTTTTGTTGCTGATTTGCCGCACTAGCTTGAGAAGATAGAAAGTTTTTTTTTTCCCCCATTGATTGATTGGCTTGCTGCTTCGTGTGGTGCGGCATTGCCATTGCATATGGCAGTGCTATATGCGCCATTGTCGTCGTCAGCTTGCAATATACTATATATTATTTATTACTACTGGTATATTATATTTTGTGGTATCTATATATATGAAAGTCCTGTGTGTACATGCGTTGCCTAGCTTGCATGCATGTTCTGATGGTGCACACGGCTCTCTCTGCTGCTATAGCTGGCATTCGTGTCGTGCGTGGTGGAGGGATCGATCATGGTTCCCTGGTCCCGAGAATCCATGAATCTTCCTCTATCGAATCGAATCTCCTGGAATATTATCGATCGATCAGTTGCACGTACGTACTTGGTATCGATAGATACGCTGCTAGCTCAAGTCAACCCACCTGGCCCCGTCTCTTTTGTGGTACGGTGTGGACGTGTGGTGTTGGCTTCCTCATGGCATCAGGGATCGTTGCACCTGCTCAAGTGACAATAATACAAGCAAAGATTATTAATGGACTAATCTGGATCAATCCATATGTCTATTTCTTTTATTAAATAAATCAGCCAAAAACTAACAACAACTTTTGATCTAATATTTCAACTCGTCTATCATGTTCACGATAATCAGAGAGAATCCAACAACCACAGCTCCACACAATGTTACTGCAAAGCTAATCGATCAGCCACAGCCAGCGCGAGCCCTGCTCGTTCCCCGCCCAAATTATTACTGCTGCGTCTCTGCATAGTGTTGATGATAGCACTATATGTATGTATGAGTAATAACAATCGATCGATGCGTGAATGGGCCATGCATTAGATAGAATTATTGAGCGCGTTGCCCGCCTACTACCTTAGCCTGTTGTAGTGTTGTCGTACCATGCACAACCACCAGTGGTCATGCATGTACTGCAGCCTGCGCTCCTGCAACGGCAACCCACATCCATATGATGATCCATCTGCCTTTTTTATTTTATTTTAGGGATTTTGTTTGCTTCAATCAACGACTCAATTCGATGCTGCGGGACAGCTCCCCACCATTCATCATTCATTCCTCGCGTGACAAACAGAAACTGGAGGGGAAAAAAAAAGAAACGAGGCTTGTCGTTCGTGGGCCGGTCATCCTGCTGTGTTCTTGAGCTGCTGGGCTTAGAGTTTGCGTGCGGCCCAGCTAACACGATCGGCGGGGCTTTTGGCCCTTTCTCCCGCCGGCCATATTTTCTCCTCACAAAGCCAGTAGCACGCGCGCACACAAAGATCGGCCCAGACGCACCCCGGCCGAACAGGCTCTTTCTCGTAGCCGCACGCGCGCGCTCCGCACCTGCACCTGCACGGCTGCACCTCCTCCACTCCTTCCCACCACCGGAAAACATACAGCTCGAGGAGAAAAAATCAAATTTGCTCATATCGAAACGACGCTTGTGGTAAGCTTTTTAAAATAAAGTTTTTATTAAAGAAGCATAGTTGCTAAACTAACAATTCAAACGCCATTTCTAAATGCGGTTGTGGAAATAACACATCTCATGATCGAGTATTTGGTGAACAATAAAATATTGATTCCTTTGTGGAAATTCCATGGGTACTGTATGGACAACCCTTAATATACCGACGAACATGCCACATGTATCATTGTAACATTCCATGTATCATTGGAATATTGTAAAATACACCACCTATAAAACATGAGTAATTTTGAAAAAAAAAACTCAGATACATAAGAAACGTCTTAGGAATGTTATGGGAACAGTCTAGAATACAACATGGGGTGGGATATCTCAATAGTATTAACAACAATTTATAATAGTGTCTCATGAATACCACGTGAATAATCTTATCTTACTATATTATAAAATAAATAGTTCAGGTGACAATGTCATGGATACAAGAAAAATGTTGTGGGCCGTTGGCACCAGGAAACAATCGAGCTCAGGTCTGACACGGGGAGACTCTGGGAAAGCCCAAAGCAAAGGCTAGTTTTGTGGGGGGGTCCAAATGACTGGGCCAAAAGCCCACGCACAACCTGGAATCGCATCCGTAGTTCGGTCCTTCGTCGTGGCACGATGTGTGAGTGTGTGACGTGACGGCTTTTGCCACGGTCGGGGTCGGGTCGTTGGTCGGCCGCTGCATTCATTGATAGTTTCGGTAAAGCAATCGCTGGCTTGCTCGTTGTCGCTGCTGCTAGTAAACCATACAGGACGACTGACTATTCTACGGATTTGAACGCTGCCGTTGAAGTGAAGGCAGGTGCAGTACAGGGCTCGGATGGCTGATTGGATCACTGACGTTTTCTTCCGACAGCAATGGAAAGCATTTCTTTTTTCTATTTATATAGCGATGGATATGTAGATATGATGTACTCCTACGTACTCGATAGATATTAGATACTGTGAGTAATTTCAGTGATCTGAAAGGTTGCGCAAGAAAGCAGTTGTGATGTTATGGGAGCTGAGAGAGACGTACGGACGTGCAAGTCGAAGTTGCAAAGCGGCGGCGCACGGTGGATGGATATAGAGGGGAAAAAATCAACACCGTGTGAATGGTTTTATCATAGATCGAGCAACCGTGATCACCTTTTGGATGCATGTTTATGTGTATGCGTTTAAGATATGAGATTGCTGTATAGACTTTAGGATCGAGGCGCGCTGCAGTTGGCCGGGCACGAAAACAGCTAATCACGTGGCAGCGACCAGTACCGTAAACTACTTTGCCAGTTTTGGCACGTTCCGTTTTTGTCACTGCCTTGTGTAGCTAGCAGTGCTCGTTGCGGCAGGCAGTGTGCATCACCGTGAGCCGCCAGTCTTGCTGGCTTGAAGGCCAACACCACACGAAAGGTTCCCAATAGAGTTCCCGGGGTCCAACTTGTAACTGATTAGGCCGACCGGTGCATGTTGGTTTTGTGACACAAAACTCGTGTGCAGTGCTTTTGGGGAAACAAAAAAAAGAATCCCAAATCCGACGTGACAAAATATATATCCGCCGCCGGCCCGTTGAGGAATCCGCAATGCCGTATGGTTCTGAGCCAGAGCCACGCGTTGGGCTTGGTCATAAGAAGCAAAAGCAGGGTTTGGTTTGCGCACATGCCACATGATGAGCCATTGCTGCGGTGCAGGTGCAGTGGACACAGGGTCCCAGGGTACATGCAGACGGGTGATGAACACGGCTGGATAGGACAAACAGTCGAGGTGTGCATGGTATACTCCGTACTCATGTGCAGTTATCAGGTGTCTTTATGATCGAGAGAGCCGGAGACCTCGTACAATAGACGATGCTTATGCATGGTATTCAATGATGGGTATATTTGTCATGAGGTATAATTTTGCATAGTAGATATCTTTGTGTGATAAACATTGAAAATCATCTTTTATGAATCTGTAATAAACAAAAAAAAAAATGAGGATAGTGATAAAACTAGAATTATATTGTCTAGTATACATGGGGGACAAAGGTACTGCTTTCTTTTCAAGATTTTTTTTCGTGTAAATATTCACTTGTCGAGGATTCCAACCATCCATCCTAAATTTAACAGAGTTTATAAACATAAATGCATCAGCCAGGTACGTACTAGTGTCGAAGTGCTGAAGTGCAATGCTCACCGAGTTAGCAGACTGATTGCTACAGAGCTAAACGACGCCTTCCGTTTCTTCCGTCCGTCGGCTTCATCGCTTTTCGCTTTTGCATGCTCGCTCCGGTGCGTTGCTCCCCTGTCCCCTCCTCCTCGGCCGTTCCATGCTGTCGCCGTTGACTTGGCAAGGAAGGACAGCCTACGTTCCGGCTGACTTTGACTTTGGGCTGCACGGTCGGTCGTCCCCTGCGCCACCAGCTCACTTGAACCGTCTTTTGTCCACTGATGCTAGCTGTTGCTACTCTGCACTGCACGCACCTTTTGGTTCCAGCAGCCGATACCAACGAATACGATACGATACGCCCAGAGGCCCAGCGAGGAACCAGGAAGGATGGATGGGTTTGATTTGCGTATTTCCAAATCTGAACCGAAGTTTGAGCACTGCAGGACAGGCGCAGGACACACATGGTGCAGTGAAGTGAAAGCGAAGTGCACACGACGGCAGGACACGGAGTAGTAGGTGGGCATTCAGTCGGAGTAGTAGTACTACTTACTACTGTACGTCGAGAGGCTCTGCCTGCGGACTTGAAGGCTCGCTGTCGTCGCAGCTTGCTGGTTGCTGCTGTGTCTGAACTCAGACAGGCCATCTTGGGTCCTGCCAGCCGTCCACTGATTATTCCGACTCCATCTTTCTTTCGTTCCGCCATTGTGTTAGGGTTTACCATTGTTATCCCACCTGGAATCGGAGTAAGCACGTGTGTTTGTCCGTTCGTACATGTAGTACGCACGCACGGATGGACGCACCTCTCCTCCCGATCTGGCTCACCAAATTTCTGCTGTCAGCCTGTCACCAGTCACCACCGCAGCATGCAAAAAAATCCCCGGTGGGTGCGGGTGCGGCCGCCGTGGTAGAGTACTAGAGTAGAGTGCGTTGGACGGCAAACCGGGCTGGGGCCCAGTTCCGTCGTGGGGTGGCTGGGGCCCAGCTGACAGCGACAGTGCAGTCCCGGCATGTTCAGTTCATTAAAAGTGCTCCTGAAATTCTTTACGATCATCGTCATATCGAATCTTTTTTGTCGCGTCGTATGGCGTTAAATATAGATAAACAAAAAAATAAATTGCACAGTTTGACTGAAAAGTACGAGAAGAATCTTTTGAGCCTTGTTAGTACTCCCTCCATCCCAAATTATAAGTCGTTTGACTTTTTTTGACAACAAGTTTGACCACTCATCTTATTCAAAAATTTATGCAAAATATCACTTTTTTTGTTGTGGCTTTTTTATTAATACAAGTTCTTAAAGAATGATTTAAATTTGACTATATTTACGTAAAATTTTTTGAATAAAATGAATGGTCAAACTTGGAGCAAAAAAAAAGTCAAACGACTTATAATTTAAGATGCGAGGAGTACATGATAGGACAATAATTATCAAACATAAACGAAAAAATGTTACGGCAGCTCTTGCCAGGGCTTTACCGCCGGCTAGGTGGACGTGCCGGGAACGGAAAGGGTGCGTTGCACATGGCACCATATAACATCATCAGTTCATTCATAATAACGGAAAAATGAAACCAACTCCACCTGTGTGTAGATAATACGGCATGCTGGCAGTGGTACCGAAAATGTGCATTGTTTCATTTGGTAAATTTTTCTTAATCAGTTACCCATGAATATCTGACTTTCTTTATCATCCTGCAAAAGTCTAGAATGTCTGGATCAGTGTATTTTAAGATTTTATACAATGAAAATGTTTTGGAAATAGCAATATGTAGTAGGAGCACACATTTACTGCGTGCAAGTGTTACTGAAACTAACTTGCTTTGACCAGGCAGCTACACGTATGCTTGTCGAAATATCAATGGTTGTTGTAGGTACAAGCAATCCAAATGCAGCGCAGATGCAGCCTCTTCAATTTACAGGAAAATTTGTGGCATGAATTAATATAGAAAGGAGATTTTCTCAATGGGAACTGGGCAATTTCCGGTCTTTCAGGTTTTATTTTTGAATAAAACAGGGGGCAGCCCCTACTGTGATTTATTGAATTGAGAACAAGAGTCTTTACAACAAAACTCAAGAAACAAAAAAAAAAAACCAAAAAATAAAAAAGATTACACAAAGTGGTCTATCCATTGATTTAACTGAGCTGAAATGATTGGATTGGCTATGAGTTTAACCATAGCCAACTCCTTCTTGAAAGTCTACTTCACTGAAGGCAAAGAGTGGTGGAGATGTCTGAAGATGCAATCATTCCTCGCTGTCCAAATAGCCCAAAACATGGCTATAATAATTTCTATTGAAACAACAAAAATGGAGAGAATAATGTCTTTCAGGTTTTAAAAATGGAGAAAACAAAATGCCAACGGATCTACTTCTCATCTTTTTTTTTTTTTTTTGAAGAACCTGAGGGGCCGAGGCCTCTACAACTTCTCATCTTCACCTTGTAGAAGTAGTAGCGTGACTAGGCTAAAGACGTCGCCCACGCCAAAGATGGAGATGGTGACCGTGCAGGCAATCCTATAGAGGCAGAATCCTGGGTCCGCTACGAGGACAAGGTGGAATGTGGCCATGCAGAAGAAGTGGCTGTGGATGGCGGCCGCCAACGCGACGAACCCTAGGCCGTAGCGAACAGAGGCGAGAGCCAGGAATTATGCATAGGGGGCGGCCAAAGAGTTTCGACATTATGATAATTGAATGTATCTTAATTGTTTAGATTTTTATTCGGAGGTTATGCTCTATTTTTCTAGTTTTATTTTCAGTATTTGATGGTTTAACATTCTCACTATTTTCTCCATGGTAGACGACCGTGTCTGTTGACACATGAATATTACAATCTATCAGCTTAGTATTTTGAAAGTGCTCATACCCATGGTAAGTGTGTTTTGTCGACAATGTCGTGAATGTGATGACTCATAAATCATAAAATATATTGTCTCGGTATTTCGAAAGTGCTCATAGTGGAGTAGGAGATGTGTGTTTGTTCGTAGAAGTGATGTGTGTGTGTACATGAGCGTCTACATCTATAATGCGATTCATAATTAAAAAAATGATCATTGAATTGTAGTTGCTAATCAAGTATACGTTCAATTTAAATATAAAGTATAATTAAACATAAGTATTGTAATAGAACAAAAGGTTTCAATAGATATATATGTCCTATTATCATAGACAAACAAACTTAGATAGATTAAAATATTATATTGTAATTCCATTCTATTCTATTTTGGTGTCTATAGGATATTAGTAGATATATAACATGTTTTTATTTATTACAACCTTTTAAAATAAACATAGACTATTATATTTTTTATATTTCATAAAAAAAATTGTATTGTTAGGGAGGGGCCATGGCCCCTGCAAAACCCTCCTTGGCTCTGCCCGGTGTTAGCGGATCCCACGGCGGGATGGGAGGAGTAGCGGCGTCATTACGCGGCCGCTGGGCGCCCCGTGCGAATAAGGATCGAGGTCCATAGTATGGTGTGACCGGCGCGGCCTTCGCGTCCGTTAGGTGGGCGCACCGCAAAAAGACGAAGGACTGCGGGTCGGAGCACATCATGCGGATGTAGGAAACACGAATGAACTTAAGCACATGAGCGCGGGAGGCTAGCCCCTCTCCCATCCATCCGCCGCCAGGGTGGCCTCACACTCACCTACACGCCCCGGGGCCAGGAGAAAAAAGAAAGAAGCGAGAGGGAAGGGAAGAAAAAAAGAAGAAGGCGGGGGAGAAGGGGCCGCGTGCCGCCGCCCCGACGTCGTCGTCGGCGACCAAACTCGCCGGCGCGTGGGCTGCGGCGGCCGAACCGCAAGCCCGGTCGAGAGGAACCGCGTCGACCGGCTGCGGCCTCGCCCTTGCCGGCTGAGAAGGGGAGAAGCCGGGCCGCCGCCGATTCCGCCCGCCGGAGCTCGTCGGCGCCATCGGAGGTCGCCCGTACCACCAGCGAAGGAAGCCGTTCGTCTTGATTCGTAACCCGCCCACGCTGCCTTTGCCGCCCGCCGCCCCATTGCCGTGGGCCGAGGTGAGCCGCCCCTCGTCCTGCTCCATGGTTGCCACCCGCGTGAGCACCGCCACACCGCCGCGTTCCCACTACACGGAAGCTCAAGGCGGTGTTTGAAGCCACACGCGCAAACTTCTCCCTCCGTCCCGAGAATAAATGTAGTTCTCGCTTCGTGAAAAAGCTGCCGGCGACGGGGCGTGACATTTTGCTTCAATGTCCACGAAAAGGAGATCCACAGTGAACGAGGTTTCAGTTCATAAGGTCCATGGCTAAAACTCCTTTGTCAATAATCAATATCAACATCGAAAAGGCTAGAATCATACTCAAGGCAATATGTTCAAGTTTTAAAACAAATTAATCAGACATGGCGCGATCCTGTAGAAGTGGCTACTCGAGTGGCGCTCGCGATGCAGCCGGCGGCGCTCGGCGGCTGAAGAGATAGCAGAGGTGGAATGTCGATTTTAGAGATTTGGGAGAAGAAGTGGAGCCAGCTCAGGCGAGCCACACGTTTATTCGAACAAGTCGTGTCCCTGCGCCAAAACCCGGTGCTTGGTCTGCGGTCTACGGAGAAATCACCGCTTCGGGCCGTGCGATATTATCCCGCGACATCACGCCCCACTTTTAATGGGTTGTTAATCACACGCGTGTTTGCGCCGGGATCGAGGCCACAAACACGTCTATTAGTAACGAGATAATGGTAAAAAGAAATAATAGTAAACCGAGCTGTTAAAATATAGGATAGAAAGGGCTTACAGTGGCGACGAAGAGTCACCATTCAGGGTTACGATATCAGAGTTGGCCAACCTAGAAGTGGTGGATTAACTATGACACTGCCCCGTATTCCACAAAAGCGACTTGTGCATGGATGAAATCTGGGCTTCAACGTCCTTCTCTAAGCAAACATCTTGCGAACTCCTACTCTGTTGGTCCTCTACTTGTCGTCGATCTTACCTTCACATGTGCCGATATCACGTAAAAATAGAGGGGTGAGTACGACGCATGCTCGGCAAGTCCCAACCGGGGTTGTAATTATTAAGGGTTTGAGCCCTAGCGAGTCTCTAAAACGCTCTTACTAGTTCTCGGTTCATCTCATGTCATCCACTGGCTTCATGACACCGCGAGGTTAGTCATCATAAGTGTATATCTAATCATAGATGTTCGGCCTAGCACTTGCCCATTCAAGGGCGTGGCTATTCAAATAGATTCAATTAACTCTGCAGAGGTGTACAAATTTCCCACACGATAGGCATTGTCTACACCATGGCCCATGGTTCGACAGGCCTAACGAGATTCCGTACCCGCTTGGTAGCCAACCTAGGTATATTGGTATAATCCTCACCACGACTTCTCGGGGGTTGGAAATGGGAAGATCACTTAGCATCCCATTAGCACATAGCATCGCGGAAGATCACTTAGCATCCGCCAACTCATAAGTTTGTATACAATATCAAAGCGCCAATTGTTTTACGTGGAGGATCACATAGCAACCACGCCAACCCGACCTCGGAAGATCACATAGCATCCGAGTCGGCTCCCGATAGATCGTTCGCCTACTCCGACCACCTTGGATCCAACTATACCTCAACCCAGCGGGGTGTGAAATCAAGCCGTCCCATCTCGGCGTGTGGTCGCATCTGAAATATCGCACTAGGTAGAAGGTCAATGAACCGGTCCTTAGGGAGGCGAGCATCTCTCCGCGGGATTCATCCCCGATTGTGAATAGTCCACCTCCATGTAGACTATCACCACTCACCTTTTGTTGGAGGGTTCACATTATTTCTTAAGTCATATTATCGATAAAAGCCTAGCGAAAGCCTCACGCACATAGCCCATGAGTACTCCCCGCATCGACTTGCCACGGTTTATACTTATCTTACATCTTATTAAACATTATAGTAATTAGGTCGGGTTAGGGGGGTAAGGACTTGCTGGGGAGGTTCTTACGTATCGGCACGGCGTCGAACGTCTCTAGCTTTTACTTCGGACGGAAGCTCCTAATCGGGTCGTCGAATCTACTTTACGTCCGCGATAAATCCTAGCTTGAACTATAACATGTAAAGCAAACATAGAACATTATGGTGGCAATGGGTTAGATGCATAGAGCTAGATTTTAGGCGAATTATGGAAGTCGTTCAACGAAACGGAGTTAGTATGCATGAGATATGGATTTTATAATATTAATCCTAATTAAATCATTAGGGTAATATTATAATATAATTTTATCATGTAATAATATTGGAACTAATTACATGATAAAATTCTATAAATCAAATAATGAATTTACAAATTTTCTAGGAATTTTTCGGACACGGAAAGTATACTTTCAACAATCACATGTACAAGTATCGGGTGTACATAGCAATTACACAAGTGTACACAGAACTGCCCTTGTACATCGTGGGTGCCACGTGGGTCCCGTGGGCGCCCTTTGTGACCGCCACGTAAAGCGCCACGTGGATGGCCGGTCGTCCGTTAGCATATGGCGGCGTCGGGGCGGGAAGGCGGCGTGGCTTCTCCCGGACCGGCGGTTCCTTGGCGGCGTTACGGTGTGGAACGGCGGTGTCGGGAGATCGTCGTCGTGCCCGTGCGCGGTGGCGTCTCGCCGGCGTTGGCGGCGGGGTTGGCCGTCCCTGGTCCGTGAGGTCACCGCAAGGCGCGTTAGCCTCACTACCTCACCCCGCCCTTGATGAAGCGAGCGGGGGGTGGCAATGGGGTGTCCCACGGCGCGGCGGCGGGTTTGCGGCGGCTTCGACGGCGGTGCTCCGGCGACGGGCTACATAGACGATGGGAGGGCAAGGAAAGGGGGTAAATCGCTTGATTGAACATCGAGGAGTCTCACCGACGACCAAGGCGACCCTCGGCACGGCATCACAGGGAACATCTAGACCCTAGCCTGGGCGGCGACCGAGTTGGGGGAAACTTCGATTCCAGCGGAAAAGGGAGGGGATGGAGTGGTGGCGAGCACCGCATGTTCCACCGTGGCGGAGCTCGGGAGCAAGATGGCTCGACCGATTGAGCGCGGTGGTGCTATTTATAGGCACGCCATGGGAGGTCTCGCGGCGAGAAATTTTCTCCCATCCCCGATCTTTTGGCGGCCGCCCTGTGGCGCGGCGGCCGGTGGGCGAGGGAAAGCTAGCTGGATGCACGGCGCGCCGTGGGCGGCCCATCGATTGGCCTTGTCGGGGCCGCCGGAGGTGGCGGCAAGCATCGTCGAGCTCTGCGCCACGTGGGCGGCGGTGTCGTGGCTGCTTTCGGCGCCCGTGGCGTGGGCGGCGTCTTGTCTCGCGCATGGTTGGCGGGACGGTGGCGGGAGGTTAGTGGAGCAAGCTGTGTCCCGTCGTCGTCACCGATTCCGTGAAGCAAGATAAAACGCGTTGGCGTCGGCGGTTGTGTGGACTCGGTCGGTGCACATGGGCGGGGCGGGCGTTCTTCGCGGCGGCTCGGCCCGGTGTCTTGTCTTGGCGGTCTTCTCCTATCGTCGTCGCTTTCGAGGCGAAACAGTGGACTTCGACTGTGGGGCGGTCTTCGTCGCCAGGCCGTCCGTGTCGGGAGGAAGAAGAAAGCGCGAGCGGCACGCGTGGGGTCCATTCGTCGGTGAGAAAGAAGAGAAGGGAAGGCGGGCCGGGCTGCTGGGCCGTGATGATCCCGATCCGTCGGGGCCGGCCCGTTCGCGGAGATGAGAAAGGGGAGGAGATAAAGGGGCCGGTAAGGGCTGGGCGAAAGGGAAGGGAAGGAGATCGAGCCCGTGGCTCTTTTCGCTTTCTAATCCCCTTTCCATTTCTTTTCCTATTTCTCTTCCTTATTTCTTTCTCTTCCTTTTTATGTGTGTAAGTACATATATTTATACATTATAAATATTTATACTAGCACCCATTTATTCTCATAACTTTTATTCATGAAAATATTTACTCAATGGTACTTGTATAAATATAGATATATATGTATACGCACCCATGGTTCCCATTCCAATTATTTTATGTGTAAGATATATATATATATTCTTACTCAAGCACATTTTATTCTCATGACTTTTATTGCGAGGGATATTGTGCTTAGTAAAAATATAAGTATATATATTGGTACGCACGTGTCTCGATATATATTATTCCCGAGAAGAATTTGTAAACCATTACTCATGCAACATATTTCCATAATTGAATCTAGAACTTACCTTGCATCCTCGGTCACCATAAGGTTCGACAAGCAACAAGCAAAGGAACCTAATTTTCTATATGGTGGGATTTTGGAGTCTGAGGGTTTTTAAACAGGGTTTCGGTTTTAGCGAAAAAATAAATCAAGTTTTAGTCGTAATTCAAAAAGTTTAAATTTTTAGTGAATTTTAAAATGATGCAAAAACACGGGTGTTACAAATCTATCCCACTTAGATGAATCTCGTCCCCCAGATTCCTAGTCTCTGAGTGAAGGTCCTAATTTGAGGCCTAATAGGATAGAGATAGAGAGAGAGGGGGAAAACTTTCCATTGCTTACAGTCTTTGTCTCTCTGAGCCCCTACCATTATCGCTACTCTATTCCTAGGGCGACGCGATAGTGTGGAGGGTATGCCTTTAGCCGATGATTACTACCTGGCTTTGTTTACCCCATTCTTCTTGGTCTTGCGTCTTGGTCTTCGCGGTCTTCGACTCTTCAAATCTTCTTTATCAACTACCCCACTTAGAGAATTCATTCCTCTAAGGTTAGGGAAAAATTTCTTTCTTCTTGGTCTTTGAGTTGTCTTCTATTGTTTGTGGCCCTGGTGGTCGGGATTGTTGCCCTGATTCTTCTGGGCAATAATCAACGTAAACTTGGGTGACCACTTCTCGTCGGGTAACCCTAAGTTTCTCGCTGCATCGTTATCCGCTTGCGTTAGCCCGTTTTTATGTTTCTCTTCTTCCTTTTGGATCTACCCCACTTAGAAGAGTTTTACTTCTATCTGTTTGCTCCGTGGCTTCTCTTTTTCAAATGCCCATAGATTTCTCTGTTGGCGCCTTTCCCTTGAGCACTCTTTTTAATCTCTTTCTTTTTTTTTTTTATCTCACCAATTTTTTTGGAAGGGTATAGATACATCTCCCTAGGGAGCGGACTAGTCGACCTCGTCGGCGTTGATGACTGGGGCGGCGATGCCGTGTCGGTCCGTCGGTGTCACGGAGTGGGGGTCGTCTTCTCTTGGTCTTTGGGAGGCCGAGCGAGAGGAAGGATCCGTCGACGCCTAGGGTGGTTGGGGTTACCAGCGGTGTTGGCGGCACGGTGGCGTACATCCTTTGCCTCTCGGGAGGTGGATGGGGATCCCTTCTTGGATCTTTGGGCTCCATCCCCATCATGGCGAAGGCTCTGCGTGCGCCCCGGTGGTGGCGGTGAGGCTGCCGTCGGCTCTTGGGCGTGGCGCTCTGGGTGGCCTTGACATCTCGGCGAGCGCGGTTTCCCGACAGCCTTGGCCGTGGCGACTTGCTCTGGCGTTGGCAAGTCTGTCGGGGAGAGACGGATGAGTCTCGCCTTGTTCGGGCGCGCGGCGATCGCTCCGCAAAGATCGCGACTGCTTGTCGTAGTGCTGGCGCCGAGGAGGAACAGGTAGGCCGTCTGGTTCCTGATGACGGGGCCAACCTCTAGACCTTCTATGGCCCTCATGCGAGTGATCCAGGCGGGGTCGTTCTTCTTCTCGGGCGGGAAGTACTTCATGGGGGTACGGATGATGGCCTCTCTCAGAGGTGTGGCAGAGGCGTCGAAGGGCTTGACGGGCGACTGCTTGGTAGGTGTCGGGGAAGCGGAAACCGATCTCGGTCATGTTCCATGCGTCGGCGATGTCGGGGTAGTCCCGGCTTTTGGCGATGTAGACGGTGACCTCCAAAGCACAAGGTGCCATACTCGCGGTGTACTCGCGGCCTTCATACTCGGGGGCGCTCGGAAATGCCAAGGTGTTGCATTGTGGTGTAGAGGAGTTGGGGAAATCCGGGGGTGTTGATGCACTGGTTGTGAACCCAGTTGCCGGCCATCTTGGTGGGGCTCGGTGGAAGGTCTTGTGGGTGGAGGCTAAGGGTTCTGGTGGCGAGGGGAAACGTCTGGAGGGTAGCAATGAAATGGTTGGAGTGGGTTGGGATTAACGGTGGTGGAAATGCCCTTTTTATAGTGGTTGGGGGTGTGGAAGGTTAACGGCTAAGCTCGGATGGCTGGTGTGGTGGCTCAGGTGTGTACGAGAAGGAACGGGAGGGGGTCTCCTGTTCGCATTGACCTTGCGACAGTGGTCTGGCATTGGAGAGTGTGGGCGGTGACCTTGGATCGGTGGGATTTCCCATGATGTGGGGCCGATGGCTCTGTTGTTGCTTGCGGGGTGTCGCATGCTAACCTTTAGCATTAGTTCGCGTTTACGAGGTAATTATGCCATCATCCTGCTTAACTGATCTTCATGGGCCTGTAAACCTTTGTATCTTCAGCTTCATCTTGGACTTAATGGCACTGGTTGCCTCCCGTGCTTCATCTTGTACATCTTCTTGGGTCTTGGTTGGGGTCAACGGTACAGCAGTATTGGCAGCTTTCGGCATCGAGGTGACAGCATGTCGGCAATGTTGCACGCGGTCATCGATGCATAACAACTGAAGCGACGGCGTGTGGCGGCTGTAGGGAAGAACACCGGTGCGGTTCAACCTGCTATAGTCGTGGAGTCCAGCGGTTGTCATCACGTTCCTCGCAGTCGGTTCTAATCTATTTGGTCCAGAAAGGGATTGGGAGGGAAAAGCATAAGGTACGATAAGGGTCTACCTAACTAAGGATTAGGGGAAAGCAAGCATTTTAGGCCGGGATAGACTTTGGGCTATCCTAGTAACACGGGTGTTGGAAAACAATACAAACTTACCTGGTGTGAATCGCATGAAAAGTTAGTCATGGTGAACTAAGTTTATAGGGAAATTTGTCTTATTACTCGTGACTTGAGGAAATTTTGATGACGTTCACGAGATCCTATTGGAATTTCCTTCCATTCATTACCGTAAAGTAGTAATAAATGAGAAGTTTCCGTAGGATTGAATAAGGAACAATACATTATACTAAACAATCAAGCGCGTCAATAGTTCTCATCACAGGTTAGTTACATAGATGATACAAGGTCGCATCACACGAGTGTATTGTCATGATGATTATTCTTGCGACTTTTCACCTACTAAAGGCCTTGAAGCCTAGGCATCTATGATCTAATGGCGAACGGCTTAGCAACTAATGCTAAGACATTGCTTGCTCAACAAGCTTGCAAAAGGATTTTGCTACTTATTTGCTTGCCCGGACTCATATGCCCGGTGGAGTTTCCATCAATTGTTAGACTTGCACATTACATTAGCGCCCATTTAGGTACTTTCGGACGTTCTTGGCATTCCCGTGGATCCGCTGGATAGCACTTGACAGTCCTTCTGTTGGGAGCTTTGGGAAGCGTACAAGTTCATTAAGTACCGATACTTGGTCTTCATGAAACTATCGATTTTAACATCGAGGAAGGCCAAAGTATTCTAGGTACTTTAGCATCGAAATTCTCCTTTGGTTCAGGCAATCCGATTGAGATCATCCTTACTAGTCCATTGCTGCTAGAGTTTCGATGTTGTCATCGGTTCCGCAACATACCTAACTATCGTAGTAAGGTGTACTCGTAGCAACGAGTTTAAAAGTAGTTATCCTATTGTGGAGTTAAAATTCTGCTAACCCAAATTTCATCCTATGGACAAGCTCGGCTCGATACCATTACTGCCACGCCCCACTTTTAATGGGTCGTTAATCACACGTGTTTGCGCCGGGATCACGCCACAAACACGTCTATTAGTAAAAGATAATGGTAAACAGAAATAATAGTAAACCGAGCTGTTAAAATTTAGGATAGAAAGGGCTTACGGTGGCGACGAAGAGTCACCGCTTTTTTGGGGACGAAAAGGAGTATAGTGTGCTCGATGGATACTGCAAGTGATTTCAGTGATCTGAAAGGTCGCAAGAAAGCAGTGTTTTGTGGTGGGAGTCGAGAGAGACGGACGGACGTGCAAGTTGAAGTTGCAAAGCGGCGGCGCACGGTGGATAGGGGTGAATCAAGTCCGTGTGAATGATTTTATTATAGTGGAATCGTGATCACCTTTTAGGATACATGTTTACGTGTACTCCCTCCGTCCCGGAAATATAAGTACATGTAGCGTTCAAAATTTTTCCCATAAATATGTGTCAATATAGACCTATAGGCTAGGCTACTTGTGTGGGGTGAGCAAAAGAAAAAAGAAAAAATCGATGGAACCGAGAAGCGGCTCGTGGCCTCTCACGCCGTCGTGTGGGCCAACAAAATAAAAAAAAATCAATGGAGCCGTCGAGAAGCGCCCCCCCCGTCCACTCGTTCATTTGTGTATGCTTGCTATGAGTTGGGCCGGTTGGTTGTGTACTCCGGATGATTTTTATAGGGGCAGCAGTGTAATTTTACACCTACCTAAATATGTGTGCCCAAGAGCTGCATGTTCTTATATTTCCGGGACGGAGGGAGTATGCGTTAAAGATATGAGAATATATTGCTGTATAGTATAGACTTATTAGGATTGAGGCGCGGTTGCAGTCAGTCGACCAGGTACGAAGACAGCCACGTGGCAGCGACCATTATCGTAAACTACTTGCCAGTTTTGGCACGTTCCGTTTGAGTGTGTCACTTCGTCAGTGCCTTGTGGAGCTAGCTGTGCTCGTTAGGCGGCGGCTGTGTACATCACGACATCAGCGTGAGCCGCCAGCTGGAGGAGAGGTCTTGCCGACTTGAAGGCCACCACCATGATGAAATGTTTGGTTTCAACAAAGCCACCTTGATGTTTGAAACAAAACTCGTGTGCAGTGCACTCTTGTTGGAAGAAAAGAATCCCAAATCCGACGCGACAACATACCCGCCGGCCCCGAGCCTTCCGAATGGCGTAGAATATTCAGGTTCACAAAACCAGGCGGCCGGCCTTGATGTGACACAAAACTCGTGTGCAGTGCACTCTTGTTGGAAGAAAAGAATCCCAAATCCGACGCGACAACATACCCGCCGCCGGCCCGAGAGGCAGGGATTCCGCAATGGCGTAGGAATATTCAGGTTCAAAGAGCCAGGCGGCCCGGCGGTGATCGCTTGGTGAAAGGGATGGTGTCCATCCAGTACTTCATTGTCCGGGGCATAAAAACAAAAAGCGGCTTTGTGCACATGGTGAGGCGGCATTGCTGCAATGCACGGTGCAGTGTACACAGGGCATGCTGATGTGCGATGAACACGGCAGGATAGGACAAACAGTCTTCTTCTCAAAAAAAAAATGGACAAACAGTCGCGGCTCGAAAAGAAAACTTGTGTGGACTGTGGAGCGTTGTTGCAACAAGTATATTCCGTACTCACGTGCAAGCATGAGGTGTATTTATGATCGAGAGAACCGGAGACCTCCTAGTCCTATCCTTCTCCGGCACACCTTAAACTAAATTTCAAAAGTTCAGTACAATAGATGTTATGTTGCATGCATGGTCTTCATGTTTGTCATGAGGTATAATTTTGCATAGTATATATTTTGTGTAATAAACATTGAAAATCGTCTTTTATGAATCTTGTTGACACATAAAACAAATCTACGCCAACACATCAATGGGCTTTGGACACCCTAGAGGTCACACACGACCTGCAAAAAAAACGCAAGAACCAAAGCGTGATCGATCAAACCGATCTAAAGATAGATGCGACCGATGTGGAGCTCGTTCTCGGCCAGAAAAAGTTCAGAACACCCTCTGGAAATATTTGTCGGGAGCGTGTACTTGAAGGTTCTCTTAGGACCAACAAGGCCGCCTAAGATCGCTGGTAAACTCATCGAGAGATTGACCGAACAACAAGTAGAGGGGTTGAATTATCTAAAAAAAAGTAGAGGGGTTGAAAGGAGCAAAATTAGGGTAAATAGGGGTATTTTAACGTTGTGTCTATTAATTTTGGTAGATGGGTTTCAATTGGCCATGATCCTCTCATATATATAGAGGGGTGATCTTATCCCAACAGGAAACCTCTAGAAGGCTTATTTTCCAAATTTCCTACGAGTTTGGAATAGTTTGGTTCAAAACCCAAAAGGCTAGATCCGAACAGGATCTTTCATTAGGTATGACGGAACTTCCAGCAGGAGTCAGAACTCCCAGGCTGCTGGAACTTCCAACATAAGTTCGAACGCCCAAGGTGCCGGAACTTCTAGCATAAGTCGGAAACTCCTAGGGGTTAGAATTTCTGGCTAGCTCTTGTCAGAACTCCCAACATTTTGGGCATTTTATCGGGCGTATCTCTCCTTCATCCAACTCCAAATTAGATGTTCCATATGCGTATCTTGATCGGCTCAATGAGAGGAACACAATGGTGGAGTCCGTCTCAAATTTTGACAACTTCACAAAATGGACACTTTTGAGTGTCAACAAATCTATAATAAACAAACTAAAAAAATGTGGCTAGTGATAGAGCTAGAATTATATTGTTTGGGGGGGACAAAGGTACTCCTTCCTTTTTTTAAAAAAATCACTTCCTTCCTTTTTTAAAAAAATACGTTTTTTTCGAGGACAGGCAATTATATATTAAAATAGGATTAATATTTATATTACAGTCATTGGAAAGTCCGACCATACTACTACTAGTGTGGAAGTGCAATTGCTCACCGAGTCAGCAGACTGAGACCGTTTCTGCCCCACGGCCACCCACGGGCCATGGCGTCGGCTTCATCCAGCGCTTTTCGCTTTTGCATGCTCCGGTGCGGTGCTTCCCTGCTCCGTGGAGGACGTCGGCTGCTGTTCCATGCTGTCGCAGTTGAGTTGACAAGGAAGGACAGCCACTCGATTCGCCGGACTACGTTCCGGTTGACTTTGACTTCATCCCCTGCGCCACCACCTTACTGCATGTCTCGCTTTCACCAGCTAATTTGCAGGCAGATGATTTGGATTGAACACGTAGGAGTAGTACGTATCACGTGTCCGGCTGATTATTCTTCCCGGCCCGGCCGGACGGCCGTCCTTCAAGTCCACTCCCACTTGAACCGTCTTTTGTCCACTGATGTTGCCCTGCACTGCATGCACCTTTCGGTTCCAGCAGCCGATACGAACGAATACGATACGATACGGATATGCCCAGAGGCCCAGCCAGGAACCTGGAAGGATGGATGGGTTTGATGTGCGTAGTACTTTCCAAATCTGAACTCATCTTGTGTCCTGCTCCTGCCATGCTGCTGCGCATGACGACTGCAGTCTGCTGACTGAATGGAATCGTATACATTATGCGAATGTGGTGCGTAATGGCAAGACCTGACCGCTAGCCGACTAGATAAAATAAAGGAGATTCATTCCACTATAATGGAACGTCTCGGCCGTTCCATCTGATTGACTATTGCCACTCTTTCGTTCGCTAGTGATCGAATCGTCGGCTGGAATCGGAGTAAGCACGTGTGTTTGTCCGTTCTTGCATGCACGACGCACCCAAGTGTGGTGTGGCTCACCACCACACGGTTCCAAAGTAGGAAACAACAAGACGAAGAAGAAATTGCACTAGGCCACCACAGCAGTATTCAGGCAAAAGTTTGTTTCCCGGTGGCCGGGTGCGGCCGCCGTGTTAGAGTAGAGAGTAGAGCGCGTTGGGCAGGGACGACGCACAGCCACACACCGGGCTCAGCTCGCTGGCTGCCACCAATTCTAAGCAAGCAAGCCCAAGTTCCGTCGGCCCCATGGTGGCGGGTGCGCGGCTAGCAGCTCTACCGCGCGCTGGCTAGCTGGACGCGCCGGGAACGGAAAGGGTGCGTTGCACACGGCACCAGATAAACAACATCAGTTTACTCATAATAACGCAAAAAGGAAACCAACGCCATCTGTGTGTGCGTGTCGTGTGTGTTTATTTTTTCCATTTACAAATTAATCGCACATGTACACGCTCGATCGTAGCCCTGTGCTTTCCCTTGAAAAAAAAAATAATTCACACACAAACCTTAGATGATGTATGTAGTAGTGTTCACGGTACATAACTTATATATATTCTCTTATCAATTCCAAAATAAACCAACTTTTTCTAGAACCAACGTGAATCAAGCTATCTTAAGTTTGGCCAAACTTCATATATAGGAAAGAAGTAACATATCTTTGACAAAAATATATTTGTTTTGTATAAATTTGGTCAAAGTCAAAATAGTATATCTTAATAAAATTCTAGATGTTGATTTAATTTGCAAGGAGGGAGTTGTTACTTTCTACTTGAAAAGTACCTACTCCCCTCAACCCATCCCGGCAGTTACTGAGCATTGTACAATTACAACAAAATGGTGTTTTTTCATTAATAAATTATCAGTGCTGCACTGCTGCTCTAGCAAAGGCAGGTATCACTAATTCATATCACACGAATTCAAGTCGAATGGACATGGGACAGAGATGGAAGTACGTACGTACGGTTTTATTTAAAGTCTGCAAATAAATCAAAGGCAAATTGTGCAGCTACTGTACGTACTACTACAAATAGTAAGAAGTAGTACAAGATTCCATTGCAAGGTGTACATACATACCCCCGACACGTTAATTAATGAACAAAGTTCCAAGTTGTTGGCTCATACTCCCTCCATCTCAAATTAGTTGTCGTTTAAGAAATCTCACCAATACCAAGGTTGAAGGTAGTACTATACCAAAACACCCCTATGAGTAATCATTGGCGATTGTGATATCCTGCAGGAAACAGGTGCAGGCCACGCCATGGTATGGTGCTGGGAGGGAGCAACATGCTCATTAATGAGCTCTTCTCTCCTCCTTCCCACTCACACTATCAATTTTTTCCATTTTTCAATTCGTGTAGTGGGGGACACAGAACGACAGAGGTGACTGGTTTTGTACTCTGTATAGGACCTACTAGAGCTAAAACGAACTCCCTTTGTCCCTAAATAGATGTCATTCTCGCTTCCCAAAAGTCAACGTTTTCAAACTGCCGACAATTATATATTAAAATATAAAAATATTTATGCTAAGTAATTAGTATCATTGAAAAGATCTTTAAGTCTAGTTTTTTAATAAATTTATATGGAGATATAAATGTTGCACGTATTTTCTACAAACCTAGTCAAAGTTGAGAAAGTTTGACCGCACGCACCCCAAAACGACATCTAATAAGGGACGGAGGGAGTACTTTTTTGAATCGTTGAACGACAACTAATTTGAGATGGAGGGAGTACTATAGAAAGTCTAAATAAAAATAAAAAAATCTCACTGCAGTCTCACCCGCCCGGCCAGCCGATCAAATGTGGTCCAGCGGCCATTCTGAACTGTCTCGACCTCATCGGACAACAAACAAACATATAGTATAGCACAAACTGATCAAGAGGCCATAACGAACTTTTTTAAAGGATGGAGGGAATATAGATTAGTGCTAGCCGACCTGTGCCCTGTGCCCACACACAATTTATATTAAGCAAGCGTTAATTTGTCCTGGTTCTGGGACCGTGCGTGCACGCCTACACGGTTTCTAAAACAAGCTCTGCCTCCGACGCGGACGTACCGTACGTACTCCGTATATCTTGTAGCTCCCTGCCTTGTTTCGAGTAAACGACGTAGCCCACCCACGTAGGATAGATACAGTAGGGGTTAGGTAGGGCCACGCACGCCACGCACTCGCGGCTGGCTGGGGCTGGTTGGCATGCAATGCAATGCACCGCCCGGATGGACCAGGACCACCCTGTTGTACGTGCAAGCGCAAGCAAAAGAGTCAGCTAGTCCACTGAATGCCCGAGACCGTCACAAATCACAAATCTTGGCCACAATGGCGTTGTTGGCGTGCCATCACGCGATGACCGCGTCCTTCCAGCCGATATCCCACAGGCCGGGGCGGTGCATTGCATCGGTGGAACGTATCCATCGGTGTTGTCATGTTACGTGGAAGGGGCAAGCAAGCTCCTGCTTTATCATCTTCTTCCGGCCGACGCCTACTTTTGTAGTATGCTGCTTCTTCTCTCGCTCCATGTTTCTTAATCTTTATTTACAGTTTCGTCCTTGGGACTCCCGGTGAATTAAACACGTGTCGAGATTATGCACGGTACTGGAGTCTGGAGCTGTGTTCGGCCGATATCCCACTTGTTTGCATGGAGTACCTAGTCTTAAAGTCTTGATTGATGACTAAAGTACGTTTAGTCCATGATATCCGAACATACCATATAATACGGAGTAGCTTTAGAAAGTTAGAACCACTTTTGTGAAATTGTTTCGCTTGTTGGATATGGTTTCATATCTTTTATTTGACGAAGGCAAACAAGAGGGGGAAGTCCCTACTTTAAATTTATTAATTGGTAATGTACTATGAGGCAAAAGGAGTAGTAGAACAGCTCAAAAGACAATGCGGAGTTTAGATAAGAGAGGAAAAAAACAAAGAAGGTTAGAGTGTTTGTCCATGTAATAGTTGAAATAGTTGAAGCTCGGTGGATAGCCATGGCAAATTATTGACGAAATACTTGGTCTGTCTCTCCTTGGGTGAGTTGTAAGCCTTCAAAGATGAATCTATTTCTTATTCTCTAAATACTCCAGCTGAGTAGAACAAGAATTTCTATGAAGAATTGACCGAGATCAAAGTGCTAGGGCATCAAGACACACCGCAAATGGACAATGCATGAATGGATGTTCTAGTGCAAAAGGAGAAACGTCTCCGATTTCTGATTGAAATCACTCACCAGAAATAACGCTCTTAAGAGGTTCTACTACTACACAAGATTGAACTAGAGCAATATCTATCGTTGGCTTAGTGCAAGAAAGTGATAAAGAATAGGTTGGTCAACCACAAGCACAGGACCTGGTTCCGAAAATGCAACAAGAAAAGGGGCCAAATCAGAACATTCCCCACCCCCTTTGCCACCTCAGTCGCAACTCGCAACCGTTTACTAATGCCATAAATTCGTCTCTTTCCCCGCGCCCCCTTCCTCCTTCCTCGCTCGCTTCGACTCCGTCGCTGCGGCGCTGCGCCAGCCTTCCCCACCATCTCCGGCCCGCCCGCCCGCGCGCCGCGCCCAGCCAATGGAGCCCATGGACAGCCAGCTCACCACCTTCGCGCTCTCCGACTCCGACAGCGCCTCCGTCGAGGGCGCGGCCGACGCGGCGGACGCCGACCTGCAGGCGCTCCGCCGGCTCTCCGATAACCTCGCGGCGGCGTTCCGCTCCCCGACGACTTCGCCTTCCTCGCCGACGCGCGCATCGTGGTGCCCGGCGCGCCCGACCTCCGCGTGCACCGCTGCGTGCTGTGCGCGCGCAGCCCCGTCCTGCGCGCCGTCTTCGCGCGCCGCGCCGCCGAGGGCAAGGACACGGGCAAGGACAAGGACAGGGGCAAGGTGGAGCTCCGGGACCTCCTCGGCGAGCAGGTGGAGGTCGGGTACGAGGCGCTGCGGCTGGTGCTCGACTACCTCTACAGCGGACGCGTCGCCGCCCTGCCCAAGGCGGCATGCCTCTGCGTCGACGAGGACGCCTGCGCGCACGTCGGCTGCCGCCCCGCCGTCGCCTTCATGGCGCAGGTCCTCTTCGCTGCGGCTACCTTCGACGTCGTCGAGCTCACCAACCTCTTCCAGGTCCGCCTCCATCCATCTCCCTCTGAACCCTCTCTCTGTTACGCCACGCACGCCGCGCTGCTCCTGTCCTGTTAGCTAACTTGGGGGCAGCGATTCATGACGCCTTTTTAGTTTTTGCGATTTCTGTTACGCGTGTTGATCATGAATGTGTTCTTGCCATTAATCGGTGACTTGCAACGAAGCTTTCGTCGTCCGTTGAACAGCGGACGCAGATGATGCTTGAAGCGGCAAAGATCACATCACTTTCGCATGCTTTTTCGCACATGCCCCTCGGACGAAACGTCTTTTGTTTTTCCATTGCATATGCAAAACACTGCAAAACACTGTTAATCATCCAGATTTGTTCGTTGTAGTGACAGTAAGCTCGTGCTGATAGTGTAATCATTGGTAAACAGTTCTAGACTTCTAGATGTAGACCAGGACAGGTTGAATCGTGTGTAATTGACAGCTGGGCACAAACAGCGCTGTTGCACCATAAGTCATCAGTCAGTTCAAACCATGCGCTGAAAGTCTGAACCACTGATACATTGGTCCAAGTTCAGCGTGATCCAAAACTATCTGGATACATGTATTTTACTGGCTAAAAAGCTGCTCCAGGTTCACAAATTCACCTAACCTAAGATGTGTTGTTAGGTAACTTTCTATAACTGTGATGAAGATATGATAAAGCTGTTTACTATTGTTTGCTTTCAGCAAAAGAAGCGACTTCTTTTTATAGAGTACTGAGTAGAAACACCTCAAACTCTGCATGTCTATTTTGGGCTGATTGGATAACGATAGTTTACTTCTATATACAGAAAGGGTAAACATACAAACAACAACAACAACAACAACAACATAGCCTTTAGTCCCAAGCTAGTTGGGGTAGGCTAGAGATGAAACTTTATGAAACAAACAAAAAGAACGTTAGAAAGGCACATGACAAAAAGGATAAAGATTAGGGTAGATAGAAAAAAAACAAAGTCATGGTTCGAGCACGTTAATAATCATCCAAAGCTAAATCCTTGGAGATATTCCACTCCTTAAGGTCTCGCTTAAATTTGTTCGTTCTAGGTCGGCCTCTACCTCTCTTTACATTATCTACCCGCTCTAGAACTCCACTACGCACGCACGGCGCCTCGGGAGGCCTCCGTTGAACATGTCCAAACCATCTCAACCGATGTTGAATCAATTTCTCCTCGATAGGGGCCACCCCGACCCTATCCCGAATATCTTCATTCTGAACTCTATCCCTTCTAGTATGCCCGCTCCAACGCAACATGCTCGATTAGTGTTGGACATGTCGCCTTTTTTGTAGGCCAACATTTCTACAAAGACTTCGCTGTCCTATAGAACTGTTTTAGACCAGGACAGGTTGACTTTTAGCCATCGTGTCACATATTGACAGCTTGACTTTAGCCAACCTGGGTCTAACATCTTCATCAATGTCGCCATCCTTCAGCACCTAAATACCGAAAAATATCCTTCTTGGCCACCACTTGTCCATCCGGGTGACATCCCCATCCTCGCGCTGTCGGGCTAAAGTCGCACATCATATACTCGGTCTTGGTCCTACTCAATCTGAACCCTTTCGACTCTACTGTGTGCCTCCATTCCTATTTACCCCTCCTCTCATCCACTAGCACCACATCATCAAAAAAGAGCATACACCAAGGGATATCACCCTGTATATCCTTGTAACCTCATCCATCACCAGTTAAATAAGGGCTGGCTTGATGTAGTCCTATGTTAATTGGAAAGTCATTGGTATCGCCATCACATGTCTCACATGTCGTCGCATCTTTGTACATATCCTTGATGAGGGTAATGTACTTAGTTGGGACTTTGTGTTTTTCTAAGGCCCACCACATGACGTTTCTCGGTGTCATACGTTTCTCGAGATCAATAAAGACCATGTGCAAGTCCTTCTTCTATCTCTCCATCAACTGTGATGAAGAAAATATGGTAAAGGCATGAACCCAAATTGGTTTTGGGTCACACTTGTTACTATTGCGATGCTCGATAACCCTCTCCCCACGGCTTCATCGTATGGCTCATCGGCTTAATCCCCCGGTAGTTAGTACAACTTTGAACATCTCCCTTATTCTTGAAGATTGGTACTAATATACTTTTCCATTCTTTAGGCATCTTGTTTGACCAAAAAATTAGGTTAAAAAGCTTAGTCGAAACTTCACACCTCAATGGGGATGCCATCTGCTTTACCTCCCTTCATCCTCTTCAAAGCCTCTCTCGATTTTCTCCTCACAAAGCGTCTACAAGTATCGTCAAATGAGTCGTCCAACTCAAAGGTAGGACTATCATTCTCCCCATTGAACAGCTTATCGAAGTACTTCTGATCTCCTCGTAGTTTCCCATCCTTGATGCATTTGATTTGGTTTATGTCCCTTGTCTTCCTCTCACGTATCCTAGCGATCCTATAAATGTCCTTCTCCCCTTCCTTCGTGCCTAGCCGTTGGTAAAGGTCATCAAAAGCCTGGCCCTTTGCTACACTCACGGCTTCGCTTTGCGGCCCTCTTCGCTATCCTATAGCCCTCGATGTTGGCTGCACTCTTGTCGAAAGGCGCTTGAAGCACTCCTTCTTCTCCTTAATAGCCTTTTGTGCCTCGTCGTTCCACCACCAGTGTCCTTCGCTTCCTTCTTGCCTCCCCTACTCACACCCAACACTTCGAGAGGCCACCTTCCGTTTGTTGCCATCTTCACCACATGTCGTGCATCTTCTCCTTCTTCCCAAGGCCCCCTCTCCTCCCTTAAACGACAGGCCTCGCCTTCCACTCCTTAAACGATTGTGCGCTTTCCCTCTAAACTTCCACCACTTCGTCCTCGTAATCTTGACACGTTTGTCAACCAAAGTCCGCCACTACAAGCTTGTGTTGAGGGACCGCACACTCCCCTGTATCACCTTACAATCTAGGCAAGCAGTCCTATCCTCCCTTCTTGCAAGGATAAAGTCGATCCGCTCGAAGTTGTCCACTACGGAAGGTCACTAAATGGGATTCTCTCTTTCTAAAGAGGGTATTCAACAACAAGTCATAGGCCAAAGCAAAATTCAAAACATCCTCCCCCCTCTTCGTCCTACTACCGTACCGAAAACCCCGAATTGAAAATCATGGCCATTGAGGTCTCCTCCTATGAAGAGTTTCTCACCGATAGGCAAATTGCTAGGTCCTCCCAAAACCCGACTCTTGGCGCTCTCACTAAGACCTACGAGGGGCATAGGCACTGATCACATTAAAGACCGAGTCTCCAACGACCAATCGAACTAGGATAATCCGATCACCTTGCCTCCTAACATCCACTACTCCATCCTTAAGGCTCCTATCTATCGGGATACCTACACCATTCCTATCCGATGTTGTCCCCGTGTACCAAAGCTTGAAGCCGCTGCCCTCCACCTCTTTCATAACGCATAGAATATTTACACGCCTCCTAGTTGCCATCGACTAGCTCTCTCAACTTACCCGTACTACCTAGACGAAACTAGTTGGCTCGGCTAGCTTCCTTACCCCACCCGTCGAGGAAAGTGCAAAGACCCTTGCTCATTTTTCACTACACCCGGGCGCGGATGTAGCGCCACCACTAAGGTTGCGACGACCCGACCCTTGCTCAGACGCGCCACTAAGGGGATGGCGACCCGGCCCTTGCCCATTTGACACCACACCCGGTTCATGTAGGCGTCGCTAAGAGGGTTACGCCCCAATCCAATTTCTTATGGGTTTCATATCCATTAGAGTTTTGGTTTTACGCCGGTTCGCCAAACCTAACGCAACCCTCCTCCTTTACCCGCTTGGGACCGGCTATGTTGAGACGACTCAAGAAAGTCTTCCAATTGAGTTCAAAACCAGCATAGTTTTTCCACATTAATTCTTACCGTGGTATGATGCAACCATCTATGGAGTGAGATACTTGGCCAGTTACCATACGAGTCGTTATTTGTAGTAGTTGTTCAAACAAACCCAAAACGCTATCTGTAGAATTGAAAATCAAACTGTCTAAGAAGAAAGCAAATTGCTGATCATGAGCTATTCTGTAGCTTATGATGAAAAACCTTGCATACAAAATTTTCTATTTACTTAGAGCATCACTGCATAACGAAGAAAGTAACATAAGTACTAAGAACCTTAGCCATTAATGTTTGTAGAAAGCAAGGAATTAGTTCCTCATTTTTTGGTATCTTCAATTGAGCTCTCAAAGTGGGACTGTAGAGCCTGGTTGTGCTATCTCATCATTCTGGCAGAGCACAATACTCTTTAATTGCTTCCCCATTTCTGATAGCGATTTTAAGCAAATATCTGCAAGGGACCTGTAGCAAATTTCAGATATGTTTTACTGTGTATTTATTTCTTTATCAAGAATTCCTGATAAGATGAGTTGACATTTGGTGCTTCTTGCTCCCCACCCCTCCCCCAACACACACACTGTTGCTTAGTGATACTGATGTGCAGGCATGGCCGTTTACTATTCTTGCTTATTATGTGTTAGTATTGGTATAATTGTTTGTGAAATTTTCTGTTTTAATTAACATGGCATTACTAAGCCACGTGGTTCTCTCTGCAGCGGCAGCTCCTTGATGTCCTTGATAAGGTTGAAGTGGACAACCTCCCATTGATCTTATCTGTTGCCAACTTATGCAACAAATCTTGTGTGAAACTGCTTGACAGATGCCTTGATGTAGTAGTTCGGTCAAATCTTGATATGATTGCTCTTGAGAAGGCTTTGCCTCCAGAAGTTGTCAAAGAAATTGTTGATGCAAGACTAAGTCTTGGATTAGTTGATCCAGAGGACAAGGGCTTCCCTAACGTACATGTAAGAAGAGTACACAGGGCGCTGGATTCTGATGATGTAGAGCTAGTCCGTATGCTACTCAAGGAAGGAAAAACTAATCTCGATGATGCATATGCATTACACTATGCCGTAGAACATTGCGACTCAAAGATCACAACAGAACTTCTGGATCTCGCACTTGCAGATGTTAATCATAGGAACCCAAGAGGCTATACGGTTCTTCACATTGCTGCTATGAGAAGGGAGCCTAAAATCATTGTCTCTCTTTTGACAAAGGGAGCTCGGCCGTCAGATCTCACATTTGATAACAGAAAAGCAGTACAGATCTCTAAACGACTTACAAAGAATGGGGATTACTTTGGGCCTACTGAGGATGGAAAACCTTCTCCAAAAGATAGATTATGTATTGAGATACTAGAACAAGCTGAACGAAGGGCTCCACAACTTGGAGAAGCATCAGTTTCTCTTGCGATAGAAGGAGACTCTGCGCGTGGAAGGTTGCTCTACCTTGAAAACCGAGGTAATCTTTGTTTTAGAAAATGTATAGTGCCATGGTTTTCGGAACAATTTGTTCAGATGTGGCTGGTGGTATTGAACATATAGCAATGTTCTTTCTCAACCATTATTTGAGTAACTAGTGTCTTCCATGCTTACTTATGTCATGTGTCCCTTTTTTTAATGTCATGCAGTTGCTTTAGCGAGGATATTGTTTCCCATGGAGGCAAGGGTAGCTATGGACATTGCTCAAGTTGATGGTACCCGGGAATTTACCCTTGGTTCTAGTGGTAACCTTCCTAACGAGATACAGCGGACAGTTGACCTGAACGATACTCCTTTCACAATGAAGGAAGAGCACTTGGCTCGGATGAGAGCCCTATCCAAAACAGGTGACGCTCAGCTTCCCTCTTTCTTTAACCACAGCACTTTATTTTGAATGTACTGCTATTGGCTTCTTCAGCATAACTGTTGTGATGGAAGCTGAAGCTCAGTTTTTTCCCCAAATACCTATAGGGGTTTACAGAAGTCTTGTTAATTAATTTACATAGTAAAATAATTCGATCTGAATCACCATGCGAGTCAAGGACACCGATAGCTATTTGACCTGAATTTGTAAATTTTAATGTAGTCACACATACAAACACTAGTCTTGCAAGTCTCCATGGCTTGAAAGCTGGAGACACACGCTGTGGCATTTTTCTTGTTTCTCTGTTTGAACCTGGACTAACGGGAAGCTGAATTCTGTGTACCAGTGGAACTCGGGAAGCGTTTCTTCCCACGGTGTTCACAAGTGCTCGACAAGATCATGGACGACGAAACCGAGCTGGCTTCCCTTGGGCGAGACACATCCTCGGACAAGAAGAGGAGGTTCCATGACCTGCAAGACTTGGTTCACAAGGCATTCAGCGAGGACAAGGAGGAGAACGACAGGTCGGCCCGGTCATCTTCCTCGTCCTCGACGACGTCGATGGGAGCCGTCCGGCCTCGGAGATGAAAATAAGGAAACGCTGGTTCTGTTTCTGTCCCGCCATTTTGGTAGCTGATGGTTCCCCCTGGTCCTAACAGTTTTAGCATCGCCTGATATTCTCCATGGTCGATCTGTTTGCCGCATAGAGATTGTAATCATGCTCACTTGTGCTTGTATAGTATTATTGCAGATCCCTTGTAAATCGGTACTGGAGATTGTAATAGCAAGTCGTCACAGTGTTGCGTAGTCAAACTCCCGCGCGTGTGTTGAGCAACTAGCTGCTCGGGATTGTAATGGTTGCGTTTTGAGCGATTAACGAAGATCCCTTGTCATAGCTTGTACGGTTACCTCCCGACGGCGATACTCGGGCTGCCGACAGGGACACGTCGGCTCTTGAGCTGCCGACAGGGTGCTATATATCTTCTTTTTTTGTATTATAGGTTCTACATTTGTAATTAATCATTAAAAATATTATTTAGAAAAAATCATGTTGTTTGTGCTAGAATACAGTACTGTCTTGGAATTAGCCATTGCAGCTGAGCTCAGGAAACCTTGGCTCGTGCCATTGATGCGATGCGAGACCACTCCATGCAACTTTTTCGCAGCAGCTGCAGCCTGAAAAAGCCTGCACCTATTCCTAAAACCGCTCCCGGCCTACAGCCTAGCCTGCCTGTTGATACTACCACAGCACTGCCTGTGACCCTCGCTCTCTCCTCTCTCTGGGACGGATGGGCGGCGTTGCGTTGCACGGCGATAGCAACGACGTGGTCACAGAGCCAAGGCCATCCTCGTAGTCACGCGGCTGCATTCGCCCTTCACTGCGACTTGACCTGACGAACAACTGCGTGCCGCAAGAACCTCGTCAGTCGTCCAGGTCCAGGTACAAAGAGGGGAGAGCCCCGCCCTGGACCAGGCTCAGGCTCAGCTCTAGCCTGCGTGCGTCTGCTAGCATTCGCATCGGAGAAGAGTCCGTGACCGTGAGCGACTGAGCGACCTCTGCTTGTCCTGGGCGCTGGCCAAGGCGTTCGCTTGCTGCTGCCGGCCGGCGCCGCGGCTTTGCGTGATGAGTGCAGGCGCAGCTCGCCGTCAGCAGTGGCAGCACAGGGCGGCCTGGTCCTTGCTCCTCTTCTTCCTCTTCGTCGTCCTGCCTCATCTCGTCTCCATTGCCCAAGGTGAGCTGAGGGAGATCCTCCGGCCGTTTTGCCCCGACGACGCGCGCTTTGGTTTTGTGTATCTGAACCTGACGCAGTGTCAATTGTCATGCAGCAGGCGGCCATCAGGAGCCGGCGCACGTCGGAGAGGACCGCCAGATCGATGGCGGAGAGCATGCGGCGGCGGCGGCGGCGCAGGAGCAGCAGCTGAGCAGGCTGGGCTCGAGGCCGCCATGCTGCGACCGCAAGTGTGGGGCGTGCACGCCGTGCAAGGCCGTGCAGGTGCGCGCCGGCGCCGCAGCTGAGCAGGAGGGGCGGGCGCTGTGCGCCAACTACGAGCCCGTCGGGTGGAAGTGCCGGTGCGGCGCTGCTGTCTTCGATCCTTGACACCACCACGTACAAGTTGTCTTCTACGGCTCCATATTCGTCCAATCTAGTATCCGTGATTAAAATTGTTGCATGCAAACACTGCTGAGAGCCTGAGAATATATGTGAAATTGCATCTGCCTTAGACTTGTGTGTATAATATGATTCGTAATAAATAAATTCCTACCTGCTTAAGTTTAAGAGATGATGTTGTTTATTAGATAGCCAGTCATCTGCTTCAGCTTCTGTGGAAAAGAAGGGAGAAAATTCCCCAGCGTTCTGTCATTCTCTGCTGTTCATTATAGTTTTGCCCTCCTGTTTTTCCTCCTCCTTTTTGCGTCAGAACTCAGAACAGCAGATGGCACCATGTTGACATTTGTGCACCATGAATATTATACTGCTGTGCAATTGTATTCACTGATTCCGACTTTTTTTTTTTTTTCAGTTTAAAACAGGCTGTTTTGTTCGAAAACAAAGATATTCCAGTTCAAAACAGGCATATTGGGCCTTGAGGTCCCTATCGGTCATGGACCAGGGTCAGGCCCACCACGTTTAACAGGCCTCGTAGCGAGCCCAGCCCTGCCCTGCCCTTACCGTGGAGCCCAGCCTGAATAAGGATTCAGGGACCATCCCTTCCATAAAAAACAACAGGGTCCACGACATAATTTCTTTTTAAAAAAAGGTCGTCGACATTCCTCGACAAAAATTAAAACAACAGGATCGACGACAACCCTTTGGTAGATTCAGCATCTTACCCTTTGACGTCGGCACAGCACTACAAATCGCTTGTGGGGTAGTAATACAAAGATGGTCCGTTTCGATTTTAAGCCCTGTTCATTTGCGGTGTTGTTTGGCTACAGGTCGCGCCATTTAGGACACTGACACAGTTAATCCCAAGTTCAAATCTCCATCGAGATTCTCTTTGATGTAGGTACTAGCACTGCATGCAAATGGTAAGCTCTTTCATATATTCCCGTCCTTTTTACCCTTGTATTGCTTTCCCGCCTTCTCTTCTGAACGAACTCCTACCTTTCACTTTTACTCTTTCTGAAAGCACCAAGACCACCGGCCATAAGCCATAGCCAAGCTCTTTGTCAACTCATGGCTGCCCCCACTCCACTCGGCCACTCCTTGCCGAATAGTATTTTCTTTTCAAAACCATGGCCATTTTAAACTTGTTTGAACTGAACTGAGGAGGACCTGTCGACCTGATCCGGATGTGCACATGCGAACAGTGTGCTGCTACTGAGCTACTACTCCAAGTAGGAAGCAGATTGATTAGAGTAAAGTATTCTATTGTTAAACACAGCGCCAAGGATAAGATGATTGGTCATCATGGGCCCAGGATCCCCCAAATGATGCCAACAGCAAAGTGCTACAGATGGGGGATGATCAGGCTATCAGACAAGGATCTGGTGCACTGTGCAGTGTGCATGCATCCCTGACCTTGTTGCGTGCTGTTCTTTCATATTTGGCCCTACGCTAATCAGGAATTTGGGAGCGTGACCTCCGTGAGTAGGTCTAGGAGGATTTTTTTTTTCCTGAGGAAAATTCTGGTGTAGGGGGAATATTCACCTACTTTTACCCAAGGTAGATAAGGCTGATGATTGTTACTTTAGGTCTAGAAATCATGATTTATAAGGTTTGCACCTGTACTTGTGTATACTGAAAGAATGATTTGCAGGGACAGCAACCGGAGGAACAGAATTTTGAACTGAAAAACCTACTAGTACCTCTTTCAGTGAGTCACTTTTATCCTCTTTGCCAGATTGTCCTCATGAGGCCTGAGTCAGTCCAAGCATATCTTTAGGGCCATGGCCCGTGGCAAGCACACTGGCGTGACGAAACGACTTCTTTGTTCGTTTCCGTGTTAGCCTTTTTAAATTTTAAATTTAAACTTTAATATTGCATGTATAATCTTGTCTTGAAAATGAAACAATTCTAGTACAGTAACAAGTCACATTTTTTCCCCACGTGGAACTGTTTCCCCCTGTCCGTCACTCATTCACGAGCACATACTGTGAAAAGAGCACAGCCTGCCTGCTGACTGTCCGTGTCCGTCCTGCACGAAACCACTGTGCGCAACGCAACGCAACAGCAGGAAAAAGGTCCCGGTTTCAGCAGTGTTTCACCACCACAGTCCACAGAGTATAGGCAGCACAACCATCTGGCCGCCGTTCATGGTGGACCTGAACCGCCACGAATCCCAAACACACAAATTAGGACGCTCTCGTGGTTGATCGACCCCAAAATCAAATCTCCATTCTCTGTGATAGAGAGGACGCAAATGGCACCCGTACTTTTTAGCCTTTTATTGCTTGCCGCCTTCTCTTCTGAACGGATGGCTACCTTTCACTTTTGCTCTTTCTGAAATCACCTAGGAGTACCATAACCAAGTTTTTTGTGATGCCTACTAAATTATTTTTCTTATCGAAACCACGACTATTTTAAAACGAGTTTCAACTGAACTGACCACAGCCTGAAGCGATCCTGATATGCACATGTGAACGGTGTTCTGCTACTACCAGCACGAAGGAGACATGGTGCCACACACAGGCAGGTAGGCAGGTGCCCTGTTGAATTAGAATAGCAGATCCATTAATCAATACTCTATAGTAGTATGTACTATTGTATTGTTAAACATAAGGTCAAGATAAAAAAATTGTGATAACGGGCCCATCATCCCCGAAATGATGCCAACAAAGTGCTGTAAATGGGGGATGATCAGGCTATCAGACAAGATTGTTGTGTGCTTGCCATGCATCCAGTCACCTACATGTTTTTCTTTCGGGTTCATATTTGATGATTGTTACTTTAGAATTTAGAAATGTTGATTTAAAATGTTTGCACCTGTACTTGTGTATACTTTAAGAATGATTTGCATCAACAGCAACCGGAGGAACAGAATTTTGCCGCTATAAAAACCTACTAGTATTTTCAGTGAGTCACTTTTATCCTCTTTTTTCAGATTGGCCCTCAATGAGGCCTTTTGTGAGCGAGGCACACTGGCGTATTTAGGGCCATGGCCCGTGGCAAGCACACTGGCGTTACGAAATGGCTTCTTTGTTCGTTTCCGTGTTAGCTTTTTTTTATTTTAAATTTTAACTTTAATAATGCATGTATAATCTTGTCTTGAAAATAAAACAATTCTAGTACAGTAACGTCACATTTTTTCATATCAAATTGTTTCCTCCGGTCCGTCTCTCTCATTCACGAGCACAAATGTTAAAAGAACAACCTACCTGGGTCTCTGGCTCTTCTGCTGCCTGCTGACTGTCCGTGTCCGTCCTGCACGCAACGCAACAGCAGGAAAAAGGTCCCGGGTTGCAGCACAACCATCTGGCCGCCGTTCATGGTGGACCTGGGACCGTCACGAATCCGAAACACACAGTGTTTGGCTGCAGGTTGCACCAATTAGGACGCTCTCGTGGTTGATCGACCATTCGAGGAATCGTGCGGTCAATTTGACTAAAGGTTGACTAGTTTTATACGTAATAATTAATATTAATATTTTTGTCTCAAACAAAATTTTAATTATGAAAATATATTCCATCATGAATCCATTGCTATTAATTTTATATTATAAATGTTAGTAATCTTTTATATAAATTTAGTTAAAGTTGGAATCTGTTGATTTCTTAAAAGCGAAAATTGCATGTTTTGAGTACTAATAGAGAGAACGCTAATAGCTCCTGTCCTTTTTAGCCTTTTATTGCTTGCCACCTTCTCTACTGCTACTGGACGGATGCCTACCTTTCACTTTTGCTCTTTCTGAAAGCACCTAGGAGTATCATAACCAAGCTCTTTGTCAACTGATGCATGCGAAATTATTTTTTCTTATGGAAACCACGGCCATTTTAAAACGAGTCTCAAATCCTGATGTGCAACATGCGAACGTGGTTCTGCTACTGCTAGTAGGAAGCAGATATGGTGCCACACACAGGCAGGTAGGCTGGTGATCTCTAGCCCTGTTCAAATTAGATTGGCAGATCCATTAATCAATACTCAGTAGTATGTATTGTATTGTTAAACATAGGGGCAGGGATAAAAAATTAGTGATGATGGGCCCATCATCCCCGAAATGATGCCAACAAAGTGCTGTAGACGGGGGAAGATCAGACTATCAGACAAGAGACTGTTGTTGTGTGCTTGCCATTCATCTAGTAGGCAGTAAGTACATGCTTTCGGATTTCATATTTGGCCCTGCAATAGCTAGGAATTTTGTGAACAAGACATAGTCCGAGTAGGACTGCAAAGCGTGATCTTTCTGTGTGTCTTTGCCTCTAGGTTAGGAGGATATTGTATTTTTTTTAGGAAATTCTAGTTAGCGGGATATTCACCTAGATAGGTATAGAACTCTTGGTTTAAAGGCTGGTATGTGTACTTGTGTCTAGTATAGAATGGATTCGCATGGACAACAAGAAGAGCAATTAATACTAACAATTCAATATCTGAAAAAAAACTACCACTTCCGATGAATCAAGCCAAGCTATTTGGTGTGGTTATCTTCAGTCGCTCTTGTTCATGTCCTCTTTGTGTGCTTAGGCTATACACACTAGGGTACTCTATCCTGTCCTCCAAGACACGAATCTATACCTACTAATAAAGTACGAAAATTTCTACCACTCTTTTTCACCATCGTTTTCTTTCACCTCCCTTCTCCCAGTCCTGATCGGATAACAAAAGTGAGACAATTAAAAGTAGGCTCCAGACTTTCCTTGTCCAAATCCAATCTAGATAGGACTCAAATCCATCGTATAGTCCTATAGTCTATAATTATACGACCAAAATAAAATTTTCAAGGCTTGTGGGACTCGGTCACGTACATTGGATGCAACCCCGTTCGTGGCCTCCTGCACCTGGTAGGACTCAAGGTTCCGATTTGGTTGCCGGTTTTTGTTTCCTTATTGAAGCCGGTTCCTAAAAAAACAGGAACATATATAATAAATGGATGTTGGTTTCTTGAAAAAATCTAGATGAGTATGTATGGTGGCGTTGATCATCCTTGAAAAAAATTCAGAGGAGCCCGTGTGGACTATGGAGAGTTGATGGAGATCGGAAGTAGAGGCGTGGGAGAGGATCTGAGAACCGAGTCGACAAACCAAAGTATAGGTATTATTTTTGAGAATAGAAAAAGAGTCAATTGAAAGAGAACAAAGTGTTGGTATTATTTTTTAACATGTTTGTATGTCGTCCTTCCTACTTCTTTATTGTTAGTTTTTTTAGCATTTGTTACACACTCAAGCGATTTTTTTTCTTCCACTGAATTTTATTTATAAAATAAATACTATGAACCTATAAACCATTATTTTCTCTTATATTACATAAATAAAGATTTTGACAGTCAAGTTATTAATGTAATTTGATAATAAACTTATCTTATTAAAATATGAATTAGTTGATGGTTTAACTAATCAAAACGTGAATAGAAGATTTTATAATCTAGTGGCAATGTTCCCATTAATAGTTATATTTCTATCATCATTCCCATGAACGTTTCATAGTTTTTCCCCATGGGAACGCACGGGCATATAGAGAAAAATCCTCTACATCAGGGGTACGCAAAAGCGTATGCTACGCAATCGGACGGCCCGACACACGCTAAATCCAGCAAATGTAGCAACCATCGGCTATATGGATGTGGTCGGGCCCACCGAGAGAGAGGAGGTTGGGGAGAGGGCCCATGCTGACAAGTGGGCCTTGCTCCCGAACAAAGGGGAGGGCCCAAGGGACAGCGAGGGGAGGTCGACTAACCCCTCACTAGGTCTAGCCGACCATCGTAAACCTCCACTGACTTGTATAAACAAACACAACTCCACTCCATCTCCACCCTTGATTTGATGACAGTTTGATCCAATGGAGTAGGTCTGCAACACCTAGATCCATAGGCCCACTAAAAGAATATTCTCTAGAATCAAGGAAGCATCTCCACTCTTCCAAGTCATGAAAGTGCATCTAGCCCCCTAAGTGGGTCCTGGATGATTGCAATTAAAGATTAATGAGTTTGCTAAGTGTGGACAGGAAGATGGTTATCTCACATATACTTGTGATATATTATCTCACATTAATGAGTTGTGAAAACAATCTAGTTCAAGCACAAGACAACAATGCAAATGGATTTCATGCAAAGGCTTATCTATTGTAGGATTTCTATCATCCATCAGAAAGCTAGCATGACGCATATATTGTGAAATGAGACATCGAGAGATTGCATATGGATTGGTCTCATAGTTGGAGCTTGCTAGTTGAAAGACAAGATCAAGAAGATGAAGTTATCAATGGGTTCAACATCAAGTAATGGTTTGGGTTGAGATAGTGAAGATAGCAAGGAAATGCTTCGAGGTAGTAAGCAAGGGTGAAGGACAAGCGGCGGCTCGATAGACGAACCTAGCTAAAAGTGAAGAATAAAGTACTTGCATTTAGTCGAAGCTATTCAAGCCTTTGATCATGTGGTGAAGAATCAAATCCTAGATGACATTTAATCGGTGTGACTTGATATAATTGGAATCAACTCAAATTCGTGAATATAGTCAAGGCACTAGCTCAAGACGGCTTGGCTCAAGGGAAATATCAACTTGATATGATAGGCACCCTTATTGGTTGAAGATCAAAAGACATGGCATTACAATTCAAGAAAAGCAACTCAGGTGGATATTTCGTTGGATTCTATTTGAATCTTGAGTTATGGGTATGTCATACTATTAAGAGGGATTGCATCATGTCAATAGCAAACGCGCTGATGGCGCAATAGTTGAGCACCCGAGGTGTGGAGGTCCCCACCACGGTTTGATCCCTGGTGCTGCATGGTAGTGTGTCACCTCCCTGTTGAATGTGCACATGGGTCCGCGGCCGCCAAAAGAAGCGTGCGCGCGTGAGGTTCCTGCCTATTTCCAGGTTTGGTGGGACCCTTCTTATGGCTGAAGTCAAGGGTCGTCTCTCCCCTTGACAAGTTTTTTTTGCATCATGTCAATACATGATCATACATAAGTGCTTAAGTCAACCCTTGATTTGAGCGACAAAACCTAACTTGGTTTTGCTGGCCTAGGCATACTAGATGCATCGCCTATTCACACCCCCATTTTTTTTTTTTTTTTGAAAAAAACACTTGTGAAAACAAAATTTCACTGCGTTTGGAAAAAATCTTCACATCTATAAGAGAAAGGCACCCCTATAACTTTTTCTAGCTTTGCCCCTACCCCCTCTAGGTGACATATGAGTCCTTACAAGTCACCCGTAGTACTATAAATACCCCTAAGTCTATGTCATTCAATAGACCAAGAAGAAGCTATAAACATTGAGTTTTGTTATAGGAATGGTGGAATTGCTGGTAGACTTAAAAAAGACAACCTATTTGATTTATTATCAAATAAAAATGATAAAAAATTGAAAAACTAAGATTACTAGAGAAATACCTCGAGAATCTCAATCTTACCATTCAACTTTGTGATCTCAACGCTGGTGTCAAGTTTATTCATTTGACTGTAGGAGGAACTGACATCAAATAGGCAACAAATTCCTAGGTCTCCTGTCCCTCAGACTCTTGTCCCTCAGATTCCTCCTCCTTCTTCCCATCATCCACTTTGAACTAGTCATGCGAGAAAACAAAAAAGTGTGAAAAGCAATCAACCACCAAAACAAAGTGTGAAAAAAATTAACCCAATACCAAAACTTATCTAATGCGAGACCTTTGCGTGGAGATTAAGTCTTGTTGCATGAATGGTAGAAGACCAAAACATCAATCTGTGTAATTAGTTATTTAGCACGCAGAGGGGTGCGCGCATGCAGCCGCCGACCAACAAGCAGAAGACGGCTTGCCAATGCCATCGTCGCCATCGGGGATTAGGTGGAGAGGAGGGCTGTAGTGAGGGACTAGGGTAGAGGAGGGGAGGGGCGGATCCTAGGGGTGGGACTTCCTAGAGGAGGGGAGGAGAGTGGGGAGGGGACGGGACCCTAGGAGTTACCTCAATAATCTCAATTCTACCCCTTCAATTTTGCCATCTTAGCATTGGCGTCCAGTTTGTTAATGTAAATTGTAACCGGAATTGACATTAGGTAGGTGGCAAACAATGTTTCTATTCCAAACCCGACCTTCCTAACTGTGCTGACATCATCCTCCAACTTCTTCAATCTTGTCTACAAGTTAGCACCATATAAAAAAAACCATTAAAAGCCAAATCTTCTGTAACCATTGTTGATAGGAATAAGATAATCAACAAGCGTAATAAAAAACAATTGAATGGAAATCAAATTTATATCTAGAATCGAGATCAAATCCACTTGAATCTTAAGCATAAACGAGAAGGAAAACAAAGTGAGACCTATTATCTCATTAGATGGGGAGTATCAATGTTTAAGTAGAGATACATCCAATTGATTCTAATCAATTTTGAAATGACACCTATTTTGGAGAAAAGACAGTGATGCATCCATTATTACCTAAGTGAATATCAATATTTAATCTGTCAAATACAAAGATCCATGCAAGAAAGAACATCCACAGTCAATCAGTCAACAATATGAACAAAATAAAAAAAGAAAGCAACAATTAATAATTACAGATACCAAATGCATGTAATCAACACTGAACTTACGAATTCCACTTCACTCAAAAGTTTCAGAAAAATATTTATTGCCAACAAAGAACCACCCAAAATAAAGCAATAGTCCACAACTGTTGTTTCCACACCCAAGGCAAGTAAAATTCAACTAACAAACACTTTGTGAATGCATAAGGCCCCTAAGCAAAGATCATTATCAGGCCATCTATATTTAAGTGTTTGTTGTCACAAACAAAATAGTACAATGATAAACCAACTACATCGTAGGAACTTTCACAAGTATGAAATCATAATCAGCGAAACTAAAATACATCCTAGGAACTTTAACAAGTATGAAATCATATTTCAGAAAACAAAATTAACCCAACTACCCCCACACACTGATCAATTGAAACAAGACACGAAATGAAAAAACCAAAACTCAACCAACCATAGCATTCTTCTAGGAAATTTTTATATGATTGCATGAGTCCTACTCTTACTAGCCTCTGACCAATCATTATTAGTAGCCTCTAATGTAGCTCTCCTAATGTTTCCATTTGGTGAAACAAGAGCCTTTTGGGAAGTAGTAATGTTGTACGCACAACATAATTCAGATGTTAAGTATGACTAAATGCTATAATTTGGATAAGGTGAATATACTGGCATAAAAAGTCATGTCTCTACCTCAAGACCGAGTCATGTATCAACCTCAAGCTCTCAACTCAAACCTATACTAAAGGAATTCGGACTAAGAGGGCAACAATTGAAGTGTAGACTCCGAAGATAGATCTTTTGTCAAACTCGTGGCCAATCTCAATCTTAGTCAACCTTGTTCGCGACTACAATCATCCCATGAAATGATTCATTAATCAATAACTAGTCCATAGAGTAGTATTTTATTGTTAAACATAGGGTTAGGGATAAGAAGATTAGTGATGATGTGCCCATCATCCCAAAATGATGCCAACAAAGTGTTACAGATGGAGGGATGATCGGTCTATCAGACAAGGTTGTTGTGTTCTTGCCACACATCCAGTAGGTAGTGCATGCTTTTCTTTCGAAATTTATATGCCATGCAATAGCTAGGATTTTTTTGAGCGAGGCACAATCCGAGTAGCCCTACACAGCGAGACCTTTATGTTTGTCTCCGCCCCTAGATTACGAGGATATTGTATTTTTTTAGGAAATTCTAGTTCAGGGATATTCACCTAGATATGTATGGAACTTATGGTTTAAAGGTCTATATGTGTACTTGTGTGTAGTGTAGAATGGATTTGCAGGGACAACAACTGGAGCAATTTAGACTAGCATTTCAAAATCTATAGAAAAACTTCCACTTCTAGTGAATCACGCCAAGCTATTTGGTGTGGTAATTTTGAGTCACTCTCGTTTGTATCCTCTTTGTGTGCTTAGGCTCGTGAGTCATTCAAATAGCATGAATATGTACCATTCATGCAAAACATAAGCATAAATATGTACCATTCACGTTATCCTTTTGCAACACACAAATATATTTGCTAGTTTATATAAAAAGTTGTTTAGACCGTCTTAACTATTGATACTTTTTAATATAAATTTAGTTAAAATTGAGATACTTTAGCTAGAGATAGAAGTAGAATCACATATTTTTCCTCCAAGGACTGAGTTGGTATAATTTTTAGTAGCGTGATATTTAGGGCATGTTAGGCATGGCTCTAGAGCTAAACTCTAGGCAAGAGTTAGGTGTTGGTAGCTAAACACTCCAACTCCAGAACTCCATGGAGCAGTTCAAACTCTAAAGCTCCAATGCAAATGAGACTGGAGTTCTGGAGCACCTTCTTTTTTGCTCCAGAACCAGTCAATATGAAACTAGACATGGAGTTGGTGGGTAATTACCCACCAAAGCCATCGATAAGTGGAAAATAACGATTCATTCTTCTATTTCCTAGACTCCCTGTGATTCCCCTTCCTGCGATTCTGACGACCTTGCCCGCGATTCCCCTTCTAGCGAGCGTCGACCCTACCCGCTAGCTCCTGCCCATCGCTCGGCCTTGGCACCGGGCATGGTGATCTCCTTCGAGTGCCGCCATTGCCCGTGATTCCCCTTCCAGCGGACCGCCTTGCGCAGGGCTTCACGGGGCTACTCCAGGCGTTGTCGCAGTTCCCATGGAAGGACCCTTCACCATCACTGCTTTGTATCAGCGGCAGGTTGAGCTAGGTTGGCGCCTAGCTCGAGGTGTCCGGAGGCGGGGCTGTAGCACGCCGTGTGCCATCTGCCCTTCTCGTTCCGAGCTCTGACGACGGATATGGAGGTAGTACTCCTGCACAAGCGCGTTGCCCACTTGCGGTCGCACAGAGGAAGAGGAAGACAACAAGAATGTGTACGACCAGTGAAGAGGAAAATTGAGATTGACAGGTGAGACCCATAGAAGAGGATGGAGCTGCTAGCAAAGCTCCCCAATTTGAGTTTGTAGTTTTGGAGTGGAGTCAGCTCCACCTGGAGTTTTGGAGTGGAGTAGCTCTGTCTGGAGTTGGAGCCATCACAAACAGACCCCTTAGTGTTCAGTGTCATAACGAAGACTGTAAGTTTATGCAATTTATTTTAATTTCGCATTTCTGGTTAACAAAATCCGTATGCCTATGTCCTTTCCAAAATATAAAAAAAATCCATAGACCTATAGAAATCGGTTATTTGTTCTTGAGGATTTAGGGTTCTATGTTAATAATTTTCACTAGAACGAAAGTTGTACTTTTATGAAATTCATTTTAGTTTCGCATTTGTTGTTATCAGAATCCGTTGACCAGAAAAAGGTCAAAACACCTTTTTTTTTTCTTTGACTTGACAAACATCTGCACACGTACAGTAGTACTTGAAATTGATACTAGTATTGAGCAACATGGGGGGGGTGGTGTGTGTGTGTGCTATGCGCCGACCAGGCAACGCCCCTTGGGCCTTGGGCGCCCACCTAGCGGATCGCCAACGCCCTTCCCTTCTCCTTCCCCGCGGCGACGCCCTGTTTGCCGCTTCCTCGCCCCCATTGCGGGCGCCCCCTTCTTCCCCCTTCCCCCCGCTCTTCTCGCACCGCGCCGCCCCCAGTAGCCGCCGTCTCCGAGCACGAGCAACCGCCATGGCCGACCTCGGCGCCCCTATCCACACTCGGTCGAATGAGTCCGGCCGGCCCGCTCGGCGACGCCCCCGCCGCCTCGCTCACCGCCGGCCACCGCCCCGTGTCGGCGGCCGCGGCCAGGCCTGCCAGTTCTAAAGGCGAGGGAAGGAATGAAACCGTAACCCGCGAACCCTAACCGTCGGGCCCGCCGAAACCCCTAACCGCGCGGAGGTCGCCTCTGTTTCGTCGTCGCCCGCTCCGCCTCCGCCTCGGCTCCGGCTCCCGCTCCTGCGCCGTCGTCGTCCCGCCTCCGTCTCTCCACCAGTCGGTCGCGGCCCCACCACAAGGTTGCGGTGCGAGCTTACGCACCGGCTGGTCGGCGCATAACATCGCCGATGGATTGGATGGTGTGGATGTGGAACCTGGAAGTGTGACACACATTTCCGAAATGCGGCCCGGTTTCAAGCAAATCAAGCAAGCACGAATGTCAACCAGCCAGGGTTGGATTGATTACAAAGCTGCCTTGCCCTGCCCTCACTTTGATTATTCTCCTTTTCTGCAAATGTAGCGATTGATTACATCAACTTTCTGTTTAATCCATCAATCATTTTGTTTAAAAATTGAGATCCATGCGCTCAGAGTCTGGTGCAGTTGACAGGCACGGGCACGGACAGTCACGCAGCGCACACAGAGCTGAGCACAGCATCACACGACATGTGGGAACAAACCGGAAAGGCGAGAAAACATTTGACCCATCCCTTCAAGAACCCAGCCAACCAACAAAACCCACGTCCGTCCGTCTCTCTCATCCACGACCACGAGCACAGCCGCATGCCTGCTAGTGCTGCTCTCTGCCTCTGCTGCTGACTTTCCGTGCCCGTCCCCCTAGCGTTTCACCAGCACAGTCCACGGAGCAGAGAGAGCACATCCATCTATCTGGCCGCCGTCCATGGTGGACCGCCCTGAATCCAAAACACACACACAGCCGAGGAAAGCCGAGGAACAGCCGAGGAGGAAAAGAGCGGCTAGTGTGAGTGCTGTTCTCCTCTCGCTCTCTGTTCTCCTCGCTGGTCTGGTCGCTGCTGAGTGCTGTTGTTCTGCCTCTGCCAGCCAGCCAGCCGCCCGGTTCTCGATGCGGCGGAACGCGAGGAGTTTTTTTTTACCGGCAGTCAAAAAATAACAAGTCCTCCCTCTCCTATGAATGTGTGTCTGTCCCGGCCCATGTCCATCGGACACGACGGCAGCAAAAAGAAAAGGCCTCAGTAGGAGAGAATCCAATGCGATGTGAAAATGCTACGATGCCATGCCGGGTTGAAACTGAAACGGATTCTTTCATAGGATCCCTTCTCGCGTCGTGTTCCAACCGCATCCATCGATGCTGCTTCGAAATCGCAAAATTATACAGTAGCTGTTCTAATCTTTTTCTGATTTTGTTAATTAAAGCCTTGATTAATAAATTTATTTGAAACTATAAATGTTGGACGATTTGCGGCAGCGTAGTTAAAGTTAGTGGTAAATAGCGCATCCCTGGCTTTTGCACGCAAACCAGGCATCTAAATGGGGACGGAGTATACGATGCCATGCCGGGTTGAAACTGAAACGGATTCTTTCATAGGATCCCTTCTCGCGTCGTGTTCCAACCGCATCCATCGATGCTGCTTCGAAATCGCAAAATTATACAAATTTCTAATCTTTTTCTGATTTTGTTAATTAAAGCCTGTGATTGATTGATTATTAGTAACTGATGGCAGTAATGGACGAGCTGCGGCAGCTGTCTCTGTCAGCTCAGCTCAGCGCAGCCCTGGCTTTTTGCACGCAGACCAGGCAGCGCTCCACTCCACTCTAGTATACTAGTAAGCAGCACAGCGGCCTGCGTGCTTGACCGCCTCCCCCCCTCCATTTCGAATTTCAAAACCCCAGCGCCTCCTGCCCATCCGCATCCGCCCGCCTCGCCGGCCGCTCCCACTGCCACTGCAAAGCCAAAGCAGGCGCACGCGCACGCGCACGCGGCACGCGCCCCTTTGTCTCGCCTTCCCCGCATCTGCTCTCCATTCTTCCCTCCTCTTGTTCTTGCCAAAGGCTGCCGCCGCGTGGGTGGGGTTGCTTCTCTTCGTGCTCCAGCGTCTGCCGCCCACCGCTTCTCCGGACAAGTCCGTTCTCCGCCGCCGCCGTTGTTCTTGGCGAGAGGAGGGATGGGAGGGTCCGGGAAGTGGGTCAAGTCGCTCATAGGGCTCAAGAAGCAGCCCGACAAGGAAGACTGCTGCAAGGTGAGTGAGGGAGATGGGGGTGGTGTTCTTGGTTTCTTTGCCGGAAATATTTTTTTGTTTGTTTCTGTTTTGTTTCAATATGCATGAATGATTCCTGTCTGTCTCTGACACTCGTGATTCATCCTTGCCAAGATTGATGTCTCCATGAATGCTGCTTTATCGTCGTCGCAGACTCAACCCTTTTTTTAGGAATCAACTCAACCTTTTTTTTCTCTACCAAAGTGAAAAACAATGATTCCTAGCTAGATTATCGTCTTGTTCGTCTGGTAAAACCTATTTCCCTTTCCACACTAGATACAAAACATAGGATTTGCTACTTTTTTAAACTCCCAGAATGGCAATCCCTGAATCTGATACCGTCAATGGACACCAAAAGTCAAGTGTCCCCTTTCATTCCTTCGCACTACTTGTCTGTGAATACTCGCTTTCTTGCTTCAGACAAGAATCATTATGTACCGTATTTGTTCATTCGTATGGAAGTTCAAGTCATTCCGTGGAATCGAAGCTCAAAAATCTGAATTGATTGAATTAATCTGAAGTTTTTTCCCCATCAAATATGCAACTTTTCCTGCTCCTGTCCAGGACGACAAGCTGCAACTCCCGTCCGTCCACGGAGGTTTGCGAGGCAAGGGCCGCAAGTGGAAGCTGTGGCGGACCTCCTCCGGCGACCAGGGCTCCATCTGGCGCGGCAGCCAGCGCTCGGCGGCGTCGGAGGCCTCGGACGACGCGTCGTCGGTGGCCGCCCCCACCGACCCGTTCACGGCCGCCGTCGCCACCGTCACCCGCGCCCCGGCCAGGGACTTCATGGCCGTCCGCCAGGAGTGGGCCACCATCCGCATCCAGACCACGTTCCGCGGATTCTTGGTACTCACATTTCTCCGCGACACCTGTTTCTTCTCTGGATTCGTACTGGAAAAAATGGTGATTGCGAAATTCGTGATGCTTTTCTTCATCGTTGGTGAAGGCTCGGCGCGCGCTGCGGGCGCTCAAGGGGCTGAAGTGCGGCTGCAGGCGATCGTGCGCGGGCGGCAGGTGCGCAAGCAGGCGGCGGTGACGCTGCGCTGCATGCAGGCGCTGGTGGCCAGGCCGTGCAGAAGCTGATCACGATGAGTCATGATTTATGAATTCTTAAGCTTGAAGGTGCAATAGACCATGAATTGAAGAGGAAGGCTTGGAGGTTGTTTGTGCTTTTGAAGAGCACATTTACGTCTTGATGCCATTTTTGTTCTCTCTCCAAGCAGGGACCTTGAATTCATGTCATGCACTCTTGGCATTGGATGGTTGGGTAGGCATCAAACTCTTGTACTAATTTTGAATTATTATTAAGATTCCACATATTTAGCAACCATAACAAAGATTTCTCCACATATTAGAATTGTAGTTGTTGGAGTTCATGTATGATTACATATTTGGATACTTGTTTAGGAGATGGTTATCGGCTTATATCCTGTCTCCTGAATCTGTTCCCAAAAAGGTGGCTTGTACTTGTTTAGGAGATACTTGTTTGGAAGGCAAAGAATGCTCTACAAGTTTTAGAGTGATTTTTTTAGAATTGCATCTGAATCCTTGACTCATCTCCTTGATTCAGGTCTTACTTGAAAATGTTGCTTGCTAATGATGATCCCTAAATGGTAGACACTTATGAACATGTGCTTTTAATCGTATGTCTTTGTACTAATCATCTACGTTGTCCATTTAAAATGTCTCAATCATTTGTAATGTTCTGATCGCAATTGATCTATTAATCAACATGTCACCGTCCTACTTCTCGGGACATGCGGGAAAAGCGAAAAGAGAGGGTTGGGAATTAAATCATATATGTCGTGATTCCATGTTTCAAGTGTGCCGAGTACCATCTTGATAAATTCTCTATGGCTATAGCCCAATCATTAGAAGTAGCAGTTTGCGGGAAAAGAAATGATTGAACTAAGGAGAAAGCATTTTGCAAGGATATGGTGGTGACGGTTCATGTTTATCTCGCTAGTCTTGCTTGCTTGTACATTTTCAGTTTTGTTCTTCACTGCATAATCAATAATTAAGCAATGTATAAGTATTTGCACTACCGGCAATCAACAAACATACGTGTTCTCGGGACACCAACTTTGTTGATGTATAGTGCGGTTATGTAACTAATGTGCATAAGAATCAACCCGTGGATAAGGTTTCAAATTAGTTTGTGGCGTGGGAATGGGAAGAAAATCTTCCTCTTTCAAAAAAAAAAATAAAGTACACAAAAGGCATCTGTGCGTGCTCCCATAGTTGAAGGTTTTGGGTTTTGAATTTCTTCTTATTTTGTTGACCCGTGCTCCATAAATTTTGGGTTACGGATTTCTTGCCCAGCTTGACCCAAGGCTCCATAAATTTTTCTATCATAAGATGCAAATTATGTAATTATTCATCATCGAGATGCAAATTTAGTTTTACTCTGGTCACTACTCACCTGCAGACTCCTAGGCTCGAACCTTGTTGGTGCCTTTTCTTTTTATTTATGTACTCTTTTTTTTTTTCTTTTTGCTATTTCCATTTCACTAAGATGCATTATCAACACTATCTCCAAATAATCTAAAAATTTAATAGGGTGTTAATGGATACAAACTAAGATGTTGTGTACAGGTTGTGCAACTTTCGGAGTAAGTTTACTTATTATTGTAATTATTTGTTGATTTACTAAAGAATAAATGTTAAAATACCCTAACCTAGCTAGAAAAATCTAAAAACTTGCATGAACACACCATTTTGGTATATAGTCATGAGAAAAAAGTTTCAATGGATTCTGACAAATTGGTGGTGCATGTCCTCATAAAGTCATACATGTCTCACTTTCGACTAATATGACTACATAAGATATGTCACCACATGTAGATATGTGTATCACCACTATCTTCAAATCATCCTAAACTTTAATGGGATGTTTATGGGTCCAAACTACGATGTTGTGTGCATTTGTGGAGTTTTAAGCGTAATTTTACCTATTATTATAATTATTTCTGAACTACTAAAGAATAAATGTTAAAATACCTAACCTACCTAGAAAAATCTAAAGACTTGCATGGACACACCATTTTGGTGTATAGTCATGAGAAAAAAGTTTCAAATGATTTTG